>JAJFAS010000004.1:600000-934718 GCA_021223625.1 Fusarium sp. HKF-74
GTGTGACACGCGACATCCATCGCGATTCATGCTGTTGACGTCACTAACGTCATTCAAGCGTTTCACGCAAGCACCAACAACACAGCAACAGCGATGCCCTGTAGGCCCTGCAGTGCAAGCACCTGTCACAGCATGCAGATTCATTTCGCTACGTAAAGCCACAGTCGACGTCATTGCTCAAAATCCTTTTTTTTTTTTTCAGGAAAAAGTGAGCCTTGGACGGCAGACTCGTGCCGAGCGGGCTTGCAGGCGGCAGTTTCGTGCCGGACAACCAATCATGGCCTTGGCAGTTGGACAAGGGATGTGTCTTGGCTTGGGACAAGTGTGGCTTGATTCTGGCGATCTGTGTTGTTTTGGCTAATAACACGGGAATGAGCATCGATCGATGCTTGGCCAAGGCCCTTGAAACCTGCTAATTTGTGCTGATGATTCAGTGTTTAGCTCATAGTTTGGACCGGAGCGCAGGTCCGTTATGCTCTGTCTGGGCAAAGATTACAGAGTTTCATTGATGAGCAAGTCAACTGATGTCAGATCCAAGGTGGGTAATCTTTTGTTGGCTCAGAGGCTATGATGCACTAAAGCATTAACTCTAAGACGTTAAAATATCCATAATTCAGTTAAACTTTAGAGCTGTAAATAACCTTGAAGCTCAAACAGTCGAGATGCTAGGCGATAGTGGCTGATGCTGTGGCTGACCCCTGTCAGATCTGATTAGTCCAACTATGAAGCTGTCCCAAAAACAAGATTTCAGCAGTCCTCGTCGTATTTTCCGCCAAGTCGGGATCGACTGAATGACAAGAGCATTTTAAACAAATCGGCGATTTACTACGTAGCAAGCAGCGATATGATCGAGTTCAAGCTATATTTCGGAAGCTTATGCGAAAATCATTCTTGGTGTTGAAGTGGACAAGGGCTGATGTCTCGGCATACGTACGACAAGAGCCCCATCATGGCACCACAAAAATGCCGAGCACTAGACGAATCACGAGTTGACCGATTGCGACCTTCTCGATTTTGACACAATGATGCAATAGTCGACGCGCGTCGGAATCCTCTTGCTGATTTGAGATAACAAGAATAAGTTCTGTGAAGAAAGGTTGAAAGATACGCAGAAAGATACGCAGTCAGAGCAGGAGGCACATTCTCATATTAGACGGTCAGATATGTCAACTCAGAAACGAAGCAATATTCATCGAAAATAGAATAGAATACGTGATAGGGCGAATTACATATCATTGCGTTCAATCAATGACCAAAATCACTACCCATTACCCTCTTCTTCACGCTTTGCTTGCCAACATTCTTCGTGATTTATCGCAATACGACCCTCATATCACCAACGACCAGGTAAATCAAAACCCTTAAGGCTTCTTGCACTGTCCGGCCTGGATGCTGGCAGGGTTCTCGCAAGTGTTGCACTTGATGATATTGCCCGTTCCCTTGCTCAAGTTCAGGATATCGTTGTCGTTGTTCTTCAGGGTGTTTCGAATGACAATGTTGTGACTGGACTTGGGTGCTTTACCGCCGAGAGTAATGCAGGAAAGAGAAATGTTGGGCTGTTCGGGAGTAGCAACACAAGCATCGTCGTAGATGAGGATACCAACGCCAGCACCGACTCCTCCGGTGCCACTACCACGCTGTCCCTCAATGGTATTGTCACGGACAAGAGTTCCGACTGCGCTGCCGAGAATGATGCCAGAAGAAGTCTTGCCGCACAGAGCAGGTGTTGGGCCAATGTAGTTGTGCACGATCTTGGCATCCTTCACACCAGGATCGACAAAGATACCGATGCAGTTGTCGTGGAGGGTGTTGTACCCTACAAATGCGCGATTGGTCTGAACGCAGACACCGATTGCGTGCGCAGAGATGTCGTTCTTCACGGTCTGTACATCAGACAGGTTGTCCTGGCAGATACCAATGAAGCCGCCAGAAGTGGTAGTGATGACGTTCTCACGGAAGACGGTGTTGACGGAACCAAGGGTGAGAGCACCATAAGCAGGGGCATCAGTGAGTTTGTTCTTAGTGATGCGAGTGTTCTTAGCGCCGATGATGGCGATGTTGATGCCAGAGAAACCACTGACGCTGAAGCCAGTGACCGAAACACCCTTAACGGGTCTCTTGACAGAAGTTACTCTCTTATGCTCAGTCTTGTACTCAGTTGTCTGGACCTTGTAGCCAGTGATGCAGATACCAGCCTGGAGCTCATTCTTCTTCTCATCCTGAGTAAGACCAGTGCATGCATTGCGTTTGTACTTATTGGGCTTGACGAGGCGGACATTGCCACGGCCTTCAAGCTGAATGCCATCCTTGTCAATGACGAGTTGCTCAGCGTATTCACCAGCCTCAACGAT
Source organism: Fusarium sp. HKF-74 (assembly GCA_021223625.1). Taxonomy (NCBI): domain Eukaryota; kingdom Fungi; phylum Ascomycota; class Sordariomycetes; order Hypocreales; family Nectriaceae; genus Fusarium; species Fusarium sp. HKF-74. The sequence goes on from JAJFAS010000004.1 coordinate 602,352, forward strand.
GATGCGATCACCAGGAGAGGCCTTCTTGATGGCGTCTTGGATCTTCTTGCCGGACTTGACGTAGATAGTGCGACCGTAGCCGTAGTAGTTCTTGGAGTCGGAGGGAGAAGAGTACTTGTACTTGTCGGGGATAGCGCAGCAGTGCTGGTCCTTCCAATTGCACTTTCCAGTTCGGCCTGTAAGAGTCAGTAACAATGTTGGAGGTTTCAGATGATGTACTGACGCATGAGGCCACCAGAGGTATCATGCTCTGAGAAGGGCGAGGCAGCGGCAAGGCCAACGAGGCCTGCGAAGGTGAGGCTAAACTTCATGATGTGTAGTAAACGATTGTCTTAGTTTGCGAACTTGGATATGTGTCTGAGATCCGTGGCATCGCCAGACCTTATATACCACCGATACGCAACATCAAGACCATCAAGCCATCGGTCCCGAGAAAAGGGATTAGGGCTGAGGTCTCGCCCTCAGATGCAGCCATTCAAGCTAGTATTCGCTTGCTTCTACCTGAAACGGCAAGAGCGATGATTTAAGGTGACAGCAAGACGCAAAGACGGCGTCGAATAGTGGTTAAGCCACTTTTATATGGTGTAGGGGGTGAGGCGCTGATAGGTGCTTACTGCAGGAGGGAATGGTTTAACGTTGACGAGAAGGCGTCGCTATTGACCCTCTTTTGGAAGAAGAAAACACCATCAAATCATCGTCATCAACGTGTTTTTCTGCATTTAAGAGTCGGGGTGCTCCAGCTCGAGCAGGGATGATGCGACTTCTACAATAAGCTTATGTTGAGGCATCGAGTGGCCGCCTTTCAAAAGAGAAACAGGAATTCCCAATGCTTTCAATAACTTTGAAGGCAAGGACATCAAATCTCAGTATTGATCTGTGCGAGCATGTCACCCAAATGAACCCCTCAGTCCTGCTCATCAACATCGCAACGACCAGGCACGCCACAGCGTCCCTTCAATACACCACTCTTGCAGCCACGAAGATCCGGCATTGCGAGATTCCGGCGATATTCTGGAGGGCAAAGGGCAAAACGGAATATGCCGTTGTGTGGCTTCGCCTTGTGCCTGAGGTAGGGCGCCAACTATGAAACTATAATTCAGCCGCAAGGGCTCGATCCCCTTGGACCAAACGGTCTAACAGGGGTAGTGCATTAATCTCCTTTCTAAAACGGAGATCAAGCAGCAGATGTTGAGATTGATGGTACCGTAAATCCGGAACTATTACCCAATACTTTTGTTTTATGGTGCATCGTTTGGAGACCTGTTTCTCCCTAACATTCTGTCTTTACCCTGGTGCTCACTTTCTGCTTTGAATGCGACCACCATCTTGGAGAATGCTTGGGCATGTTGATTTGAGACCATCCACAGGGCTGAAGAGGCCCCCATTAAGCTGAAAACTAGTGGCATCCCCGACGAGCTTATCCTGCTTTGAGTTGGCTTCCCACGACGTGGACGAACCCGAGGCCCTGGAAATGATGCTGGTGGCTTGGGCTGGATCGCCAAGTTCGATTCTGGGCCTTTTCAGCCCAGCGATCATCGATTGCCAAGGCCACGTTCCTGTGCTCCTGGACTCCGAAAACGATGCAAAGGAGACCTAGTGAGGGGTCATGAGACCAACCGCTGGCTCGCAACCACAGCTCTTTTGCCTCTTCGGTCGAGGTTGCTTTTCGCTCTCCTTCTTGATCAGCCTTGGGCATCTGCTACCCCTGGAAAGCATCCCCGCTCATGGTGTTGCTGATACCGTGGGTGCTTATGCTCGTCTGTTGTAACGGTCTGTCTGTCGGCGAATTTGTTAGTCGATCACGGTAGTCGCGCAAGTATGTTTGCCTGACAGCTCAAGACCCACGAAGTGAAGGTAATACAACCTTATCACCAACGCCAATCAGTTCCCAAACCTCATTTTCAAGGTCCCACCCCGCAATCTTCCCCGCGCTTCTGAAGATGACGACGCAGTCTCTAGATTCCCTCAACTCTCATCATCAGATCGTGAACAAACCACTTATACATTACCACTTTACATTCAAAACATCTTGTCATCACGGCTAGCACTGCTGCTTCTCTGAGCTCCCGTGGAGTTGAACCCGCTGTTCCCGCTCCCGTTGCCATCAACGCAGGCCCGCTCTTGGACACTTCAGTGCAGTCGCTCAGCTCCAGCTCTGCCATCTTCTCCTTTGAGCCCCATGTCAAAGCACCTTTTGATGCCATCCGGCGTCTGTTTGATCATCTTCGAGCCAATCCTGAGAATGCATCATCGCTGAATGCTGCGTATCCCAAGCGGGGCATCTTCAAGACAGCCGCGATGAATAATGCCACTTCCGATCAGAAGTTCACCATTGATCTGTCGCCAGCTCGTAACGGACGCATTCCGGATGCCTTGCGCGAGAAACTAGCCGGCGATGAATTCAATGACGTGCTAGACTTCTTTGAAGAGGTCAACAGCACCTACGTCGCCCAGATCATGTCCATCATGCATGGGCTTATCGGCGCTGATCTGGGTCAAGTCCACAAGACTGGCAACCTCAACTACCGTCTCTGTGACTACAACACGGATACCGCCGACCCAACCAGCGACAACGGATGCGGCGCCCATACAGACTATGGCACCTTCACCATCATCTTCCAAGACGGAACATCAGGGCTCGAGATTGAAGACGCCGAGCTGCCCGGCCATTGGGTGCCCGTTCCTGGCGATGCAACGGTTGTCCTTGCCGGTTGGTGCGCTGTGATCCTCAGTGGAGGCAACATCCGAGCTACCCGTCATCGAGTCAGAAGAACTCCGGGTGTTCGAAGACTCAGTGCCGTTCTCTTCGTTGCCCCAGATGTTGAGGCTACTCTACGACCTCTTGAAGGTGTCAAGCTTGTTCGTCCGTTCACTAAGAAGGTCATGGATGGGCAGTTGGATGTTGGGGAGTTCAAAGAGGTCATGGGCAAGAAGTGGAGACGTCGTGAGGGCAATGAGAAGTCTGATGACGGGGACGACACGGAAACACAGGACAGTGAGATTGAACGATTTATCTGGGCTTGACTGAACAAGTATGAGCTCCGGTGAGTCTGATTGGATCGCGAGTATCAATTACTCCGATTAATCCACCTCACGGCAAGACCGAGATCGCCGCAGTCCTACATAGAGCTTACAAGGATAACAGAGACGAACAATTCATTGACAATATGCAATTTCACAATTTTAGTTGCATAACATAGGTTGACCGTTTTATGTCTTCTCCGTTGGGTAGTATCAATGCAAATCTCTAGCTCTGATAGGTTAGCCCCCGAGTGGTTCCTGGTTCTAGTCGACGTCGAACGGGCTTCTCCTCACCAACATCCTCACGTGTCAAACAGCTGCCTCGGCATTCACATATTCAACTTCCTCAATCGGTATAAACAAATTCCCTCAAATCTGACAGATCAATTGCTCTCGTTCTAACCTGGTATTACTCGACAACTCATGGTAAAATTAAAATCTCTGCTAAAATGGCCTCCCAAGAAAGGTAAACATGTCGTCGCGCGTCTATCACTCATTTCATTACTCGTCCCTCATTTCCCAATTAACCTCGTAGTTTGCTGTACTTGCTTATAGCCCTTGCAAAACTGTCGTCGATGCCTTGTACCAGCGCTTTTGCATTTCCTTGGAGGTCTTTGGGCACCTTGGATATGACTGCTTCCGAAAAGTCCTGGCTGAGGGCGCGCTGTAGGTTGAGGTTGAGGAGGATGACGGGGCTGACTTGTAGTCTGTCAAAGTTGGGTTTGGCGGCAATGATGGTGTTGATGGTGAGCTCGACGTCGGCGCTGAGCTCAGATGTAGCCTTTGCGACTTGAAGGGTTTCATCGAGAGATAGAGGCTCAGACTCGCGAGCGATCACAAAGCCCTTGTGGATCTCGGTGAGGAGCAGTGTTGACTTTGTAGTAATAGGCAGAGCACCGAGGAGGGTCTGCGGCCACGTCGCTACGGTCTTGTTGAGAGCGAGCGTGGCATTGGAGATGTTATCAATGGCCGTCGAGATAGAATCTCCAGATGCGAAGGCAGAGCCAGCGAGGGCAATCAAGGGGAGAAGGCTGAGACGCATATTGTCTGAGAGCTTGATGCAACGAGTAATCGATTGGTCAATTGAACTGCAAGATCTGCCAAGGAGAAACTCTTGGTGTCTCAAGAGCTACCCCGTCTTTAAGTACTGTCCATACCGACACTTCACATGCAAGTTGAGCTTTTTCTCTTGCTGTGCCTTTCGGAAGGCTGCGATGGTGGCCTCGTGTAATCCCAACCTCTATCCCCGCATCTATCCTCAAAGAGGAACTCAGCCCCGTGTTGTCGACGACCAACGTTTATGAGCCCATATCCCCATGGGGTAATCTCTTGGTAGTTCGCGGGCTTTTTGTCTAAGTGGCTGATCTTAACTTGGCAATCTACGATATTATGTGGGGAGAAATGTCAGCGTTGCAAGGATTGCGGCATCTTTGGCCGCGGCTGTCACGGGTGAAAAGCTTGCGATGGAGTTGCATGTGTGCGGATTAGGGTTGTGACGAAATCTGAGCTGAGGGATTATGACGACTAATGTGACGAAATGGGTTGGTTACATTGGCTGAAGGATTCGCAGGAGCAAGGGTTCAGCGGCGATGTTGCTCAACCAACTTCTGCAGCCATGGGGACTTGGGCCCGATGAAGCAATCGCCCGCGAAATTAAGCAATTGATTAAGTTGAATGTGGTGTTGCATCCCGATGGTGTGCTTCTTGATCATGCGCGAGAGGCGACGGGTTCTATAGCGCATTGCTTATAACTTGATGGTTGAGTTATGCTTATTATGCAGGGACTACCTGTGACTAACCCAGACTCTGTCTGCATCCCTCAGCTGACAGTCTCTTATGGTCTAAGAAGTAAAACATTAGAGGTGAGTTGCCTCTGTTACTTTTGGAAACCCCAGGATACTAAGGAAGTGATCTTAACTACTAAAAACTAACGGTCAGGGGACATTGGCCTCATTGACAGTCTCGGTCTGTTCAGAATTTGAAGAACCCGAGGTTTTCAACTTGAGTTGAACAGTAAGGTCTAAATTAAGATTTGTGGTGGCATCCGAATCGATTATCTTTTATGCAAGATGGAGATCTTCCGTTGCATCCTGTGCCACAGAACATGTGCCATCCGTATTCGGGACGTCACAACTCGTTCCTTTCATCTCTATATGTGACCTTCAGTATTAGACTGTTCTTTAGCTTCTTAATTGTGAAGTTTAGAAATGTTTACTGCCAAAAGCTATATAATCTTTAGTATGCTGCCGATGGGGAACGGGAGGGTAGAGAAGATTAATGCAGAGGAACTTTCTCTTGAGTCTTGACTGACTCAGTAAGTCGAGGCAACTTGAATGATGCACAATCAATCTGAAAATGAACAGGATTGATCGTCCGTAAGACGAAAGCAATTACGTCGACCAGAAGCCAGCCACTTCGGTGAGTTTCCGTAATCATGATTAACTTGCATGTGAGTCGAAGGATCAGCCTGCATCTCCAGCTGTTGTTCAAAGACCGATGCCGTTGGTTGTCTACCAAGCCAAGCATGCTAAAGAGTTAGTGGCAAGGTTTTATGATATATAGATCCATTTACATAAAAGGAATTACATCTTCCAGCTCAAGTTTGATCTTCTTAGTTTCGAGTATTGTACATGTGATCCGAAGTTAGTTCTCCTCCATATAGAAGCTGATACCGCCGCTACAGCTTCAAGGTCAGTCAACTCGGTAGAAAACGCATGCTTCTATACCCAACAACGATATGACTTTCCAATTATGCTAGTATTTGACTTGGTTGCTTCCCAGTTCCCATGAACACACTTTCATTATGATAGTTGACTAAGATAACAGATTAAGGTTATTATTCTGGTGTTATCCTTTTCTACTATGCCCTGGCTTCAGAAGCTGTCTCTAAACTCAAATTTATCCTTTATATAGCCTCAGACCACCCTTACAGCACGGAGTCGTTGATTTAGTGCTTTGAGCAGTGTAGATTAGCAAGTGTAGACAACTTGACTTGTGATCTGGCTTACTGGATGCTCACAACATGCCAGGCATGGCATATAAACAAGAAGCTTAATCTAGCCATTCTTGTGTTATTATGATTTTAAGGTATCGACCAATAATTACAAAGCTACTAGTTAGTATCTATAAATGTATATAGTCTTGTCCTTATTGTGAAGGAAGTCTTGGTTGCCAGATAAGATAAGCACTTTACGATTAGATTGTTTATCGCTGATTAGATATAGATAAGATTGCCCGTCATGTGCCAGCTCACGTGAGATGTAATCAGTCAATGCAAGAGAAGAGCCGCTCGAAATAGACCAATTCTGAAGACATTAATCATAGTTCGGGTAATAAGCTATGGCGATTTATCTTTGATAGTTGAGCTACACAGAGCAGGAAACTGTCAGAATATATTCGTACACCTTCGTCATTACATTCTACCCAGTGGATGCAGGTGACGCGTTCATCTCCAAAGTCCAGTCCATCAAACTACCCTACAGCAGAAAGGACAATAGCACGGGATGTGAGAATCTCGAACGATAAAGTCTTGTTGTGACAGAATAGGAAATGAAGTCGCAATGAACTCTTCATTAAACGGCGCCATCAATGTAGTCTGTTGCTTGACCGTTGTCGGCATTTGAGGGTGTTGGCCGACAGTGACATTAACGCTGCAATGATCAAGCGGATTACGCTCGCCTTCGTATCATGGACAGCAGGCAACTGAATGGTAAACAGGCATGACTCTTGGACGCAATTAATCATGTCCTATCGATAATGCCAATCGACGGATGCATTCAAGATTTCTTCAGTGCAGCCGAGGATGCAGGCCCGCAGCCAAAATGACGATGTTCTCACAGAACCCCATCCTAGCCAAAAAGAGCGGGCTGATTGCTTCACCAAGTCGAGCCCTGCCGGCAACCAATGCAAGTTTGATGGTCAGCCTCGGAATTATCAGATCCAATGCCACTAATCGCGGCAGTTGCACATCAACAAACATAAGGTTAAACTGTTGCTTCAAATCGTCGTCAAAGAAACTCAATCGCCAAGCTTTGCGTAGTGCACTGCCAAGTCAAAACGGTTCGCTCACTCATCCCTTGGCCCGAAGTCGTGTCGTCAATCGGATTCCGAGCTCCATCTTTTTCCTGAGCTTCATTCAACTCCACCAGCTTCAGGAGATTGAGTTTTGGCAACTCTTCATTCTGCCATTCTCCATCCTAATCCCGGAATTTCCTTGTCCTTGTCTTCTTGTTTATTAAATTTGCCGCGAGACCAAAAAAACCTGATGGTCGCACGATCGGCGGAAAAACTACCGCCACACCAAAGAATCAGTGGGGGCTTCCGGTTTCAGAATCTCACGGTCCAAGATAAGTTATAACATTCGAAGTTGCTGACATGAGAGTCACACATTTCGCCAATATGAGGCGGTGGTTATACTATATATATATATCACCGGAATCCCGCAGGATGTACTGTAATTAAATCCACCTCGCGTGGTTGTTATCTGTACCAAGACTCACATCAGATCATGAACCAAAGCTCCAGGGGACGAAACCCCCTGTAAGGGAGGGCATTACAGGGGGAGACAACACCAAACCAGCGCTTTACAAATGACGCAACAATTGATTGAGACACTTTGTGACTTTGTCCGTGGTCAAGACTCAAGCGACAGGACAAGCATGGATTGGTCGGCAGCTTGGCTCGTTTAGGGCTAGACACCTCTGTAACCTTAATCCCTTCAAGCTTTTTGGCCTCTCTTTATCGAGGCCAAGGGGGGAAAGTGAAAAGATTGGGTTTTTGAGTTTAGCAGAGCATAAAATGTCGCTTGAGCGTTGCATCTCGGGGCGAAACCAAGTTAATTTTCCCGTTCCTTTAGGTTCTGGTCCATCACATTCCAATTGGCGATAACCACTGCAAACGGCGCGATTGAGATTTTCCACTCAGCCAGTCAGCCACCCCAGCTTCTATTTAGTCTAGCGCTCTTAGCCAAGAGATTAAAGAGCCAGGGGGTCAGCGCTGGAGTTGTAAGGGGCAGACGCACCGCGAGAGAGAATGGCGTGAACGATTGGCTTCTTTACTCAGAGAGAAGAGACTTGGCGTTATTGATGGGTTCTAGACCCCCACAACCTTAAAAGAAACAACCTTAAAGCAGCAAAGTCATTATCACGAGGTAAGGGGCAGCACCACGCCGTTGCGAGGCTATTGACGATAATTCCGACCTTTGTAACCGCATGCAGCCAGACTTGTTTATCTGGCGCTGTTACCGCTGCCCGCTGCCGCAGCCTCTGCCTGTCTCACGCTGATCGACCCGGTTTCTCACACAGTCTTCTCCACCAAAGTGACACCCTGACATGGCCCTCTTCTTGTCGACTGTGGAACCCTGCGAGGGTCATGCCAGCCTTTGCTTTGCCGATCAGGGGCATCCGTAGGGCAATTGCAGGCCTGTAGACTCCAGAAGACTTACGCGTACTGTTACCTCATATACTCCTCACAGTAGATCTTTTTCGTCGTTTCAAAGTGATCGTCTGTCCCGTCTCCGTCTCCCTCTCGCGCAAACGCAAAACGCAAGTCAAGTCCCTCCTTACGCTTGTCTTGACCTTTCCATTGTTTATTTGTCTCAGTTTTTCTTTTTCTTGTTTCTGGCTCTCTTTGCATTCCAAGAGTCTGTCTCTCGCTCCCTTGAACAAAACTCCACCAACGTCAACGTCCATCGCCATTTTGGATTCTTGTCCTTCAAATGGTTTCATCTTCAACATAACGAATTCTTTTCTGCCGTTTTCTCTCTTTTTTCGTCATTCGCTCGGCCCGCTAGGCGCCACAAACAATCGTTACTCATCATCTCTAAAAATAAATCGTCACAATGACAATAGGCGCAGCACTCCCAACTTCTGGTGTTGCGCTTAACCGGGTGCTGGCCCTCGGCTTGACGCTGGTCGTCATCTTAGGCATCGCCATCAATCAGCTTCAACTGAGCGATGACCCATATCGCTGTAAGGCTCTGCTTAACGATGGAACCTGGTTGAATGCTCCTGCGGAGAATGGAAGCAGAGCGCCTTTCACAAACTGGCAGCCTCCCGGATGTATGATTCACAAGTACAAGAAGGAGGAGATTGAGGAGTGCATGGAGGGTCGCCACATGCTCTTTGTCGGTGACTCTACGACTCGACAGGTCTTTTATGGCATGGCTCGTCTGGTAAGTCGATGATAATTTAATTGTAGATGTGTTGCTGAATTATTTGGTCAATGTTCAATTGCATGACCAACAGTCGCTAACACCACGACAGCTCGATGCAGAAAAGGCCGAGGAAGTACGAGCAAACAGCAAGAAGCACGAAAGCCACGATGTAGAATTCGGCGGCATTCGACTCAAGGAAATCTGGGATCCATTCGGCAACGACAGCGCCATCGCCCGCAACGAACTCACCCTCTACCACGAAGAGAGGATCAACGAGGTCCCCGTCGACAAGCAAAAAGGTCCCGCCCTCGCCTTCATGGGAATGGGAGTTTGGTTCGCCGCTCGCTTCGAGAAGGAAGAGTCTATTCCCATGTTCAAGGCCGCCTTCAACAACATGTCCGAACTCGCTTCCAACATGGACTTTGAGCCTTTCGGTAACCGACCCATGGACCCTCGCGATGGAATTGGTAATGAAGTGTTCTGGGCGCCAATCGCCCCGCCCTTCTACGACATGCTCCCCGATTACCGCAAGACTGGTGTCGCTTCGCAACCCGGCGAGGTCGAGGAGATTGACGAGTTCCTCAAGACGCAGGAACAAGAGTCTGGTATTCCCATGTTGTGGTCGTTCCCCGCTTTGTCGTATGACCAACAGGATGCTATCGGCGACCACGAGAATGGCTTCCATGTTACCGACAGTGTTGCTGAGATGAAGGCCCAGATCCTTCTCAACCTTCGATGCAATGCCAAGCTCGACATTCAGAAGTCTTATCCTTATGACCGCACTTGCTGCACTGACTATGGCCAGAAGTCCTTCGTCCAGATTGTCCTCGTCACTCTCGGTATTCTCTACGTCGGCGGTGCTGCCATCACCGAGATTCTTGCCCTTCGATCTGGCGAGCCTCCCATGGTGGCCATCTTCAACCTCGATGTCGCTACCTTCGTTACCGGTCTGCTTGTGTGCTACTGGGCCGACCGAACACAGTCTTTCGCCAAGGGCTCCAAGGAGTACAACATGTTCGACTTTAACCTCATGTCTGCTCTCTGCTTCATCGTCGGCTTTGCCTTCATGACCAAGTCCAAGCCTCCTCCTCCTCGACCAGGTGCCACTCCCGCTGCTGCCCCCGCGACTCTCGACGATGCGAAGCCTTTATCCCGTGACCAGACCGACGAGTGGAAGGGATGGATGCAGGCTCTTATCCTCGTCTATCACTGGACTGGTGCTTCGCGCGACCTCAACATCTACGTCGGTATCCGTCTCCTTGTTGCCGCCTATCTCTTCCAGACTGGTTTCGGCCATGGTGTTTTCTTCAGCTCAAAGAAAGACTTCTCCTTCAAGCGTGTCGCCGCCGTTCTTCTCCGTCTCAACCTTCTAAGCTGCGCGTTACCCTTCTTTATGAACACCGACTACATGTTCTACTATTTCGCTCCCCTCGTCAGCTTCTGGTTCCTCATCATTTACGCCCTCTTTGCAATTGGCCAGAAGTACAACGACAACACCTGGGCGCTTATGGGCAAGATCGCTGTTTCTGCCGCTATCTGCCCTGGGGCTATGCTCTACACACCCGTCCTCCAGTGGGTCTTTGATGTTTTAAACATGGTCTTCCGAATTGAGTGGGATCTCCACGAGTGGCAATTCCGTCTCGGTCTTGATGGCCTCATTGTCTACGTCGGTATCATCATGGGTGTCGCTTCCGTCCGAACCAAGCTATACAACAAGATCCTCACCCAGTCTTACGGCCTGGCTGGTGTCGCTGGTATTCTCTCCATCCCTCTGTACTGGTGGATTGCGGTCAGCAGTGCCGAGAGCAAGCAGGACTACACTGCCCTTCACCCCTTTTTCTCCTTCATTCCTATCATGGGCTTCATCGCTGCTCGCAACATGTTCCCCGCCGCTCGTACATGGTACTCTCGAACTTTCGCCTGGATTGGTCGATGCTCTCTCGAGACCTTTACCCTTCAATTCCACATCCTTCTCGCTGCCGATACCAAGGGCCTTCTTCTTCTCGACATCTTCAAGGGTGACGGTAGCCTCCTCTGCGACCGCTGGAGGTCTCTAATCATCATCGTTCCCGTTTTCTTGTGGATCAGCTCTCGCGTTGCCGATGCTACTGGTGGAATGGTCAAGCTTCTGACCAAGGATTGGGCTGCCCAGGAGCAAGACGAGCAATACGATGTGGAGGCCAAGGCTGATGCCGAGCCTCTCATGAGGGGCAACATGCTCTCTGGCTTTACGCGGCACATGCCCTCAAAGTCCTCATGGGCTAACAACCTCAAGCTCCGCATGCTTGGCCTCTTTGTCCTCCTCTGGACACTCAACCTCGTAAGTTCTCGTCCGCTATGTCGCACTGCATACCATCGCTAATAATTCTCAGTTCTACTAGACATTCATCACATAGCATCGGCATTAAAACAAGGCGTTTGGAGTAGCGAGTCGCATTGACGACGAGTCAGCTTGGGGACCTTCATTTATTCCGCACGAAACGCGTGTTGGATTTTCTTTTTCACGGGCGCATTCACCCGACTTTTGGACATGACATACATTCGAGGCTTATCAATAAGCTTATGCATAAGCCTACACGGCACGACATAGATTTTATATCGTAATGATAGATTTTTACATGATTCACCAATTCTGATCTCTGTATACCTACCGAGAGTGGCATGATTCTCATTCCAGTTCCCAGTCCGAGCGCTGGGATGCGACTCGGATTTGATCATTGATGCTTGAAAGCTGGCAAAGCATTCGTGGAGCTCTGGATAAGGCGAAACAGGGCGGCTAAGTTCCTGGTTCGGCACAAACAATTCATGCGTCAAAACGGTCGCGACGTCGTGTGATTGTTGCGGATGTATTGCTCGTTTCATCTAAATTGGGTGCACTCCGCTCAGACTAAAGTTCCATTCGGAGTGATAACTGATCAATCTCACGCGGTTGTATTGGATTCAGTGCTTGTGAGCATGTAATCTCGCACAATATGGTCATTTATGGGCGAAGGAATGCACTTTGGCGTAGGCCTATCAGAATGTGTCAGTCATATTAGAAGCGACATTGTCTGTAACCTCTCATTGCAACTTCATTATCATTCACCGACGATGAGTTACAGGACAGTTTCCAACGTCAAAATTGCGATTAAATAGTAATGCTGTGCCTGTTACCTCAAGCCCTGTTGTCTTGTTCTCCGGATCCCAGCCGCCAAGTAGCACACTAGTGGCTTAACGGATCTATACGCATATGTCAGCCATGTCTGTTAGTGCCCTAGCATCTAAACCTTTGCACCATAACACAATCGGGCCATGACCTGAGCAAGAAGAATTGATCCGCTGCCTGTGTGGTTCAGTAGTCGATTGGTTTCAAGGCCATGAAGGGAAGAAACGAGGTATCATCCCCGAGAAGGCTTGTGGAGGGTTCTACACACTCTTTGCGCTGTGGAGTAAAGAGGCGTTGAAGACTACGAAGTTGGTTGGAATGGATTGACCGACAAATAAATATTCGGATATACTGCCTCCCCAAAAACATTTAAATGAGATTATGTACACAGTCTGTTCTCAAAAAGCACATCAGGCACCCAAATAAACCTATGCAACACTCATCTTTTGACCCAGTTCTTGAACTTTGACCATCTCTTCTTCTTACCCTCACCTGTCGCGTTACTTGTACCATCCAAACTCTCCTGAGCACTTCCCGCGTCCTGGCTGGAGTTTCCAACACTAGGGACAGTAATAGATGTAGTCTGACTCACGATTGAGCCAGTTGCTGAAGCATCATGGGCCTGTTCGCCGCTCGTCATCGACGCCTCGCCATCATCATCCGCATGTCTCGACGTCGATCTGTCTCCAGTTCTTAGTCCCAGAACAGTGTGGCCAAATATCACAGCCCCTTCAGCATCAAGGGATCCTAAATGTACAGGCTTCAAGCCGTGCGGTATAGTACGGGACCACCATTTCTTGGCAAGGAACTGGACCGGGTTGTGATTGCACTCTGACCCAGCAGTTTGGACAACACTACCACCTTGCCCCTTGAAGCACTTGCAATACAGAGATGCTTCTTTGGCAGCTACCCAAGTAATCTTTTTGGTCAGTTCACCTCCAACAAGGCCCGGCTCCATCCTAAGGAGACGTTTCTCATGGAGCATCTGCATTGTTGATATGGAAGCAGCAAGATAGTCTTTTCCTGCTGGAACCGATCTCCAGCTTGGGCAGATCAAATCAGGTTCGTCGGCGCGTATGAGATCTCCAAATCCCCGCCCGAACAGGGCGGTGATGCCAACAGTCGGTATCAGGTCGATCCATCCGTGTCCCCATGAATTGAGATGCTGAATACGCGGGTAAGTAGGAACTGCCGGATCAATGACATCCACGATGTCGAAACCAACAACATCCCGACGTGGGTCCAAGGTTTGAGAGATCTTGATACCGTCTTGAGATGCCGCCTGGGCTTGTCGATCGACCAACTTCTCTATCGAGTGAAGAATTCTCTTTACTCGCTCTTCGAAGGTTGAATACTTGGTAACAGGTACACCATTCGGGTCCACGTGCTTGTCAACAATGTAAACGCTTAATGCCCTATTTTCCCAGTTCTTTAAAGTCCGAAGTGCAGCTTGACGACTTCCAACACCTGGCCAGTGGTCTTTGAGCTTGCTGGGATCATATACCCAGTCATAGGCTGATTCGGGGTCATTGATATCCAGATGAAGTGAAATGCGGACGAGATGGAGTAGGGCGGAAGCACCGTCGACGAGCCATGCACGACGTTCTTCAACGTCGTAGAAAACGACTGGTTGGAGTTTGACCCAATTAAGAAGACTTGGGTAGTCCATCTCTCTTTGGAGCCAAAAGGGCTGCTCCTTTTTGTTAATGTCGATCATGAGACCAGCTGTAACAGGACTTCCGCCCTCTATGTATAGCTTGTCTATAACAATGGACGGTGATGCCTTCGGCAGACCGCCGGGCTTGATGTTGTGATTAGCAGTAGGATGTCCTGTTCCTATGAGTTAGTAATCTGATATTTGGTGTAAAGATAAACTCAGAAGAGGGTTTGGCTTACCACAGTAGTCTGTCGCTTTGGTACACCATCCAATAATGTGACGTTTGCCTTCAATATGCCGAAGGGACATTTCGTCAGAAGGTCTGATATCAATATGATCGAGCCTCTGGTCGGTGTATGAGATTCTCTCCTTAGGCTTTCCACTGACGATGAGATGCCATACCACGACATCAGCAGTTGCTTGGGTAGCGATCATCAGCATATTGAAACCTTTTATCACTAGTCTCTGGTCCCACTGCACAACCTCGGAAGATCCCACTATAGACGCTGCATATCGCAAAGACACCTCGAGGCCAGACTTCGGCACTGAACGTCGTAGGATTGGGTAGCCACGTGTAATGTTCACAGAGCTAAATAACTGTTCCCAGCAGAAGCCTTGGTTCGGGTTAAAAGCGGTTTCGGGGCGAGCGGAGAAAGAAAAGGAGCACTTTCCCGTAACAGAAGGGGTGCTTCCACTGCTGTTATTGAAGGCTTTGGCGGAGAAATTGGTAATTTGTGGCATGATGGATCTGAAGCCGCTGTGCATGTGTACTTTAAAGACCGAAGCCAACCAAGCAATCTGTTCACCTACCTCAGAAACAGCATAGTAGCCTCCTTTGGCTGAGATTTCGTATCGGACAATTGTGTCCCGGCCTTCTTTCATGGTACCCGTTAGAATACAATGAGTCGAATAATTCTCACGGGTAGTTTCAGGCCAAGGAGGCTCTGTCCAAGTTCCAGATCGCAGAGTCTTTAGAGGCACAGGTCCAAGTCGACTAAAGAAGCTTTCTTGGTCTGATAGTAGGTCTTGTAACAGGGAAAAAATGGCACCTCCAGAATGGGGCCATGTTTGGTCCATATATTCTGCAACACTTGTAGCTTGCGCTTCGTCCCATTTGCCGGTGAAGCAAAGAATGTTGGGTAAGGCTTTGCCAAAGGAGGAGGAAATCCCGGAGCGTTTCATCATTCCAATAACATCCAATGCCAGAAAGTATGTCATTTCGAATCCGATGGATTCTTTCTTTCTGCTCATTTTGTGGTGCGGAATACTTTCTTTCAAGTTATTTCTGATCGTGTTGCCGATTTCATTCATCAGACTAGGCTCTTCGCAAGACAGCCTACTTTGCTGGCTGATCTTTGTCAAAAGCCATCGGTAAGCCTCAGACCCTTGGATGAACTGTCTGTACTGAGGCATTTGCGAAAGATCATTCGGTTCTCCAGATTTGACGTCGCCTATCCAGTCAACGATCATTTCTTCGGCTTTTTTGAAAGGGGCCGTGAAATTTCCTTCTCCATTCTCTGCCTCCGAGTTCCCGAGGCTCTGGTCAGACACGCTCTCGGCTTCTTCAAGCGCGGGAACTTGGAAGTCGAGGAGGTCAATAATATTCCTGCCAACAACATGAATTGCGAATTATTAATGTTCAAAGCCGTATTGTCCTTACCTTCTCCTTCTGTGGATTATGACAGAAGTCTCAAGTTGAAATGGGTTTGTGGACTCTTCATGCAGCTTCCACGCAAAATCTCGGAGTGTTTGGTCGAGAAACCCTTGCCCAAGGTTTTGGAGAATTGTTCCGTCGGTAGCTGCTCTCAAATCATCAGCGAGCTGATCTATGAAGGCCTGGAAGTATACAAATTTAGGGTCATCAGAGAGCGTATCAAAAGAATACGTTGTAGCTGTATCGCATTCAGCGCGGTTATTTTCAGACTTGCCAGGAGACCACTGGCTCTGTTCTTCTCTGTGATGACTTGGTGATACGCTCTCCTCATCTTCCGCTTGGCATTCTGTTGTCTTTGGGCTTTGGGGCTTGGGCGGTAAAGAAGTGGGAACAGTTGACGGACGCGTCCCCTGACTCTGGACTGTGAGGTCAAAAGTTGATGAACATGGGCTATTCGTGATGTCCTCGCTTTGCACACTACCATACTTGGAAGGGCTTTGGGTGTTACTAGGACCTGGTTCGAGAGGGTAGCTTTTCGCTGGCCCCCCTTCCTTTATCGGACGAAGGTAGGCATTTGGGAGCTGGCCCCTGTCCTGCTGATCATCAAAGAGACTCGAAGTTTCAAGATCAATAGTCTCACGACCAAATAGCGGATCCTGCACTACAGGCTCCCCGAGAGAGTTGTGCGAAGCGAGGTTCAAGGACGACATCTGCGGCCAATGAACGGAGCCATCGGAAATTGCGACGCCAAACATCAGCGTGATGTTATTCTCGTAGACCTTCTCAACTCTAAGTACTTCTGATGTAAGATCCGTGAGGTCCCCCTGCTTCTGCGACTCGCAGATGACCTGGTATTCTCCATATATCTCGAATGATACAGTTGCTGGAACAAAAGGAGGTGGAAGCGGCGTAGTAAGGCGTTTCTTTAGTATTCGAACGGCCCCTCGGTGACTGTAATTTGGAGGCATGTAGAGCAAAGGACTTCCCTCTCCACGAGCGAAGACAATGTCATAACCGGATCCCTTTAAGTTGACCACGTAGCCACTGTCAACAGTGACTTGAGCCGTAATAAGACTCTTTAGCAGCCGCGATAGTGTATTTCCCACGGCATGGTCGTTGTCAAGAATCAGGATACGGATACCGCTTTGACTGCCCCAACAAATTAGTCTTGTACATCTAGGTACTGGGGTACCCTCACCTATTTGCTTGCGGGTCACTGTGACCTCTCTTTACATCTACATCACCAGACAAACCCCCTCTGTATGCGAATGAGTTTAGTGATTCCGACATGTCAGGGGATCTTTGGTTGATGATCAAACTCCGTCCTGAGCCGAAGAGAGTTGCCGGCTCCTCTTGGTTTCTCTCAATTTCAACTGCTGATACATCTAGATTCCGGAACTCCTCCCCTGGTATCATTGGCAGATCAACATGATCTGCTTGTTTGACTTTCGGCTTGGTAAAGTCTTGCGCTGGGGTACCAATCTTATTGCCAAATCTGAAGAATGCATCCTTGAGTTTCTGTCTGTAGGGGCTGTGGGGAGGTTCGTAATAGTCTTCAAAGAACGAGGGGTCCTCCTCATCGACGTTTTGCGTAGATCTGAAGGATGGGAGCGAGCTCAGTCGCACAGCCCCTGCCGGCCCTTCTGATAAAAAACGTAAATGCTTTCTTTCTTCCTTTGATCTATCGTCTTGGTTGACTCCAAGTATATTGGCATTGATTTCAGCCTGAAACTCTGGGTCCAGCCGAGACCAATCAGCGGCATAAAATACCGACTTGTCTGGTGGAATCAATTCTTTGTAAGTCCATGCTCGACTCACCCACCGACTCTTTCGAATATCTGAAGATAATATTTCTTTATCATCATCCTTGATATTCGCATTGGGTATCTCGCTTAGATAAAGCAGGCAAACTCCTGCTTTTAGAAACATTGAGTAAATCTTTTTCATGGTCTCCTCCTTCTCAACCGCGTCTTCCTCATTGATACAGACATTGTCTGCCCAGAGCCAGTCGTAGCCCTGAGTAATGGCGGCATGACAGGCGCTGACAATCTTGGAATATCCGGGTTTTGAAGTGTGCTGACTTAGATCTTCAAACTCTTTGAAGGTCAGCTCCTGTTCAGATGAATACCAGCAATGAGAGAGGATCGCGTAGGGCGGGTATGCAGAGGCGTCATCAAAACTATGGAGTTTCAAGGTCTTCACGTCGAGGAACCACATTGCTGAATGAGGTGCCCACAAAAGTGTAGGCCAAGGCGTAGAGATGGTTGTCGATGGGCTAGGCTGTATTAACTTTGGTAGCTATTTGTGAGCGGGATAGTGTACTTCATCGTCAACTTAACGCTCGACGAAGAGGCCAACGAATACTGAATCAACAGAAAAGGTCATCTTTGCGACACTTGAGAAGCGGGGTAAGGCAGACATGCACAGCCTGATTTTGCGAATGCTTGAGGTTGGTGGTTGGTTGGAATTTCAGCCGCACCATGAGATTTCTGGGCACGAGCTGAAGCAGCCTGAAACGAGGCATTTTGGAAAATAAGCAGACAGGATCATTGATGGTCACAGTTTTAGCAAAGCGTATTCATGAAATAAGATAGCTGGAGACTCTATCTACACTACTCTAAGCGGCCGACATACAGCCCTTGCATGAATCGACCATTGCCATAGATCTCCTCCATTTCCGCATACCACTCATCGTTGTCCGACTCTGGCTGCGGCAATCCATCGTAACCATCGTCGTCTGTATTATGATTAATCAAACATTGTACAATATGCTTCATCTGAATCGCTCTCACCATCTGAATCACTAACCCACTCGCAAGGGTTCTCGGTTTCTATTCTCTTTTCATTGTCTGGAAGTGAGAGCTTGGGACGCTCCGGGGCTTGAGGATCTTGTGCTTCCTTGATTGCTTTCTCGCTCGCAGATCCGCCGCTTCTCTCGATTGAGATCAGAGGGCGGAACGTGATGGAGACGATGTAGTAGTCGAGTTTGTGGGGTTCCGTTTCATCTCGGATCCAGCGTTGACCGTGCCAAGTACTTGAACCACTCCAGCGACTGACTTTGCGGTTGGAGTCTGATGTGTCTGCGTAGAGAACAACTCCATCGGGTCGTTTGAAGAACCATGAGTCGACCATCTGCTTGGCAATCTTGTCGACCTGATCCTTCTTACGCTCGAGGGACTCTAACTCGATGCAGAATTGAGTCGTGCTGTGAGTCAGCACTTGACAGACACCCTCGATCCAATTGCCATCAAAGTGCAGGGGCTCGTCCTCCTCCCAATACCACCAATCGGTGTGACGAATGGTGAGCGTAATGGTGCGGGGAGCCAGATGGGGCGTACGTAGGACTTCTTGCAAGCCGTTTTCTTGGAGCCTGTACATCTGAGCAAAGACTCTGAGTCTCTCGATCTCAACCTTGTCTGTGCCTAGAGATTTGGAGATCTTTGCGAGCATGGGGCGCAAGCGCGGAGGAGCTTTGTGAGGTGGAGGAGCGCGATCTTCACCTGTAGCCCATTCTGTATGCTCCCGAAGGAGAAATGGCTTGAACCAAGTTTCGCGATAGATAGCGCGACATGTACGAAGAAGTCTGGTATCAGTTGATTGAGCTGCTAGATAGGAAGGGCGAGTGTAGCATGTGTTTTCCTTGAACCTTTTGTCTGGTGTTGGGTCCGGATGATCCGTTAGGACATAAGAGAAGATGCTGTCTCTGACTTCTCCAGGGAGTTTGGCATAGAGAGGGCTTTCATCTTGAGGGATTGGGGCTTTGGCGAGGAATTCTTGACGTAGTAGGTTGGCCATCTTGGGTGATGAAGAGAAGCCTAAGGATTGAAAGAGTAAGGCGGGCTTATCTCGAGCCCGTTGCGTATTTATTGCATGCTCCGAGTTAGGCAACCGTGCGGGGCTAAGCTGGGCTACCCAGTCAGCCAAGATAATGAGGTAATGTTGCCTAAGCCAACAGACACTTCTCGGACGTGTTGGCATGACTGCAACGAATAAAAACTTCTGCGGCTGAGACTGCAAGCTGCAAGCTGAAAAACTCCCCTCAATCCACTTCACATGGGTGGACATATTCACGGTAACAAGGGCCAAGTATTCGGAGCATTATCTATTCAGAAATCCCCGAGATATATAGGCTAGATTATTCATTTCTCATTCCACATTTAGTATCCATAAAGGTTGACCTGCTCAGAGGTGGAAGCGCGGATGCGGCGGTTCTCGCGGATCAAGAGGACGCGAATGGCCCAAGCGCAGGCAATCGAGCACAGGGCAAAGCCAGCAGAGGCACCGAAACCAATTCCATATCGGGGAGAGTCACTCTTGGGCCAGAGGTAGGCACCATAGATGTAACCGATCTATGCCAAAGTCAGTATGTGTGATGAAACAAGAGAGCCGGGCATCTTACCTGTCCACCAACGTTGGTCATTGCCAACACAACAGCCTTCTTCTCCTTGGTCTGCGACAGAGTTGAAGATGCCCATCCGATGATGACGGAGTTGACAGCATAAGCACCCATGGGGAAGATGAAGCAGGCGACATAGCGAGCAGCGGTGTTGAGAGTGCAGGCAGCCAGAACGAAACCAGCGACAGCAATAGAGAGTCCAGCAGTGATGTGCCATGTACGCTCGTGCATGCGTCCAGAGTTCCAACCGAAGAGGATACCAGCTACACCAGCGAAAATGAAGGGAGGGCAGGTCATGACGAGGGTAATTGTAGTGTTGAAGCCGAGAGTCTTGATGACACTATGTCACTGTTAGCTGGGGACATGCAAAGCAAGCCAAAAACACTCACGTAGGGAAGAAGGAGTTGAAGGAGCATGCAGAGAGATGGAAGTTCTGCATGAGACAGAACAGCCATGTTCGCTTGTCAGCGCAGGCCTGCTTCAAGCCCTCCCAGGATGAACCACCCTCCTCAGAGTCATAGGCCTTGTCCTTCTCCATGCGCCCGTGAGCAAGCTGTCTCTCGCGTTCGTTGAGCCAGCGGGTGGTTAGGGGAGTGTTGGGAAGCATGAAGAAGCCGACGATGGCGACAAAAGCAGTAGCAGCGCCCTCGATGATGAAGAGCCTATAACTATTAGATGGTTCTGAAGATAGAGGCTGAGGAACTCACCATCGCCATCCGGCAAGGCCGGCCTTTCCATCAAGGCCTGCAAAAATACCCGCGGCAATGAGACCCGAGAAACCAGTGGCAAGAATCTGAGCACAGTAAAGCACGGCAATACGAGCAGCGACCTCTGGTTTACGTTAGTATCTTGTATACTTCTCACGAACGAGGAACGGACCTTTGCGGGTGTAGAAGATGGAGAGCATGTAAGTGGCACCAGGATAGAAAGGAGCCTCAGTGATACCCAAGAAGAATCGGCAAGCGACTAGTCCACCATAGTTCTTGACAAGAGCAGTGCAAGCAGAGACAGCAGCCCAAACCAGCATCCAAGCACTCATGTAGATACCAGGCTTGACCTTGGTGATCAACATGTTGCTAGGAACCTGCATAAGAACGTAGCCGACAAACAAGCTAAAATCATCAGCATTTTTTCCAAAACTCGACAGTCGCGTCAAAATACATTGAAACAGTCGTGTTGAATTCGGTACCAGTCATGTTGAGATCCTCCTCCAAGTTATTCAATCGTGCTTGAGCGATGGCATTTCGATCGACATAGTTGAGGAAGTACATAACACAAAGACAAGGCTGCGAACGTCAGTCTGGTTGCCAAGCATTGGCGCGTTGATCACTCACCATGATCCAAAGATCAAGCTTCTTGACAAGCCGGATCTCTTCAGGGTCTGTCTTCTTGGCAGTGCCCGTCCAGTCTCGCTCCTCCACCTGCGAAGGCTTCTCATCCTCGAGAATGCTATTGACGTGCGCAAACTCGGGCGCCTCACGCTTCTGGTCAGTAGTGGTAGCCATTGTTGTTGTTCTCGTTGTGTTGGTGAGTCTGGCGTGACGAAGAAAATTTTCGTAAAGAGGTCCAGGCTCTCTATATTTATGGGTTCTGAACGGTGATCTTCGTGGGGGGCGGGGAAGAAACCTGGGGAAGTGGTGGTAAACCTGGGGTAAATGGCCTTCGGGGGTAGAAGTAGAGGCCGGAGGAAGGAAAAGGTTACTTTCAAGGTTAATTTAGGAGGGGAGAGTGACGCTAATGACAACTGTGTAGTGTCTCATTTGATGCTGGATGGGGTTATGGTTGTGGAGATGGTGAGTGAGACTGGGGGAACCATTAGATTTTGATGGGATGGCCGATGCGACTCTAGATCCAGTCAAGAATGAGAAGATGGTCATAGCGAACATGGCAGTAGACCCGAGAAAGCGGTAATCGTTAAGAAGCATCAGTGTATTTATCTGTTATCAATCTGGCTTCGATCTCATTGCCATCGTCACTGTCCGCTGTGCATGAACCCCAAAATTGCAGATCCGCGCTACGAGTCATGGGTATTTTTACGCATAAAGTATGCTTAATCCAGCCCTGGATCATCATCCCAATGACACCACCATTACTTCCAACATCCGAGGACAAATCTCATCGGCGCTACAAAACGGCATGTCTCCGTCACAGATCTAACTCAAGATGAGATAAGAGACAAACAGCTTCCACGGAGTCTACTTTTTGCGCCGGGCAATTGCTCCCATCACAATGCTATCACGCAAAATGGTTCGGAGACTGATGAAGTTCCGATGGTTCACGTGTCGCGCTACGTGCCGGAAAAGGGTCGAGACTCCAAGAGATAAAACGCCAGGCTTGGCTAGATCTCTTGGGGTTGTTTATCTGGAGATTTCTTGGCTACAGGCTAATGGCGGGGCTCTGGGGTAGATTGGATGATATTTATAAGCCGTGTTTTGTTTTCTGAAGCCGATGAATGCATGGAGTTATTCGTTGAGGCCGCTCCACGATGTCAGTACTCAATTTCTGTACCCAAAACTCGATTGACCAGCCGGCACCAGATTTGAGCGGCCAGTCTTCTCACATGTCAAATGCCTTCCCTATTTGACGAATAGTGAAATGCCTGTTAACTCCTACTTTTGTGCCAAAAGGAACTGTTTTTGGAGTCATAGATAGTAAAGCTTGGCAAACACCAGCACGGCATCACGACCCGACCTGGCGAAAGCGGAAAATGGTTACCGGAAACGCTAAGTCAGTTACTCAACAAAGCCTGCACCACTAATGGGGATATACAGGAATAGAGGTTCCGTCTAATGTAGTTCTATGATTTAAGAAGCTGTAGTCATAATAATACAAGCTCAAACCTAGATGCAAGATCCTTTTTCGTGGGCTATTCAGTGACAGGCTTTTCCGTACTTGCGCAACCTCGCATAATTGTACGGCAAAGGCGCCAGGAAACCTGCTGCAATTGACACCAGAGCAGCAAGCCAAAATGATGGATCGTCAAGAGCAACTTGTCCTCCTGTCAAATAGTAATCCACTGCATTTTCAGCTGCTTCCATTGTCAGCATAGAGATGAGACTCATGCCGACGGCTGTCCTCATTGCCGTAAGCCAGGATAACCCATCACGACCGATACGTAGCATTACCGTCTCCAGAAGAATGGACGTTGAAACACCAGAGGCCACTGCTTTATTAATTTTGCTTCTTTTGAAGTTGATTGGCTACTAACTTGAGATTGGCATCACTATTCCCATACTGAGCCCGGGATAGTAGGCTTGCAGAAACCACATTGCTGCAAAGTCACCGACTGTGCACCCGATGAGGCATCGCGTAGTGTTGACAGAAGCTCTCTTCCAAGCTGACTTCAAGGTCCAAAATTCGCGAGATGTTATAGATGGTGGAGTCGACGGTTGTGAGGCGTTCCTTTTGCTACAGCATTGGCTGCTGGCCCTGTGTTTTCGCAGGCTGATACTGATTGAGGGGACGTTGATCGCAGTGGCGTGACGCGAGGGCGGGATCGCGAGGAAGCCCGCACGACGCGCGCAAAGTCGACTGTTTCTCATGAGCCGATACATACTACATTTATTAAGCAAGCGACGAATGATGCGGATTGAGAAGAGTACGACTTGATCTTGATCTGACGAGACTGTTGTTTTGTTTTGCTCGCCGCCGCGAAATTGACTCAGTCCCACTTAAAATGCTCACTCACCAACAAGAGCCATGGCTGGTTGACGACATGTTATCACTCAGAAAAGCCTAAGGTAATGAGAGAATAAACGAGGAGCCATGATTTATAGCAGATCACAGACTGTTAAAACGTAAAACGGAGTCATAGCTTTAGGAGAGATTCAGTGGAGTTCATCAACAAAAGCCAGTTTCGCGATTGTTGCTAGCCAGCATGACTGAGGCAGTCCAGTGAGCAAATTACCATCTGACATTTGGCCGCGCCAACCTTTATCTCAGGCTATATCTCCACGCGAATTTTCAGTCCTCAAACGTCATTACATCCCTCGATCATGTACACAAGGCCACGACCTCAGCTGAAAAACAATAGGACCCAAAAACATGCCCAGGCAGAGCCGATACCGGCACAAACACAACTAGCTGCAGGCTTGATTTGTCATCGGATCAAGCTTCAACTTTGTCACGATCATGCATTTTCCCTTAAATAAGAAACACCTTTGCCCTTAATTTATAAGCTGTCTGAGGCTTATTATCCTGATCAATCACTTTAGTTTTCTTTGCTTAGGAGTTCCTTGTGTGACAACCAACGCCGCCCAATATTCGAGACTCACAAATATGGAGGGTAGAAAAATCGTGATTTCAGGTGCAGGCCGCGGCCTGGGTCGTGCTCTGGCTATCGTCGCCGCTTCTCAGGGAGCCACTCCAATATTGCTAGGAAGATCCCAGAGCGCATTACAAGAAGTCACCGATACAATCAAGAGCGACAGTGGCGCTACAGCGTACCCCATTATCTGCGATCTTTCAGACCCTACTTCCGTGGCTAAAGCGACGAAGGATATCACCGAATCGCATCCTGATATCGATATTCTGGTCAACAATGGAGCCCATTTCACCGAAGGCAGCTTCGACAAGCAAACCGATGACCAGATCCTGTCGGTCGTGAACTCAGCAGTCACTGGCACCATGATCTTGACACGACAGCTTCTGCCTTTGTTGAAACAACGACCTCGAGCAGACATTCATAACGTCGTGTCCATGTCTGGCCTTCAGTACGCCAGACTCACCAGCGCTTCACTTCCTTTCAGAGCGGCAAAGGCTGCTCAAGACGGCTTTACCCAGGGCCTAGTGGAGGAACTGAAAGGTACATCTGTACGCGTTACTTCAATTTATCCTGGATTGATTGAGGATGTGTCGCCCACCAGCGCCGAATGGCAAAAGCAGCGTGGTTCTGATGAGGGCATAACAAACAAGAACGTTGTCGACACAATAATCTTCGCACTATCGGCTCCCCCGAACGTATCATTACGTTCTATTGTTATCGAAAGAACACGATCCGACTTTTTAGTGTAGCTTTAAGAATATAATCAACGAACTACCAGAGCTTAGACCAACGACGAGAGTCCCCATCCTAGGGCTTCAAAATCAAGTTATACCTTTCGACCTTCAATACTTTCATTTGGCACTTTCATGACCATCTTTGTTTCCACCTAGCTAGATCGTTGCATAATGCTACACCTGAGACTCGTCGACTTTCTGTCTTCCATCTGCTTCCCGCTTTCTCCAGCGTCCAACCATGAGCCTCTCAACTCCATTCGCCCATGGCATCGACCGTTTTGGTGATGCGGGTGGACGGATCGGAATGCTAGGCTCGGCCTTTGTTTCCTCAGTAAGAGTGGTGGCATCTTGATCCAAGATCAAATGGAGCTGGTAAGGCTCGTGTGATTTGAACAGCCTATCGCGGAACTCCAAGACTGTATCCCATTTGTATCCATATATTAAAGCCAAACTGATAACTCCGACAGTCAACGGAATTGCCGACGACCAAAACAATCTTTGATCCCAACCTATGTCTCTGACATCGGTTGTGTTCATGCCCAAGAAACTCGTGACGAAAGACCTAACGTATTGTGAGTTTTGCATGTCAAACAACTAGCACGAGCTCTAAGTTTGCTGCACTCACAGTGGAAGAAAGAACAGCGTCACGAAAGTGAAGACACGAATGGCTTTTCCATGCCCTTCGTTAAGTACCTCTAGCACTTGCTTCATCTTGTATTTCGTTACTTGCGCAATGCCCAACAGCGTTTCCAAGGTCCTGATATTCTCAGACAGCTTCTGAAGATGTTGTTCGAGGTGCTCGCGCTCCAACATGTGCCTCCTGCTTCGTTTCTCGAGATATTCATCGTCTGTCGTTTCATGTCGGAAGAAATCGGGACTCAGGATCTTTTTGAATGCTTTGACCATAAGTCTCTGTATCTCGATAACTGTACGCAAAGCGTCTGCTTCTTCTTCAAGAGCTGAGATTTCCAAGAACCGTCGTTTCCTTGGGTCTCGCACAGCAGTGTACTGGAGGCTGGATGAGACTCGACGATAATACTGGATGATATCCAGAGTTTTCCCCGTTTGATGCATTATAGTATGCTTTTGCAAACTGCTGATAAGATTTGCCATAGGAACTCGGGCCCTATGTCAGATACTATCAGCTGATCATTGTCGCCTCTAGTTGTTCCCGATATCATGATGTCGCGTGTTGCAAGGTCCAGCTGTCCGTGTATCTTTTGGTTGATTTCCTCGATTCTACCCCGGATAGCTGATAATTCCTCATCAGCAGAATCCTGTATGCCTGTTTCGAAGCTGCGCAATCTTGATCGGTTTATCAATGAGGCTTCTTCAGCTGCAAGAAGGAACTTGCAAATGATATACTCGAAACAATGTATAAGGCTGACCTCAACTTGCGTTTCTTCTCCTGACATCAAAGCATGCACATCTTGAGCTTTTTCTCGTATTTTCAACACCCTCATACAAAATTCAAGGTCAGGATCACACAGATATGGCCCTGGTTCAGGCTCCCACTGCTTTAAACATACCCAGCTCGTACAAGGATCGTCCAGGATACTCGTGACTCTGTTGGTCTGATAACAAATGATGTGCCGCTCATGTAGATGGTACACTGCATCCTCAATTGATGAGTATACTGTGCCGTTATGACAGTCGCTGCATCCACTGGAAGGCAATTGCTTCAACGTCATTTCCAGCTCTCCCTGATGAACAAAAGGAAGCAACGATGATATGACGTAGTTACATTTTGGCCCAGATATTTGAGGCAATATGGTTGAGAGATACATCTGCTGCAAAGGCTGTCAGCTTTAGCTCTAGTAGTGATATAGTTTTGGGAAGACAGAACGCGAATGATGGAGTCTAGTGCGCCCCAATACCTCTCGGACACCGTGTGTGCCGCCGCATGACTTGTTAAGGGGAGGAAAAGGGAGAATAGTTCATCGGACAATCTGAAAATATACTGAATGTTGAGTACCGCGTATGGCCTGTATATTTCGTTACGTCCACTATCGCCCTGCTCAATCGCCAGTGGTGATAATTCCTTGTCGGTAACGGAGCAGAGTATTCGGCATCTATCGTAAACAGAATCCCTGGTATAAGCTGTTGTCTTCATTAGAAGTACCTCGAATGGGCTCTTGAGAATAGCCTGTTGTATTTTATCCATGATTTTAAGTGATAGCTTGGAACCATCACTCACTAAGCCGCTGCTGGTGTTCCGACCCTCACAGTAGGTTAGGAACCAGTGAGATGGTTTTTCCGAGGGCGAGTTGAACACACGTTGTTTGTCTAATAGTGATCTGATGTTGTCCTGTTTGTTCATGTTGATACGTTTGTGTGTACTGATGAAAGCATCAGGGTAACGCTTGGTTGTCTCTATCTCTTTCAAATCATCAGATGAATCGGATGAAACAGATGAGTCGGATGAAACGGATAACGCATTGTTAAATGCATGATACGATCGGATGATAGAGGGTATACTCCTGTAGTAGACAGCGATAGTGTCATTATCTGAATCTAAACAAGATTTCGATGAATTTTTATTGACTTTGCCGGGCGTATTCACATGCTGTTGGGCGAACGAGGGCCACTGAGTTAATCAAATGCTGTTCGTTATCGCTGTGTATCGGCTAATTGGACTTACAACTTCGGCCTCATCGTTCGGAATACTAGAGGAATGTTCGTTTGGGCGCGACCCCTCATTCTTGTATATCCGAGTATGAGATGGCTCCAGAGCAGTTGCCTGGTGGTTGAACACATCTGTGCTTGTGTTATGAAACTCAGCAGGACCAGTAGATGACTTGTTTGTGTATTCTACTGGAAATACTGAAGGACTTTTTGCCAAATGGAAGACGTGCCTCTCCACTTCTCCCGACTTGAGGTAATCGTGCCAAACTGAATGGTCGACGAGGCGCTCGTGTTCATCAACCAATATGTATGAACCAAGACTTAATTTGTCGTTACGGGGAAAACCAAACGTCTTGTGCACAAAGCTCTGATTAACGTTAGAAATGCGAGGAACAAGTGAGGCGTGCTAACACAAACCTCATGGCTACATTCCTTCTCAATAGTTAGGTCGTTATGGACAATTCCAGTTGTATCCATTATCCGAATGGTATAATGCCGGCAAGTGTTAACTTCATCTTCCCGCTTTATGGTAATGTTGCTTGATACCATATGCCGCCAGGGCGTCCGTGAGACGCTTATTAATATATCTGCGAGCTGGTTATTCAGTGCTGTAGCTTATCACTGGAATACATACCAGAACCTATCAAAAGGAATTTGGCTTCAGGTACTCCTAACATGTCTGAAATGCTATGCTTGAAACCATTCGCAGTTGAGTACTCCGACCACGGCTGCCGGAAGGAGCCTGATTCGCTACCATAGAGGAACTCAATGAGATTTCTTTTCCGGGGTTCTCCTGGAACAGGCGCTGCTGTTGGATTTTGCCCCATAAGAAGGTAGGGTGTCGAGGCAAATATAACAGGCTGCGTATCCCGGGTATCGGTGTTGACACGTGTTGAGTGTACTCGGTGGCGTCCAATATATCGTATGAAAGTTCCTGTGTCAATTTGCGATTTCGAAGCATCTGGTTTAGAGTATTGCTGACTCGCTTCTAAAAGGACCTTCAGAGTAACTGATCTGAGAGACCTCGAGATGAAAGGGCACTCAGTGACAAGATTCTGAAATGATAGAACAGTCGGATCAGAGGATAAAATCTTGCCTGAAACCAAAGGCAGGTGACTCACCTCGAGCATTCGAAAATCTGAAGAAATGCTTTCTAGATGCCTTATAAAGCGTGACGTCAGCTCTGAGGGCCCTAGTCGGCATTCGGGCCGTACATACATCCATCGGAATTTCACATCGCGTTTCGGCCTACCACGATAACCTAGAGAGTTGAGTGTAAAGCTGTGTGACCTACCAGAGTCCTGATAATATTCAGCATACCCGATGTCAAAAAGATCAGCACGTGTGGCTTGGCCTTCGAGCCATGAGGTCGGATTGAACCAAGCCCTGTACGCCTCTGATGACCCCCGAGTTGAATAGATGACATGCGTTTGCTCTTCATGAAGGTTCAAACCATGGACGTCCGATATCAAAACTTGATTAACCCAAGACCTCATGAATGAGTCCTTGGCGCCACCGCTGTTGAAGTGGTCTCCATAAAAGCTATTCGGTATCGGCATTGCGCGCCCAAGGAAATCGTGAACTGGCCCTTGCTCTTCAACGTCAATGAAATTCCTGTCAGAGAGATGCTGATTGGAGTTTTGTGTCGAACTTTCCGCTCCATGAGGTTCTTGGCTCACAGTAAACAAGGGCTTGACTTCTGCTAGCGAAAGAGGCTCAGCATAGCCAGATGCCCTCATTGCTCGCTTTGATCCAAGAGTGTTGGGGGCCTCAGTGGCTCCATTGCTGTAGGGTTGAGGCATGGAATGATAACTTGTCCGGGGTAACAACAAGCCTCTGGACAAGATGTCAGGGGCACGGGATTACTAGATGGTGTGATTT
Source organism: Fusarium sp. HKF-74 (assembly GCA_021223625.1). Taxonomy (NCBI): domain Eukaryota; kingdom Fungi; phylum Ascomycota; class Sordariomycetes; order Hypocreales; family Nectriaceae; genus Fusarium; species Fusarium sp. HKF-74. Next base: position 631,883 of record JAJFAS010000004.1, read on the forward strand.
TGAAATCGGGATTAGACATGTAAGAGTATGCTGCTGTCGAACAAGACTTAATGATTTTAACGCTGGTGCCAGAATGACCAGATTAGTCTTTGATACCCGTAACTCGACGGCCAGTAAGGCTTATGGATAAACATTAATCAATGGAAAGACGTGGTTGTGTGTCACGACAGAAGGAATCCAGCACAGCGCACCTTGCACAACCTTGCACAACCTTGCAAAGACATAAGTGCGTGCCAAGCGGCCGAGGAAGGAGACTTTTCGAAAGTTCCACGGGGTGATGTTCGAATTCAGATATCGTTGCGAAACCGGATGAAGTAGTCAAGCATACAGTTGCTTAGTTCAGTGCTTCATGTATTTCGTGCTAAAATTCTGTCTGTTTTGGGATGCCCTGATTGTACAACAAAGAATGGGTCTCTCGCGATATCTGGTTGTTGAAAATAGAGGGCTTACCTATGTGCAATGGGTAGTAATAGCTGATATTTACGACAGTAGGTGGCAGTACCCCTTTGAAGGGCCGCCTGTACTGCGATGTTATCTCGCCCTTATAACAAGGTTCAATTGTCATTCTACAATGTGATAGGAAATCTTACCTTAATCCCTTTTTCGATTATCGAAGGGATCTACAAAACATAGGGACTCGACACCACCGGCAGGACTTCCCGACGAGGAATTTAGGGCTTGTGTCTAATGTACGCGAAACTTCCTGCGAGTAGCAGCCTAAGGAAATATCCCAGGTAACATCAGATAGAGGGCTCTAGCTACTCTCATCTTCCGCTCAACGTTGTGCAGCTTGACCTTCGTGGCGACGTTCTTTGTGGTACTGAGAAGAAAGCAAAGTTATTCGGATACTTGGAATAGCCGAAATTCAAGGATATGATGCTCAAGAGAAGCCTGACATCAGCTGAAATCTCATTGCAGAAGTCTTCTGCAGCTAGCCCTCGTGTTAGACGAAACACCAATGGAAGTAGGGCCGAAAGGCTCCCGACAGCCTGGAGATGGTGCGCCAAACACTTGATTCGTCCAAGCGAAACTATCGGCTCTTGAAACACAATGACGTAAGGGATATTTGGAGATTTTCAAGTGACTAATAGCGCAGTCTGCGCTATGCCGAAAGGTGGTGACTTTGAGTTGAATTCGATGTCAGCCAAAGAGCGATAAGTGCAAAGCCGAAAGGTATGTGAGCAGGGCGTAGTGCAATCACAAGCACAAATGCTGCTCCGAAATGTAACTTTACACGGTGAGGAAGTTTTAAGTATATTTGCCACAAGGTCGGATTACTTGGCCCGGAAAGATATCCTTCTACTGACATCCTGTGAAGTCACCTAGAAACAATTTGCCAACCTTACAACAGCCACGGGCTTCATTACCCATTTACTCAGTATACACAGCCGTATAATCCTTCGTCCCCAGCCATCACTTGCTCAGTTTCGTGGAAAATACCACGACTCGCCCCTCGTCAAAGAGCTTCTCATCAATCCTCTGCAGCGCATTGAGCTCTTGCCCAGGTTTGTTGATTTTGAAGAGCTTCCCATTACGGTCTTCTCCGATCACCCCACTCGTACAAATGTCCCCGAAAATGACCAATCCGCTGTTGTGGCGGGTGAGCATAGTGATGAGCAAATGCTCATTCGCAGTGATGTCAGGTCCTGTGTCACGCGTGGTGGACATCACCACGACAACGATATCGGACTCTCTTCCTCGATAGCTTTCGATGGTGGCGGCTTCCGGCATATTCTTCAAAAGTTCGAACCTCTTTTGGTTGCGCTTTCGTTCGACGAGTACAGCATTGGCGAACCAAGGTGTAAGAATGACGATCTGTGCGGGATCAATGGCTGAGTGGGTGACTAACCCAGCAATAAAGCTCAAGACGGCACTGTCTTGTTCTTGACAGGCCTGTGAGCCGTCTATATCCTTGTAGATCGTTGAGTCTTGTCGATGAATGAACAGTGGCTGGTATAGAACGCCACCTGGCGGTTTGCGCAGATTTGGATACTTCATGCGCACATAAGCCTCGAGCTCTCGTCCGACATCAGGCTGCTGATCTGCAATGTCGCGGTCGCGTTGGTGATACTGAAGCAGGAGTTGGGGGTAAAATACTTGGGCAGCCAAGTCGTACATGCCCTTGGCCATACGAACTTGTGTATCGAGACGGAAGACTGGAAGGCCAGAGGCTTGAAGGAACTCTAGACCAGATAGTTGGCCATCCCCCGCAAAACGATTGTAATAGTTCTCGGTGCCTGGTTCTTTCTCACTAGTAGTCTGAATTGTTGGCTGTTCCGATCTTGTGTCTCCAATGAGGAGGCAGGGAAGTAACGTGTTGCCCCAGACACGGTACAGATCAGGTCTGTCCATTGTTCCTGCTTCATCAACTACAACTCCATGTGCCAACGTCCCCTTCCATGTCTCATATGGTACTGTACGATGTCCAAACTCTGAATGACCTGGCGTAGCGCAAATCACGTCCGCTTCTCCAAGTAACATGTCCAGGAGATCATTGAAATGATCATCTAGATCTTCCCTGATAACTTCCGGGAAACCCCCTCGTATGGGCTCGATCATCTCATCTTCATCAATTATTTTCTGCATCTTGTGTAAAGCTAAGCTGTCATCGGGTCCAAGACTCCGAGCAACAGCGGGCGATCTGAAGAGAAGCAAAAGCCAGTAAGCGGCGGATAGATGGAACTTCCAGTCGACTCCCTCATTGGGTTCTTCTGCGACTTTCAACGTATTCAGAACTTCTTTACCAAGTTCAGGCCTGTCTAAAAGCATGTAAAAGGCGTTCTTCTCTTCGCAGGGTGAGTACAATCGAATGACCAGCTTGCGACGATACCGGCTTGAGTCGTCCAGAGACTTTCCCGCATTCAACCTTTCTGTGATATCCCAAGTTTGCTTATTGAGATGATATGCGAAGTTGTCTAAAGCTGTATCGGTTGGCGCTGAACAGAAGATTTTGCCGACCTTTGCCTGTAAGGCTAGCGTCGCGGTAGCACCCAGTGTTGTCTTTCCACATCCTGGAGGCTGATGACACTGGTAGTCAGTATTATTTGCCATGGCGCCGAGTGATTCTGGTACGTACACCTATGATGATACCAATACCTAGTGCCCTGTTACTCAGGTAGGATCTGAAGCGGGCGCGATATTTGGGCAGAGCCATCTCGAGGATGGCGTTCACGTAAGTCTGATCATCAATATCGAGCAGGTTAAGCGTTGGGAGTGGCCTCCATTTTCTGTTGCCATCGGTCTTCATCATCCAGTCATAAAATCCAACGCCACATAAAACAGAACGATGTAGATCCATTTTGTCATTGACTTCATCAACGAGCTGCTGCTGTTCATGAGTCAAGTCATCCGGCAGGGCGTCTTTTCGAGCATCAGTCCACGGATATCTCTTTGTTATTAGCCATTGCGCAGGGGCTCGGAATGGGCGTGCTTGAGGATGAAACATAATAGCAGCCTCAACTCGGCGCCTAGATTGGTCGGTATCAAAATCGAACTTCAGAGACACGTAGTTCCAACTTTTATCCCCTTTCAGTAGCGCCTCGCTAGCACTCTGCCGGTCAGTAAACATTTGGAGCTTGTCGAGGTCCTGCCTATTACGGCAGCTGATAGTGCCACCCCATATCGCATCATGGTAGGTTCTCATGTGTGCTTCTCCCATAACAACCAAGATCAGATCGTTTGGGCTTTTTCGGTGTCGGGCATAGCGATCCAATCGTCCTAATGGCGCAATGTGACACAGCCTATGATCATCAGCAAATGTGCACTTAGAGTTGCTTCAAACTTGCCATTGTCGCCCGATCGGCTGCTTACTCTGGCGCGAGGTGAATACCTCCAGCCCAAAGGTCCTTTGTTTGACCAGAAGCCTCCAGGACGGGCCAATTGCCTTTACGAGCGGCTCAGAAAAAGGAATAACAAGGTGAAGACCATCTTGGACGCCAGTATCCGGTACCTTACATTGGAAGAAGTAGCCTAGCATTCGGGTATGTTTTGCTTTGAGGTTGTCATCCCAGTTTCGGATGTCTGTATGGCCTGGCCAGATTGTACCTGGCTGCCCTAATCGCTCCGCCGCCTGGTGTAGCCATACTATGTCTTGTACAACAGACCGACTGACAGCTATCATGTGCGAAATGGCAGTGGGGTGACTAAGTTATGTCAGTATGGCTCGTAAACATCAAGATAACTTCTTTCACCTGTAAAGTGGCGCGAACTGTTGGCCCTTGTTTTCTCGAAGCTCTTTCTCAAGACAAGTAAGATCCCAAGACAAGTCTTCACTGTAAGGATATCGGAAGGTCGATGAGTTTTGAGTAGTGCCGAGGATCTTGACAAGACTGCTGTTTGCGGGCAAGACCAGGTATAGGCTTTCCTGCTGGATAATGTCCAGGATATCGTATTCTCCGGCGATGGGGGCGTCTCCGTTGATCCAGCTTTCAACCTGGTGATCATCTTGGCTCACGAATGGGATACCGAAGCCTTCGATTGTAGCTCGGCTCTCGCCGAAATGCATCTTTACGTAGCTGAGGTGCTCGTTCGTGAACGTACTCGGAGACTGTCCGTGCTGCACTTCGTGGGTGAAGTTACGAGGAAACTTGATTCGAATCTGGTGGTAATCGCAAAGCTTTGACTTGTCTTGTGAACCGTGTTCCGGGGCTTGGTGAAATGAGAGTTAGCTCCGCTGCCTCAGCTCTGAAATGATACTCACCTCGATACCGCACGCCAAAGCCGGCCTCCTCATTTGCTTTCTGGTCTTTACCCAGGGGAAAGTCGAGCGTGAGGCCAATCCATGTGTCACAGTCCCACGCCTGTACCGCGCGGAGCTGAGCCTTGATCTTGGTGCAAAGGCCAAGCTTGTCGCCGCTGGCGATGAGCGGTCCATGATGGCCAAAGCTAACGCGAGATCAGCAACTAACCACAACAAGGAGTAAATCGATAACTAACAATACAGCGCAGTCTTCGGTGACTGTTGCTGAACTTGTTGTCGCCATAATGCACAGCGGCTGCGACCTGCAGGTGAATGATGCACAGCCTTGGTTCTCTCGACTTGCACTCGCGGCTCAGCAGATGTTGATGTGGCCAAAATTGGTGGGGTCAACAGCGACCTCATGCGCTACTGGGCGCTTTAGGCGATTGAGTGTAACCCCAAGACGCGACTCTGTGCTTCCGCCTCGTCAGCGCGTGTTCGCAAAGGAAGTTGGATTGAGATACATTTTCAAGGCTACAGAGAGAAAGTGCAGTGCATTGCAGTGCAGCCGTTTGCTTGTATCACACAGGGTCCACTAAAATCGCCTAATGAGACAATGCCTGGCAAGCGCGCAACGCACGAAGCAATCAACTTCATCTCAATTAATCCGGTGCACGAAAAATGAAGCTTCAAAGATTAGTAGGGAACCAATTTAGCTTTCATTTTCTGATTTGTCCCACCGTGCGTAGCAGCTAAAAGTCCTGTATCCGGCGTTTGGTACTCAGCAAAGGGATCGCTGACCTCTCTGCCATCACCTGCGCATCAATGCACCTTATATGCACCACGAGACGGGGACAAACCAGTCCGAGAGGGCCTAACGCTCGTAGACAACCCCTTGGCCTAATCTCATCTTGACTCATCTCAATGTCGTTTGAGGACTGGAATCCGAAACCGTTCTCTATCCGCTTGTCAAAGAAGAAGGACGCTTTCTTGAGTATGCGAGTGACAGTTTCAGACGTCTGACAGTCGACCAACAGCCTGTTGACGGGTTACAAAGCGCCATCCTCAACACTTTCCACCGAGCCAAGGAAGGCCAATTTGTGTCAGGCTTCACAAACGAGCAAGCTATCAACGCAACATACGAGGGCAAGAAGTTAGGCATAAGGAAGGATACCAAGTGGACGTGAATACCAGCGGATCCTCATCTCTTAAGTGGTATAAGAAAACTATGGCCCTTCACTCATCCTTCAGAAGAGGTTCCGCGTGTACCAAGCCCTGATACCGCGGGATAACACCCAAGATACGAATCAGAGACTTGTCTTCAACCTATAGTTCATCCGAAACCCATCATAAACTTCCCAATGATAAGTAGGCAATGGGCTTACCTTAAGTGCGCTTTTTAGATGTATGATTCAGAGCTGATACTGCTGCGAGGTTTTGATCACTGCCCAGAACTTGGCTCTCTTACTCCATCGGCCGACCAATTCTAATGTCCCTTATTTTGTGGCCATTGCCTCTGGCCCGAGGTCATGATCCGACATCAAACAAACAGCTCTCCTCTCAAAGATGCCCGCCTCCACCTTTTTCAACCTTTCCTCATACCATTTCCTATAGTCTTCCTCTCCCTTTTTCGCCTCCTCACGATGTTTCTCCTCAAGCGGGGGAGGCAAGGTTCCTGGTAAAGGCTTGTACCACTGTTCTTTCGGCGTCTTTGTCCCATCAACCCCACGGAATACCTTAACGGATTCCTCGCTGTATGGGAAGCGATCAAGCATTGCTTTGATGAGAGGCGGCGAGAAAGGCACGGCATCGACAACATCGCGATCAGCAGTGAGGGATCGATGGATTCCGTCTCGGCCGAGATGACTTATGCCTGCGCCTGTCGGGTCATGCTTCATGGTTGCGAAGATATGTTCAAGTTCTTTCTGGGCGGGATCCAGGTCTTCATATTCGACGCGCCTACTTCCAGGCGGAAAGGTGCACTCAGTTCTTTTGTTGTCATGTTCGTCAGCTTGTTCAGTCATGATGACAACAAGAGGAAAGGCAATAAATCCGATATCAGTTCTTGGCATAACATTTTGACCTTCATGCTGCTTTTATACGAGATCTGGTTGTCGTAATAGCGCTTATTTGTTGGTCAACATGTGATAGATCCTTCGTTCTAGACTCGGGTCTTTTCAGGGGCCATGGTAGATCATTGCCCTGCCTACTTCTGGCAGGTTGAAAATGACGACACCCGGTATCCAACATCAGATCATTTCTTGCCGTGTTGGTCGAAAGAGGTTCAAAACCAACACCCGTGCACATGAACATCAGTTCTCGTGAGAATGATGAACGGCAACAGTTTTCCGTGAGTACCTAGGTACTTCAAAGTTCTCTGGACTGAAGGATTATTAGTCAGTACTTTTGGTTTGGTTAGGATCAAGGCCAGCCCCCAACAAACGGAGAACCGTTTTCATAACGGGATTGTCCTCTTTGGAGAATAGCGGTACCCCAATTTAGACATCCCATAACTCCGCAATCCCCTCACGGGTTTGCTTTCTTTGGAACCGTTTATTCTACGAGTACGGAGCTCAAAAGTGGTACGATGTCGGAGTAAGCACTAATCCTAGCAGCGGACTTACCTATTTCGTCACCATCCAACCAGTGCGAATATCTCGTAAACTTCAACCTTAAACCACGTTGTCAGGAGATTTTAAGCTTCACTAGATAATGTTTCCGACGTCGATCTCTTCGGGAGATTCCGTAAATGAGTTTGATTGGACAAAGATCTTGAGATCTAAAGACAGCGTCATGAATCATAATCACGTTGTCAGGTTTGCTACGCTACTCAGGTCTTCCTTAGCTGATTTAGGTTTGTAGTAAAAGTTTCATCAGAGATCGTCAGCCCTGGAAGGATGGGTGCGTTAACTGGCCAATGATTGCTTGATCGACGAAAGTTAATGTTAAGAATGACATCAATACCCCGGTTAACGCTCTAGCGGCTTCAGATCATCGTGTATTAGAATTTAAGTTACGGTTTTAGTGTGTATCCTGCCGAGGGTATGTGATTGCTCCTACGCTCCCGTATCACATCCCATTGACCAGTCGGAGTCCACGTGAGCCACCTGACGATCGAGTCAGATCAGCAAAGTCAGTCAGCCCGCGTGGAGCGGCACAAACGTTACTCGAAACGGTTCGCGCTTTGGTTGAGATAATCCATCAATGACGGCTTCTTCGCTCGCTGCGGAAGACGGGGAACTTCAGTGTCAGGACCTGGACGATCCGGACTGGCACCGCTGCTGAAAAGAGGTCCAATCTTGATAGCTGCCTTCTTCGCGACATCGAGTGTGACTGGTCCAAATATCTGAACTTTATCCTTCATGAAATCGAAGATGCCTGCGTCGTCGCCACGTCCGTCGGTAGGCCTGAACCGTTCTAGCCTTTCGCGGGGTAAAGACATTACGGCTTGAAGAGCCGCATCTGCTAAGACAGCTCGTTTGATCAAGATCCTGGTCGCATCCTCGTTTGCGCTAGAGGTGGGTGCCTCGATTGACTCCATACGTGAGAGAGCCGCAGAGGCAGACTTAGACGTAAGAGGCTTGGACTCAGAGACCGCAGTAACCAGAACGGGGCCAAGCCATTCGGAAACGTCTTTTCCTCCCTCAAGTTGTCTAGTTGGACCCAGTATACCTTGGATAAAGGCAGCTCCGTCGCTCGTCGCAGCACTCTCTGTGATGTCGGCCTCCAAGCGGCGGCGATCACGGAAACGTGGTCCCCTGGCGTCTTCGGTCTCTGGAGCAACTTGGCCTGAAAGCTCTACGCTGCATTGACTCAAGATAGGTGTGATAGCAGGAGCCAGAATCTGAGCCTTTGGTGCACCGCCTTTCCAAATATGACCCATGTTGTTGATCACCTCCATCACATGCTCATCGTGGTCTGACGCAAGGACTGCTTGCAAAGCAGCTTCAGCGAGCATTGCACGTTCGGCGGGACCATTTGGTATGCTTTCAGTGCTCTGATAAAGCGTGCTCTCTGTGAGTGATCCGAGTAGAGTTCCGACTACTGCACTAAGGGGACCACCTATAGGACCGAGCAAAGCAGAAGCAAAGGGGAAGCCTTTTCTTCCCACATTTGCTACTGCTTTTAGGGTGTCAAGGAAGCTTTCTTCATCGAATCTTGGGGTTTCAAAAGCTATACCGGGGCGGCCTCTATTGAGACCGTGAGGCTCATTCATACTTGGCTGCCATGGATTAGAGACGTCATAAATGAAGGCAGAGCTACTCACTGTTTGGTCTTGAGTTTGAACTTGGACGGTTTTGACATTGCCAACATCGCCGAAATTCGCCCCCTTGTCAAACAAACTGATCAAGTCGTTGTAGTTGTTACCATAAGCGTTTCCAATTGTAGTGCCTGCGTTTTTGTCAAAACTACCTCGAGCATAACTATGAGTGCCAATCGCATTGAGTCTCCCATCAGATTTGCGTAAGACTGGTGCGCCAGATTGTCCTAATATACTGTCAGCATTAATTCTGTCAACGTCAGTTGGGAAACAACCGCACCTGAGAAAGTTGAGATAGAGTATTCGACCATACGGTGAGGGCTCTCTCCAATGTTCCAGTCACTCCGGGCAAACTCCTCGTACATCTGAGCTCCTTGCTCATCCTGTAAGGTTTTATCGCCTGGATATCCGACGACACCCAGGTATGCGCCACTACCTTTCTCTGGGGTGTTGAGGTAGCTGAAGAGTCGCAAGTTCCCCGTGAAAGGCCTGTCAAGTCGAATAAAAGCAACGTCCTGTCTGCGATTGTCCGAATTCTCGATCCATTCCACAGGAGTTACAACCTTGGCGCCAGACCGCACCTGGACCTGAGATGACTTGACAGACTCTTTGCCATTGTAGCCAATGTAGCACCTGATCTGATCAGCGGCACCAAGATTACGTCCCCAGTCATAGACAACATGACCGGCGGTGACAAGGAGGTCTGGACGAATAAGCCAACCGCTTCCCATCATCCATATCGCACGTCCTTGGTCTTGGAACCGGGACTGAATCTTCACAATGGCTGCAAACCCTCAATCAGTCTTTCGTCAATTTCTTCTCTTCATCGAAAACGTACAGCGATATTTCCCGCCTTCATAAAAATCCTGAGGGTCAACCAGTTGGCGCAGGTCTTCTCCGATGATAGACTCCGAGCTACCTCTGCTTCCATCATCTGGAAGAAGGGCGGATTCAGCGGGTTGACTGGATGTAGGAAGTGAGAGCGTCCAGGCAGCGGCGCGACTGGGTCTTGAAGAGGCCATGTTTAGTGTATTGAAGAGCTGGCAGTGAAGTCGTGCTATTGCGGCAAGATTCACGGTTCAATTTCAGCAGAAGACTAGTGTAAGATTAAGAAGAGTCTCTTTCTGCTATGAAGGAAGTGGTCTCTTTATGTATCCGAGCAATCATTCGACCAATTGTCTGTTGCTTTTATGCCATGGAGTTCCAGCTGGGCCTTTTAAATAGTTTCATGCACAAAGAATGCTCTACATCAAATAGTTTATGTCTTTCACGATTCAATCTCAGCTTGGCGAGATCTAGACCGAAGAAAGGCATCAGCTGGCCAAAAGAGGGAGCCCAAACGCCACCACTAACCTACACCAGACAAGCTTCGTTCGTGTTCTCCGTCTGTTTGGCTGGACTGATCAACCCAGCCAGCCACAAAATGTTTATTTATGGGAAATCCACTCCGGCTGCATTCTAAAATGCTGTATTAAATATGACGGCGAGTCGCGACGAACAAGAATACCAAGATCTAAGCTGACGGGTATCCATGGTGCCGCCGCTGCAGTGGGACTTCACTTATTAAGACCTGAGCATGTGAAGCAGTAGAGAATGATATATCACAAAGGTTATCTTATCTGATCAATGTCTGAGAATGTAGCGAAAATAATATTATGCAGAAATGCTACTTAAAATACAAGGATATAATATGCTCTTTTGGGTTATGTACTTCCTCGCACCCCTGCGCGAAAACAATTTTAAAATGCAACGTCCGTTCCAATCGTTACTCGCCGGGCAGTCCGGCTGCATGTCTATAGTGTGTCCATATCCGTAACTTCTATAGTGATGTTTGTAGGTGAATGATGTGAGTTGTGAGTCGTGCGTGTTGTGATGACGTGTTTGCTGATGATTGTTTACGAAGAAGCCTCTTCGTCGGTGACACCCTCGCGGGCGTGCTTGGGGCCGTGGGGCTCGCCAACCCACTTGGAGGAAGTGATGGGGTTGACGTGCTGGACGTACATGGTGTCGATCTCCTCGAGGGTTCGGTCCTTGGACTCGATGACGAAGAAGAAGACGATGGCGACGAGGGCAGCACAACATCCGGCGTAGACGAGACCGTAGAAGTAGTCAATGGCATCAGTGATGAATCGAGTGCTGGGAATTGTTAGTGAAAGCTCAGCGGGGAGTGTAGCTATAAAGTAACTTACAAGAAACCGATGAGGAAGTTGAAGAGCCAGTTGGTAGCAGTGGCGATGGCCATGCATCGACTGCGGTACTGGGAAGGATACATCTCGGCGACGACAGCCCAGACGAGAGGACCCCAGGTGGTAGCAAAGGCAGCGATAGCCAAGCAAGAGAAGGTGACAAGGACGGCACCGGCAGCGGGAGTGGATAGAGGGTCCTTTCGGTCAAGAGCGAAGTGTCCAACGAAGGCGTAGACGAAGAAACACATCATCATCCAGGCGGCACCGATCATCAGAGACTTTCTGCGACCACACTTCTGGACAACATAGAGACCGCCGAATGTGCAAGCACAGTTGACTGAGCCAAGAATGAGCTGAGTGACGTAGCTGTCCTTGAGACCAGTGGAAGCGAAGACTGTGGTTCCGAAGTACTGCGATTGTTAGTCATCTGTTGCGACGCGATGTCATTCCGAGTATACTTACGAAGAAGAAGTTGATACCAGTGAGCTGCTGGCCAGCCTGGAGAGTGATACCGAGAATGGTACGGTAGGCCATACGGGGACCAGTGAAGATCTCGACAAGGCGGGTCTCGGGAAGAGCCTGTTCCTCCTCAAGCTTCTCACGGATGTCGTCGATCTGTCGGTTGACACTGGGGGAGTTGATGTCGAGACCAGCAAGGTTGGCAATGGTCTTTCGGGCTTCCTCAACCTTGCCCTTTCGGTAGGCGAATCGAGGAGACTCGGGAAGGAGAAGGATGCCAACACCGAGAAGAAGAGCCCAGAGGAAGTTGAGACCGTTGGGGATTCTCCATGAAGCGCTACCATCGTAGTGGTTGGTACCCCAGTTAACCATCTCAGCACACCAGATACCGAGAGTGACAAAGAGCTGATAGCAGGAGACGACGAGACCTCGAATGATGGCGGGAGCACTCTCAGACTGGTACATTGGGACAGCGACAGATAGAGCGCCGACACCAAGACCTGTTACAAGTCGACCGATCGCGTGTTGGTACCAGGCATGTTGAGAGGCGACCTCGATGATGGTGCCGACGCAGGTCCAGAGAGCAGAGATGGAGATAGTCTTGCGGCGACCAATTGAATCGCAGAGGTTACCAGCAACGAGAGATCCGAACAAGCAGCCAATTGAGAGGAGACCGGTGATAGTTCCTTGTCGTGCGGCGCTAAAGTTGTATGTACCGTCGCCGTTGGGAACACCGAATCGCTCGCCGTAATCCTTCATCATAAAATAACCAGAAACTTGACCAGAAGAATAGCCAAAGATCATGCCCCCCATCTTTTATTTTATTAGTTTATTTCCAATGCGATGGCTTGTTGTGGTGTTGGAACTTACAGATGCGACCAGGCCCATGAAGCAGGCCCGGAAGGTGATGCGACCATCGGTATCGGGAGAAGGCTTCCTCTCGAGATGCTGACCTTCGCCAGCATGTTCATGGCGTTTACTACCAAAGAACTTCATATTGAAAGTGGTTGTTAGACCAATTGGTCAATTGAATGTTGTAAGTGTGTGATTGATGTTGTGAAAGTGTTATACACGAATGCTGTGATGAGCCAGAAGAGAGAATGAAGCAGCGAAGAGGTGCCATTTTGACTGTCTTTATTGTGGAGATGATCGTCGAAGACCATCGTGGGCACCGAGGGACCAAGACCATGCCAATGGGTCCATCTCATGACCTCTGATGGTCATGCTTTGAGCGAAAACTCAAACCCCGGGGGGCTCAGGCAAACGACTTGCGGAGACTGACGTGGGTGAGCAGAGAAACTAAGCTAAGGTTTGTGGACTTGGAGAGAAGCGGAGCAACTGTGAATAGAAGGCCCGTAGAGTCACGTCATGGGAAAGAGAGTCGAGTCGAACTGTGTGAGGTAAGCATTCCTCTCACCACGCTTTCATCTACAGTACAAACGCTACGCCCAGGAGGGTACAAGAGCACGCCCCGTGGGCTGGTTGGTCTAGCGGAGGTCCCCTAGTCGCCCTTAATCCAGATTCATCTCCGTTCAGAAAACGGTGGATCGATACGTGCGTGGGGTGACATTGACATTTTTTTTTCTTCCTTGTCCCTCTGGGCCTTTCTACTACCGGCGCCTTCGGCATTGATGAACCCTGTGCGATGAATAATGGAACCACTTTGTTCCATATTTTTGTTCCAAAGGATCCAGTTTTTGCTTCCATTCGTCTTCTGGTCGCATCTCTTGGCGCGAAGATCTTCGGCAGAGCCTGCATCGACGGGAATACGCAGGGCCTTCAAGGTGAAGATGTTGAGGTGAAGGACGGTCTCTAGAGAGGCAGACCGTATTGTATCGTTGGCATCTAATTTACTACGCGTTTATCGATGAATTGCAATCTCCCCTTCTCGCGCCGACGCTGCTAGTCAGCTCTTCCTCATATCTCCGGTGCTCGCCTCGTCCGCTCAGCAGAGCCCCATTCACATGATATGACACCGAGAGTCGCCGAATCGGTCGGACCGACTGATGATTGGAACGTCGGTCTCGCGCAGATTTTTATTTCCGAATGCTAGATTCTGGTGTTTTTTTCCCGCTCCCTCTCTAATTCCTGATTCTGATTGTGGCCAAAAACATGATGTTATTATCACGGCATTCATCTCCCGTCAGATACCGCATCTGATCTGATCTTTTCTAGGGTATTTCCGACGCCAGCAAATCGCCGGTTTATTTCCTTCATTCTCGTGAGGTTTATTTTGTTGTCGCTCGTAATGGTACTCAAATGGTCTAAACTCGGCCAAATGCCTCGAGTCTTATCCACGCACGTCAGAGACTCGCCGAATTGAGCGGAGCATGCTCAGCTATAGAAGCTCCATGGCTAGAACAGAGTTCATGGATTGGATAGCAGCGTCGCTGTGCTCGGTCATTTTTGGGTCCAGCGATAAGCCTTGGAAACTCAATTGGAACAAGACAGAGAAGATCAAGACAGGGCCTGCGATGATGCGAGATAACACCGAGCAGGCATTGTTCGTTATCTGCGACATAACAACCTAACACAGTACCAAGTAAAAACATGCATTGAATTGTCGCGATATGTGCATTTGAATCGCATCGTATCACCAACTGTCGTTCAATTAATCGCCACGCGCCAACACTTACACAAACTCGACATCGCACAACAGAATCGTTCTCGAAGCTCCGTGCCTTGTTTCCGTTCCCGCAGAGCCTCCTTTACCCCTGGACCCATGGCATCATAAAAAGCACCCATGCTAATGCGGCTCTGCAACGGCGGAACACGATACCGTATCCACACGGGCCGAAAAAGAGAGGCACTCGGCGATACTCGATGCGCATTCCCACTTATAATCAGTGGATGCTATTCGGACCCGAACGTTTGAGCCGTTCCATCCCAGGGCAAGGCCAGGGAACAGAGTAAAGTTAACGGAGGGAGTGCGGAGCCCGCGCAACATGCACATGCACAGCAATTAATCGCGGAGAGGGAATAAAAGTTAGAGATCGTGGGTGATGGATGACATGGAGAAGTCCGTCCGTTACCTTGGAACGGGGTCTAGAATATGGAGGATATCGGAATGTTTTGACAACAACAGTCGACAAAGGCCTGATCTTGACCATCTTGTCGGATGTCCTTTGCAGTCTTTGTTTCGGAGACAGCCATGGTTTCTCTTACTATGACAAGCGGCTTGAAATGCAATATACATGAACCGAGATTAATATCACATGCGGTCCAAACTATTGAAGTCTAGACACGAGATCAATATGCACTTGATCAAATGACCAACTGTATCATTTGACTAGCAGATTCTTCAAGAGAAATTTTATATACATAATTGAGGCTTTTACTATGCTAGACCATTGAACTCTATGCCTGTTGACGTCGTGCTGATCCTCACCTCTAAATCTCTCACCTCAAAAACCCTCCAACGTCTCACCAATCCAAACCTTCTCGAACCTCTCCAAGTTGCTAATCCCCTCAATCTCCATCCGGGGATAACCTGCCAGCACGCACGCAACCCTCCCCATCCTGCCATCCCACAGGATAAACGCTCCCCCGGGTCTCTCTCTCGGTCTTACCCACAGGTCGCGTATCCGCCTCATCGTCCTCTTTTTTCCCTTCCCCAGTCCAGCCCCCTTCATGGGGTGTGTAGGTATTTCGCCGAGAAGCTGTTGCCTCCCCCAGAGCCACTCCTCCTCCACAGACCTAAACCCCCCCTTTTTTTTTCTGCAGACTTCTCCTGACGAGCTTATCGGTCCTTTGGGACCAGAGAGCCCGCGGGCAAGCGAGGTTTTACATCCCGCATCCTCCGCATTTGTGGGAGATTTTGCGGGCGGTGGGAAATTTTTGCTGTTCACATGAGGGTTTCTAACATACGATCTCGGGGCAGGCATCTATTTGGAGTCTTCGTAGGTATTCTATATGCAGAAGGTGAGAAGATATCATATCATTGCTTCATCCTTGTAGATCCGGTCATATCAGTCTGAGCAGCATTGAGAAGGTCCTCATGAGGGCTACCCTGCACATGCACTCGTAAGGACATTGAGATAAAGAAACAAATGCAATCTGAAGCAATTATGTAGTAAAGAAATTGAGAAGAGAGGTTTTCTCAATGCATAGGTCTTTGTCGTAGTTCCGCCCAGCTAGATGATTGGCACATGAATGCACGCGTCCGTTTTCTCTTGACAACGCCAAATCTGAATCAAGAGCTTCATAGTCACAGACACGACATCCAGAACACCAACATCGTTGTGGGATCTGAAGAACTTACAAGTAGATTGCTGGCTGACCCCAAATCCCAGAGTTGGAACAGTCTGCAATAGGCCTATTGTATTAAATATCATCCAATGCCCATCAGCTCAAAGACTACAAGTTATCAATAAAGATAACTTCCCAGGCTAGGGGAGGAAAGAAAACTCAAGACCTTAACCCTAAGTAATAAAAATATTTAGGTAAATTTAGCCTAAACTTAGGGGATTCTTTGCTAAGTTTATTTTAACACCTTATATCAAGGTTCAGTATTTTCTTGCCCCCCGAGGCCAGGCCATAACTATATCATATGTTACAGAGCGGATCCAAGATATATCCGGAGATCTAGGCGTAGAGGCAAGCCACAGATCGTGTCTCCATCAAGATCTAATCTACCTGCACGATGATGTGGCTCCCTTGTCATCGCTGCACAGCCACTACGCAGGTGAAGATCATACGATCCGGATCTTTTCAACTTTTTGATCCATAAATGGACCTCTGTAGTTTCACTTGTCAGCTGAAATTATCCTTAGACCTCCAACGACAGCTTGTAGTTTCGTCAAGGCAATTTCTTATGTTCTTAATAACAAGATGGGCTTCAAACTCTTAACATTCCATCAATCCTTTCGTCTGCGTTTTATCAAGCTTCTTACTTTCCAAACACTCAATTTTCTAAACATCTTTTGCCGATACGAAAATGCTGCCACTGCTGCACCTTTACTCCTCTCCTTGTAGAACAAATACAGGGTTCCCGACATGAGAAGAAACAAAGCCTCAAAATCACGAACTAAAGGGGTCCAGAATTAAGAATCAATCAATGTGCTCTGCTTTAGGTGTAGGGTTGAGAGGAGGAAGCTTTAAGCCCGGGCTTGGTAAAGACATATTTTTGCTTCATACCAATCTATGGCATATCTGGGTAATGCTGACTCTTGAGCACTAACCATAAAGTGCCATATACTAAACGCGCGACATCTCATTATAAAGTACGTCTAAGATCCTTCCTCTATCTTTAGTGTACCTCCTTCCACTCACGCAATATTCTCACGTTCTCCATACAGCCCGTCAGCTTCGCTAACATCTCTGCGTCGGCAACATTCTGTGCAGTTTCAACTTTGGGCTGAGCTCCCTTCTCAAGTAGCCACCTCACCACACGGGCTCCCTTCTCTTTCACGGCAGCATAGCATAGAGGAGTCCCCCAATGGTAAGCACGATATGGAACAGGAGAGTCCATCGCGTTAATGTCCAGTTCCATCTCATCCACTAGAAACACCAGCATTTCCGCCCGCTCCTTTCTTGTCCTGGGTTCATCTCCAGTTGTCCCATCATGAACTTCTTGGACAGTGAAGGGGTCTGCACCAAATGACGCCGCCTCTGCGGCTGCTCGGTGAAGAGTCCGGTGGCCCAGCAATGCCCCCTTGCTCTGTAAGAACCGGAAGGTTGACACGGAACCTCTGACGGCGCATGTCTCTAGTAATGGAGCCGGCTGCGGGAAGACCTCGTAGAGGTCCACCTCGCCATCCGTGACCCGTGCGCCATGTTCGACCAACCAACAAACCAGCTGATGATCGTCGCAGACAAGGTCGATTAACTTATCTCCCCGCTTAAGGGATCTGTCAACTTCAGCCTTGTTGAGGTCCCATCCATGAGACACAAGCAGCTCTAGCAGGGGAATGGAGGAGTTTGCGGCGACAGCAAGAGGCGATAGAGACTTAATAGGTGCCCTTTCAGACTCTAGAAGATATTTCACCAGGTCGATGCTTCCGTGGCGGACACACCGTCCCAGTATTGATGGAAGGAATTCTTGAAGAGAAGAAAGTCGAGGGTCGGCTTTGATCCTTTCCATGGCGGCGACGAGCTGCGATAGAGAGCTTTGGCGAATTGCATCGTTAAGCATGCGGCGGGGATGCGGAGACTGCATCACCTTGTTTGAGTAAGAGATGGCACTATGAAGAATGGTCGAGGTAGGCGGCAATAGTTTTGTATATTGGCGATAGAAGATCCCCCTTTTCTTGTTCTCTCCTTGGCTAACTTGTAACTAACTTACCTAATACTTTTGTCTCCAATGAGATCTGGGGGACAATTCAATACACTCAATACACTCACCAGGGAAATAGATCTCGTGCCAACTACCGGGAATCATCAGAAGATTATGCAAACTGTCAAACCTGAAACAGGGTGAAAGCTTAATTGTTTTCCCGTGGCTCTATCTTATCTGATTCCGCCTTCATTGCGTAACTGCTCTAGCTATTCCAAGCAGGTCATTTTGTCGGGCCGACATTTAGACTTCGATACTCAGACAAGCACATCCATCATACATCAGCCTGGTAAGGTACTGTTTAGGATTTCAGATTGTCTACGCGTTTAGGTCTAAAGACAGGTATGTCTACAGCCTGTACCACATTCCACTATAGATCGAAGCCGAGCGGTATGCCCGATCTCGAGTGTTAGTACCAGGCTGCTGTGATGCCTTCTTGGATAGATAATACAAGTCACTCAGTGCGCTTCTCTGTTTGCCTTGCCCATGATGAACTTATTATCTCGTTTCTATCTAAAAAACTGCCAATAGCAAAAACTGAACTGGCAATACTCTTTGGCGCAAGGCCTTGGCAAAGCAGAAAAGATGAGGTTCTTGTTAAGATACTCAGGATACCTAGTTCAGAATCACATGAAATGAGGTTGATGCCATCTATGTTTCGTAAGCGCATTGAATCTAGATGCAGTTCTCTGAACGGAATTTGCCGACAGACTTTGTTCCCTGCCATGTTCCAAGAATATTTCGAAGCAAAATACAAATTCCTGCTGTCCATGGCTGCGTCAGCTGGAAAGGCTTGGGGTTGTGCAGGGTGAGCACAGACATATCTCTGTTTCAACATTTGGTGATGGACGAATCTGAAATTGTCCGGGACAATGTAGGTCAGTCCAATGTCTTCGTATATTCTGCCAATCGAGTTGCAAGTAGGAGAAGTCGGCTTCACCGAACGAGATCCCTTTGAATATCAGAATAGAGTTGACCTCGACTTCGGCATCAAGATCCAGGGAGCAAAACCATCTGTTGTAAGTGACAAAAAGATGTAGGTAGACTTATCGTAGACTTTTAGAGCATTCAGATTGGTTGTTTTTGTCATTTGGGGTATATCATATAGATCCTAAGCTTTCTTGAGCGTCCCCTAGTTCGGCAGTTGAAAACTTCCAAGTCCTATGACTTACCAGGGACCAAAGCCTTCTCGACAACCTCTGGTCCATATATTGCAGTCAACAGTCCTCAAATTCGAATGCATCAATAGTCGTTCTTTCATTCCAAAACTTTTCACTCATTTCTCATAACTCACATTCTTTACTTGTACTTTCATTTTCATCTTCACTTAGGCCGCCTTCATCATGGTCCGCCTCGCTACTCTTGTTCTCTCTTTGGCTTGCTCTGCCTTGGCCTCTCCCTTCGTGAAGCCATCCGATTCGTCTTTGTCTGATGTCACTGACGTTGGACATGTCATCCATGAGAGGGCCATCTCAAAGGCAATCACGAAGCCCGCCATTGTCTGTGACCTGACTTGCAAGGCCTGCTTAGCCAAACCTACCCCAAAGAAAGGTAAGGATGCAGGCAAGGGTAAGACCATTGGTAAGGGTAGAGGTAAAGGCAAGGGCAAGGGCAAGTCTATTTCTCGATCTCTAGACTTGGGAGAGAGATCATTGGATGACATCGAGGACCTTTGGGGTACCGATGCGACCGCGGCAAACGAATATGTCATGGAGCAAATTGACAGTGACACTGGAAGTGTCAACGAGTTGGACTGGAATCTTATTCAGCATGACGCTGTTTCAGGTCAAGGATCCTGGGCTGGACAGCCGTTGCGAAAGTATATCCGGAGTCTCATGGGGTAAGTGATACACCGGATTTATGATACGGCTTATACACTTGTTTGGATATCTTCACTACCTGCTTAGGATCCAATTTCAACGCCAACTATGGGAATTACTTTACTAACATGCTTCCAGCTGCACTGGCATCGTCATCGTCTCTGACAAGGGCTACTGGTTCGCTCATTTTTTAAGTCATTTAGTAATTCAATATCGCCTTCGGGTTTAAGATACTAATAGCCAAAGATGGAAACTGGTTTCCTCAACCGCGGCGACAACTGGGAGAAAAAGATCATCAAGCCTCTCCAGCAGGGTACCAACAAGTTCACCACCCCCCGGTCTCTGGCCGGAGCTGGCAGTATTCTGAACAAGGCAAACAACGTCAAGATCTATGTCTCAACCCCCCGTACCAAGACGTCCACCGAGCAAAACCCAGTCCTCCTGTACAAGTCCAAGGTCGACGAGGTTCTATCTCATATTACTGGACGAGGCGAGCCTCTGAACGGTGTTCAGGTCATTACCCGCGGTTATCTCAAGCCCGAGAGTGAGGCAGAGGTTGAGGCGTTCCATAACAGAGCCAATGGAAAGGTCCTTATCGAGTACGACAACAACCAGCTGGATGTCAATGGAAACCAGCCTAACCCTAGGGAGCGCATGTACCGTATCTGGCTGGAGCACAAGTACTACGAACACGTATTCCGCTAAGGGCTAGATAAACTCGAGGGGGTTTTGATTCGTTCGACGATTTTCCCCCTTGTCTATACTTACGGAGCCAAAAGAATCCTCTAACCTCGACATAAGGCGTCATAAATGAAGTAGTCTAGAGCCTACTAAATCTATATTGAATTTAATTGAATCTAGACTGAGCTTGCCCATCTCTACAGTGAATATGCCCAAGTCTTTTGGCCATGTAGGTCGAACTCCTCTTGTCTCGTAAACATCCGTGTCCTCTAAATATACGTTGGCTGCTCTTTTTCCCGGCCCGATGATTGATCATCTGACTGAATATACGTGCGCTGTCAGATAGACCAAGCTTAAATGTTGGCTTGACCCGTAGATGGCTCTCTCTATCCTGTAATTCAATTTTACCCCGCTTAACGGTCATTCATCCATTGTTGACTGGTGAGGCAAACGGGTTTGGCGACATTTTTTAGAACCAACGACAACATTAGTATCGAGCGATTAAGCATTAATCGACAACCACGACAGCACAACCACTCGCTATCGTGCGCAAAGAAAATGTCGCTAGAGAGTAGGGTACAGCTCTGGCTACAACAAATCCAAACAGACCCGACATCTACTCCTCAGACCAGACAAGGTCCAAAGCGCCGTCGCTTAAACCTCCCTTCACCAGATGCCTCGCAAAGTGACAATAGCATGGCTAGTCCCAAAAAGCACACTCTCACCGACCATGACGACGAATTAGAAACCCCTCGTCCTTCCAGACGCATAAGGACACCGAGGAGCGAAACCGACACCTCTCTACCTTCAACGCAGTCAGGATCACAAGCATCAGGCCGATCCTCGCCGACGAAACAACTCCGAGCGCTTGCGCTCAACAATAGAGGCGTCATCACTAAAGAACTCAGCGCCTTTCTCAATATGCCAAGGCCTTTGGAAGCTCTCCTCGAAAAGATTGATCTCGCCTCATCGGGCGTTGGGATACTTCCTCACCTCAACGTTCCATATACGGGGAGTTCAAGTGGACCAGACAGCCTATTCTGAGCAATATCCTTTTTTCCGACGATCGCGACAAACTCGGGCATCGGGCATACGCCAACGCCTGAGGCTGTACAGTGGATTCTCCACGAGGCTGCCTACTGCAACAGTAGAGGTTGTTCGGAGGCAGATTGGAACGTTGAAGTTCATCATCGTGTTCTTTCTGCTGCCTTGAGGCCGTTGCAGGGCCCGAGGAGTGATCAATTCTTTGACTTTCGACTCAGGTGAGTACATTCGCTGTTGGAAACCTTGCAACCTCTGACTGTTTTAGTACAACCGCTGCAATCATCACTGAGTATCATGTGACGTCGGCCCCTAAGAAAGTTGACTTTTGCATGTATCTCGATCCCAAACAGGATGAGTCTGCCCAAGTTTCAGAAACCATTGATGCCCTGAAGAACATCCTCCCGCTTGGCATGTTCAATCACGCAAACCTAGCCCCGCTCTCTGACAATCCCATCGCTGTTAGTATCGAAACCAAGAAGACAGGGGAAGGCTGGGAGAACGCCAAGCTTCAGATGGAAGTCTGGATGGCGGCTCATTGGCAGTTCCTCCGGCAATTACTATCGTTACGACAACGAGCACAAGAGCTTACAAATACCAGCGAGAAGAGATGGAACTTGCCCGATTTCATACCTGGCATTATCATCCAAGGGCACGATTGGCATCTCATCATCACGACGCCAGAGGGAGAGAAGACGGTCTTCTGGCAGAAGAAGAATTTTGGAGATACATCGAGCTCCATGGGAATTTACAAGATTATATATAACTTGCAGCTGTTGCGACAATGGGCACAGGAGGAATATTGGAAATGGATGAGAGAGTTGTTGTTGGAGTGGCCACGAATTGACGGGGAGTTGGTTATTGTTTGAGTATGTGGATTTAGAAGCAAGCGTGATGATATTTGATATGATACCCTACTACAATGATTACCGAAGAACTATCCACAGCTTTTTCGTTGTTAATAACGTGACCAGGTTTGACAAAAATAGCTTGTTATCTACCTGTTTTCTGTCTGCGCAACACAACAGGATACTTCCAAATGTTAGCAAAGTATGCCACGGTCCAGAAATTTACCCTGACCTAAGCTCCACGATTTGGATCTCTAGGCACTACATAGACTAATGGAACCTCATGGTGAACTGTGATGCTTTGGTCATTTGGGGAACACCATGTCAGTCCATCAAAGCCGAGTTTTGTATTGAAAAGCCGCTGATGACCCTTGGGAGCAAGAAACTGTTCAATTAGCGCAGCTAATGAATCAATAACAACGAGTCTCATAGCAGGGCCCTGTGATACATGTGTTTATCAGAATCTATATAGCGTGAACTTGGACTGGAGTCGCCTGGCCTGGTGGAGATAAGATTTGAGCGGTCAGAGCAGAAGGCATTCTCAGCTTATATGATTGTGTCTAGAAGATGATCACTCTGTGAAGTAAAGGAATAGGCTACCGGGGTCTACATCAGCTGTAGACGTGTGCTCTAGGTATCAAACTTTTTTAGGCTGAAATTGGAAGAACTGTCATTTACTTAGGCGCATCATGCACCTGTCACGCGATTCGTATCAAAAACACACTGCCAAGTCGCAGGGTCCTGTCGGCAGTTGCCCTTGGCGTCCCATGCTGCTGGGGCCATCCGGCGGCCCTGTAGATCTCTCAGCGTATAGTCTTTGGCCTATATGATCAGCAACTTGAAACAGTGCTCTTCCAGATCTTGAGAAATATGAGGTTTTTGTATCGCCTCTCCGTTGGTGCAACCATCTAGAGTCTTGAAGCTCCGGGATACGTACGTAGTCCCCAAACCCCAGAGTCGGACATCACCGCTGCCCCCAAAGTATCTCTGGTATCCAAGCTTGTTGCGGTCTGAGTAACCTAGAAGCTTAAGAAGGAGAGACTTTGTTTATGCACTCAAGCCTAGAATACTGCAGGGTTATGGTCAGATACAACACGACGATCGCTGGCCTCTCGTAGGTGCAAAATTATTCCTCACGGCTACACGGCTTTTAACCACGAGGGTCAGACGTTACTACATTCAATTGTGTCCGTGGAAGATCCGCATCGAAACTCAAAGTCGTTCATATTCCAGGTAAGCTTAATTGGTGGACACGTCACTAAAAACAAGCATGATCGAAATTCCACCAATCCTGCCCCGTCACTTTCATCCAGCCTTACTAGTTTCATTCTTCCCCATGTTCATATTGGGGGTAGTATCTCCATTACCCCGGACTTCGGGTCGTCGTGCAGCTGATCATATCGAGCAAGTTGAGCAGAAAATCAGGTCATCTGATTGGTCTCCGCAAATAACCAGTCGAGACGGAGAATTATGACTTGTAATTCCTCGAATGAGGATTTAGCTTTGTTCGAGATGTAACATTGAACGGAGTTTCACTTCGGTGACTAGCGTGCCGTTTTCGGACTCGAGCGTGATTATACGATGCTAATTGGTGCAACGAGCGAAAAACAGGTACAGGGGCCCTTAGAACAAAGGGGAAGATTGATTGAAACCGATATATTAAGGAGAAAGATCATATAATGTTGATAAATATATAAGGGATGAGAGATCCAGGGAGCCAAGAGGCTTGTTCACTCAGCATCACAACTCGAGCCTTGATTAGATACACCTTCGGAATACCCTCAACTCATTCATCATGAAGTACACTGTCATCCTCGCCCTTGCTGGCGTCTCCTCCGCCGCTGTCACCAAGACTCTCCCCAAGTCTGCGGGTGCTACTTCATTCCCTACTGCTGTTCCTGTCAAGGGCAGCTATGATGGTGGCATGAAGCGATTCGAGCGCAGCCGTAAGCCTCTTTATACCTTGTCTCTAGAACCTCTGACTAACACTTTGTCCTAGCCGCTGTTTGCCAAGGCCAGACTGAAACTGGTGAGAAGGATGCTATGTTCATTCTCGAGAACGGCGCCACTCTTTCCAACGTGATCATCGGCGCATCTCAGGCCGAAGGTGTCCACTGCAAGGGTACTTGGTGAGCAAGTTTCTCTCGACTCACCGTTTCTCGTGCTGATTTTGACTTTAGCACCCTGAACAACGTCTGGTGGGCCGACGTCTGTGAGGATGCCATCACCCTCAAGCAGACCAGTGGAACTTCTTACATCAACGGCGGCGGTGCTTTCCATGCTAGCGACAAGATCGTCCAGTTCAACGGCCGCGGAACCGTCCAGATCAAGGATTTCTACGCCGAGGACTACGGAAAGCTCGTCCGTAGCTGCGGAAACTGCAAGGATAACGGCGGTCCTCGAAACGTTGTCATCCAGGGCTCTGTTGCCGTCGACGGTGGTGTTCTCTGCGGCATTAACACCAACTACGGAGACACCTGCAAGATCAGCAACTCGTGCCAGAACAAGGGCAAGTACTGTGACCGTTACGAGGGCAACTCAAGCGGTGCTGAGCCTTCCAAGATTGGATCTGGCCCTGACGGCAAGTACTGCACCACTTCTGGAGTCACCACGAGCTGCTAGACGATTGATGAAATATTATGAGAGACGGATGGAACGATTTGGTTTACTTCTTGGTAAAAGTTTATGTATCTAAGCTTTGTGTCTGTACATATTGTGAGTTTAGCACATGGCTCGCCCCAATATCAATTATGGTTTACTTTATGCAGAGTTGTTGAGTTTCGTGTTGGTCCTCGTGAACGCCTCACCGCTTCATCGACACCATGAGTTATTTCACACGAGTCAGTGTTACAAAAGTTCATTATCGTCACTTGATACCATCAACTTACACCAAGCCAAATGGACATGCACATCCGGGACGGCTCACTCGGAGGATTGACCGGCAAATGAGCTCGGATATTCAACCAACCCTTAAAACATAGTGCTCACGACAATTCAGCCCAACCTGCGGAGCCAAGCCGTTAGCCCTACGCCTCTTCAATTGGTCAAACCGGACTAAGGACGGACTAGTTGCTTAATTGGCATGTCGACCGAAACCTGACGTGATGACAATTGTCAAAGCTTCCCCATGTCAACAGTTCTAGACCATTGAGAGAAGGTGTCAATGTTTCCACGACTGCCGATGACCCGGCATATGGTGACATGCAAAGGATCGTCATCTTATAAGGTTCCGGATAGATCTCCCTATATCGTTAGTTGTGCCGCGAAATGGATATGTCTTCAATATATTCTTGACACTTATTAGCAAATTGCTACCTCGCCCATTGAAACAGGGAGGAAGCTAAGATGATCTACGTCGGAACTTTTTCCTAGCCTCTTGCAACCCTAACGATTGCCTTCCATTTCTCGGCAGCAAAATATCCCTGCAGTGTATCAGTTGACGATGGTTTCAAGTATCATCAATTGCTTGTGACTGGCACTTTTGAAAATCAAAGGACCCTGGTATCTTTTGATTCCTGCTCGATTGAACCTGTCAAGACCTTTTGATTTGGACTATCAAGCTTATTCAGGGGAATTGTTGAAACCAACTCCCTGACTCGGAAATAGATCGCCACGCGTCGTCTCGATTGGCTGACACCCTCGGGCGATATCGTTTCAAGACAGATTAGTGCCCCAGAGAGCAGCTCTCGACTTCAATTGGCTTGTCTATCAATCTGCTAATTGGCACCCCCACTGCCCTGGCGGTAACCGATTCACCAGTCAAAACACAAAACAAGGCAGAGAATAAGGAGCCTCATTAATTATGCACTCCTTTCATCTCGTGGCGAATGGTGCTCTAAAATCTTGGTTGAGGGCATCGCACGTTTCGGTTGGCTAACTCGCTTATGGTTAATTCTCATGCTATACCTCGCCAGGCACGCGATGCGTGGGATCGTCGCTCGCTTTAGGCAGGTAGTGGTTGCGGCCGGGGTCGACTATCTCGAACGATGACGATCATCGTGGCACATGTTTGACACGATAGGTTGCGTGCCGAGAGACAACCAACCCAACATCCGATCAAGGAACATGGCTCCAAGTTGAAGTGGATGGCGAAAGGAGAGACAGCTTCAAGAACCAAGATAAATAGAAGCCTCTGTCTCCATCAATATCTTCTCATCAAGCAACTCAGCTCTTCAGTCTTTACACCTACATTCACTCAACACCACTCTTTACAACTTCCTCCATTCTTTAAGTTCTCCAACTTACAACAATCTTTCTTCAAAATGCGATCTGCTACTCTTCTCGCTCTTCTCCCCTTTGCGCTGGCCGCTCCCTCTGCTCCCTCCCGCCGGGCCGAGCCCGCTCCCATTCTTCGCCCCCGCGGTGTCAAGCTTGTCGATGGCAAGTACATCGTCAAGATGAAGAAGGGCTTCCAGGCTTCTTCCATCGAGAGCTGGGTTGACAAGATGATCGAGTCCATCGAGGCTGATGCCGATTACACCTACTCCACGGGCTTCGGCGGTTTCGCGGCCAGCCTCAAGGATGATGAGCTGAACAAGCTGAAGCACGACCCCAATGTCAGTGATTTCTGGCTCATATGGATCCAACCACAAAAGACCCCAGCTAACAAGGTTTAGGTCGAGTACATTGAGCAGGATGCTTACATTAGCATCGCTGCTACTACTCAGCAGAGCAACGCTCCTTGGGGTATTGCTCGCATCTCCACCCAGAGCCCTGGTGGCAGCACTTACACCTACGACGACAGCGCCGGTGAGGGTACTTGCGCCTATGTCATCGACACCGGTATTGATGTCGACCATCCCGTAAGTCTGAACAGATTCCAGAGGTGAAACAGTCTAATCTAACACAACTGCAGGACTTCGATGGTCGCGCCAAGTTCCTCAAGAACTTCGCTGGTGGTTCCGACAGCGATGGTCAGGGTCACGGTACTCACGTTGCTGGCACTATTGGTTCTACTACCTACGGTGTAGCCAAGAAGACCAACCTCTTCGCTGTCAAGGTCCTCGGCGACGATGGCTCTGGTACCAACTCTGCTGTCATCGCTGGCATGGACTTCGTCTCTGGTCACGCCAAGGACGAGAACTGCCCCAACGGTGTCGTTGTCAACATGTCTCTCGGCGGTGAGACATCCGATGCCGTCAACCAGGCTGCCAAGGCCATCGTCGATGCCGGTCTCTTCCTCGCTGTCGCAGCCGGTAACGATGGCAAGGATGCCTCTGGATCCTCTCCCGCTTCCGAGGAGAGCGCTTGCACTGTCGGTGCCACCACTCGCGACGATACTCTGGCCGACTACTCCAACTTCGGTTCTGTCGTCGATGTCCTCGCTCCCGGTACCGATATCCTCAGCACCTGGCCCAACGGCAAGACCAACACCATCTCTGGTACCTCCATGGCTTCGCCCCATGTCGCTGGTCTTGCCGCTTACTTCCTTGGTCTGGGACAGAAGGCTGAAGGTCTCTGCGATTACATTGCCTCCAAGGCCCTTGACGGAGTTATTTCCAGCGTGCCTTCTGGTACTGTTAACAAGCTTATCAACAACGGTGTCGGTGGTGGCAGCAACAGCAGCAGCATCCGCCACTAAATCTAGGCCAGCGGCCCTTCTCTTCTGAGTCTGATATTTGATCCGAATCTCGGTGAGATGGATACATATTTCTTTTCCGTACCTATTATGAGGTAGTTTCCTAGCTGTATGACGTCAAGCATTGAATAATAAAAGCATTTTTTCGGCCGACTTCTTGAACCTACTTTGATCCGTGATTCTGTCCGCTCTATTTGAGTCCTTTGGCCGACCCTTCACAGGTTCCTGGCGCTTGCATCTTCATGGTTGTCTGGTGACAATGTTGAGCGACTCGAACATCGCCAACTAGAGTTCATCAGCCATGCACTCGTCGTCCTCACCAGCCAGTCCGATCAATTTCCATGACTTCACGAGTCGTTCCTTGCAACGGATGCGGGAAGCAGGGAGAGAATGAGATTGCTGTCACAGTCCTTTGTGCAGTTACCACAGAACCAGCTTCGAATGGTCACCCCTACGAGACGTCCAAGCGAGCCACACTATACTCACTAATCGGAATCACTAGTTCAGTAAGCCAAACTGACATCAGGCGGAAATCGTGGTACTGGATGAGTTTGCCCCATTTCGATTAGACCATGGCTAGCAGAGGCAAAAGCGGCTAGTAATCTGAGGCCTCTATCCGTATCTCAAACTTAAGATCAGTAATCTCTCTGCCCTACTCTTTCCAGCCATCTCCAGCGCCGAGAAACCAGTTCGCGCCCACGAGTCGTAGTGCATACTTCTCAACAAACTTGGCGGTATCGAAAGACCTTCTTTGCGTAAACTCTTCGCCTCCTACATCCTCCTTGGCAAGGTCAAGGCTGGCGGGTTGTCGGTACAATAGAAGCAAGTATCTGTGCGGCTTGGAGCTGCGTGGCCGTCAGCAAGTGGACACTGACTATGTTGAGTCATCTAGACTTACTCGTCCTTCGGGCCAGGACCCAAGTACTCTGTGAGGGCAGGTTGCACTTGAGCCACTGCATCTCCGCCGCTCAAAGGTCTCAGACCAGGAAGAACCCAGTGGCGCCAGAAGGCGAACTTGGGGTCATCTGGTGTTGGCGCATCAGGGTCGACAAGCAAGAGCATGTAGGTAGCGTCCCCAGGGGCATCGGGCTAACCTTCATCAGCACTGAGCAAAAGGTTCTTAAGATATCCGTAACTTACTTCTTGATCAAACTGGATGCTAGGAGCACGCTTGCACTCACTCGCACGGAAGAGGTTCCCCAAGTTGACGTCCTTCCCATCGAACGAGACCTTCAGATTCGTCGTAGGCTCGAAGCCTTCGGGGATTAAGCTGGCAGCTGGACCGGGAACCAGTTTAGCCTCAGCCAGAGAGCTCGACAATGTGCTTGACATAATGAATGCAGTATCGGATCGCCTGACTTAGTCGTGAAGATAGCGTTTGGTAGCTGAGTGTTTGAGGCTGGTTCGATGACGGTGTATTTGAATGGCTACCCCACGTTGGGGGTTTGTATGACGTTACATTTGACTGGTGGAATAATATACGTGCATCACCGCGTACAGAATGTTGCCCCTAACATCAGCAGTCCTACTGGAGCGGTAGTAGTAATTGACTTTAGAATTAAACATTTTGACGCGTGAAATGCCGTTCTGACGCGAAGCAAGCTCCGGCAACGCGTGCGGCCCGGTTACCCCACTCGTTAAGCTTATCGAGGGCGAGGGGCTGAACGGCTATCAGCGATGACGTGATTGGAGTTAGTATAGGGTAGTCGTACAGCCATCAACCTCCAAAAGTTACAGCGACAAAATACAGTATACAGTAAATCTTAAGAGCAATAAAGTCTAATGTATATGGCAAACGCGTTTTCTCTGGTACTTTGTATCTTTTCTAGCTAGGAAAAATGCATAATTACTGTGGGTGTGAATATTGACGGACTTTACTGTTTTTTCCTCTCATCATTAAAATCCAAAGATCATGATGCTACGTCGGGTCTGCAGTTTTTTGAGCAGGAGAAATGCCCCGCTTGCCAAACTCTTATTGGCCCCGATAACGAGAGATAAGACAAGACGACCCAGATTGCATCATAGTCACGTGTGTTGGCGTGCCATTGCTGAAGGTGCTGGCGCGACTGGCATCATGCGACCGAAGCACCAAGGCGATCATGTCCGAATGAACTTCGCCGTTTACAAGACCCCGACCAACAGCGCGCAAACTCTGCAACAACTCCATTCTGAAACCGATCATGACTAACTGCCTCCATATTCTCGGTGCGTCTTACTCTTTCAGCAACCCTGCCTCCGCAGGCACAACGCGACCGTCAGAAGAAGAGCGTGTCAGGTTGCCGACTGCACTTGATCTCGACGCGATAGCGGATTGCTTAAGTCTTCATGCGTGATCTTATCACTGACCTCGGACACCCAGGATAACTCTCCCTTACCCGCGACAGTATCTGCCTTCCAATAAGACCATACTCCCGAGCCCGATCGTGATGCGGTTGCGAAATTGACCACCGACACCGCGCTCTTCGCCCGAACCTCTTACACAAGCCCCCAGACCCGAGTATATAGACGAAGTTACGATCGCAGCCGTGTCCGATTTCTACCTGACGAAATGCTCTGATCGGGGCACCCGGTTCCACGATGCCTCCGACCGATACTATACTATACTCGTGAATCCCGAGATGTCCTGATACATGCAGCGGACTTGTCTTATGCAGAGCCTAGTACCAGGCTTCGATTCGCAGTCGGGCTGGCCAAGATGTCGTTGCACACTCGCGTGCATCGGACTCCGGAGCCCGTGAGAACATCAGAACTGAGTGCATGCCGCTCCGCCTCAAACACCGCTCCCCAATGAACGAGCTTCGTGCTTGAAGTACGTGAGATTCGCGCTCTCGGGTTTCCGACCCCATACCTGTGGAATTGCAATCTCATCCGACGCCCGATCGATACGAGGTTAACATATCATCCTACAATTGCTCGGGAGGGCCTGCGCCTTACACGCAACAAAGGAACGTTCGATGCAGAGAGCTCGGGTGCAATGATAAATCATTGCCCGAGTCCCCAAGGTCTTCCAATGCGCTCCCCGATGGCAAACGGCCAGTCATACCTATCTTCTGCCCTACGGATGTTGTGTACTTGCGCATCCGTAGGTGTTCGGGCAGAAGTATAAAATTCGAGTCCGAGATTGCAGAGATGTCGTCCGATCCTGATACCACCAACCACCAATTGTCCAACGGTCCATAGGATCTTGCGTCCCGAGGCCGAGTTTTACACAAGAGGAAGGCCGAGTCACGCGATGCCGTTGGCCGACGGACTTGGCAGCTCGCTCAGAGACCGAGGCCTTCGGTGCTCGGTGGGGACATTGTCCGAGAAGGCGCATCAGACGCGGACAGCTGGATGATGCTGGAAAGTGGATTCATGCTATTGCGGAACTCTTTGCGATTACACCGATGTGTCCCATGGCTCAAATGAGAGCTCGAGGTAGGTCAATGTGGACGTAGGCCTCATATGTCTTGAACTTCAAACCACCTTCCAACGTCCGACTTTGCGCAACCCGCCAAAGTCAAGTCCGCTTCCAAAAACGGGGAGATAGTAATTTAAAAGGACCATTTGTGCGTGCGTGTACCCCTTGTTCTGTGTGATCACTACATTCCTTAAACTTGCATTATCTTCCGTACCAGGCACCTGCCTCTCAGCACGCTTCTCGAATAGCAGACCCTGCCCGGCAGCTAGTCCAATCCACGACAATGATGTGCTTGTGCCCTTTCGACGACATGCATCGGTTGTATTGAGGGTGTATATATACCATGTCTTCAGCAATGCTTGACGGAGGCATCGCTCAGGCATTCCTCTCGTTAGAGTGGTCGAGCTGGGGTGACCCTGGCGTAAAGCTGTATACAGCGTTGTCTCTTTTGCTTGTGGGTTCGAATCCTTGGGGTTCCCTCTTTTTGCCCTGAAGCTGAGTGCGAAGGCCAGAGCTATATATATATCCTGTGATTGAGAAGCGTTCATCGGGGGACGGTGGTCGAGACATTCCTCTCGTTAGAGTGGTCTAGCGGTTATGCATATGTTAATATGCTAACGGTTGATTCTTGTAAAGTCGTGGAAAGATACGTCCTCTTTTTGCCTTTTGCTCACACGTTCGAGTCCTTAATTTTCTGTGATATCGACACAGATGACACAGATTCGATTGAGGCTATATATATCGCGATCTCACTACTGCTTCGTGGAGACCGGGGTTCAGACATTCCTCTCGATAGAGTGGTCCAGCGGTAAGAGTGACGACTTGCCATTGCTTACAAAGTCGTTTACAGCCTCGATTTCCTTTTGCTCATGCGTTCGAACATGTTGGGCTTTCTTTTTGGTCAATGGCCGGAGGTCGTTGGACTGCTCCTCGCGATGCTCTGTCATACACTTGTGTCGTGGTACAACACGCGTTGACAGACTTTTGAGCGACTCACATTGTCCTGAGCAGTACAATTCGGATGAGGTTACGCGATGGTATATATACCCATATCTGATCGCTACTGGCGGAGTCGTGGCTCAGACATTCCTCTCGGTAGAGTGGTCTAGCCAGGTGCCCTCAGGGGTGCCTTCGTAAGTGCTTGTAAAGTTGTTTACAGCTGCGATTCCTTTTGGTCATGCGTTCGAGCGTGTTTAATTTTTGGAATTTTTATCTAAAGTATATCAGAGGTTATCGCAATGCCTGACAGTGATGGCTATTAACGTGTGCTGCTGTACAGGCAGGTGGCAGACCACCAGGCGACCTGGAATATTATTCACGGCGTTGTAGCACAATGCAAGCAAACCTCTCGCGGGGTTACTTATTATATATACTGCAATCTGATTACTACTGATGGAGTCGTGGTTCAGACATTCCTCTCGATAGAGTGGTCTAGCTGTTAGCCGCACAGAGTGCCTTCGGGGGCTTGGTAAGTTGCACTAACTATTAAACCTTGTAAAGTTGTTTACAGCTACGATTCCTTTTGCTTATGCGTTCGAGCATGTTTGACTTTTTGGAATTTTCATTTAGAGGACAAGTAGCTATCGCAATGCTTGACAGTGACAGTCATCAGCATGCGCTGCTGTACACAAGGTGGCAGATTAGTGAGCAACCTGAATCATGTTTCATACTTGACAGAAGCAAAACTTAAGCAGGGTTACTCAACATATACCACAACGTGATCAATGTAGTCGGGGTTGGGTTCAGACATTCCTCTCGGTAGAGTGGTCTAGCGGCGGATGCGGTATAGCCTCCTGCTATACCCCTTCCTAGCTTTAAAGTCGTTTACAGCCCTTCCTCTTTTGCCCGCGCGTTCGAACGTCTTGATTCATTTTTTGAATTTCCATTTAAACGACACAGTTTGTTGTGTTGACAGTATATATACCCCGAGTTGCGCAATGATTGTCGGAGGAAGGGCTCAGACATTCCGCTCGCTAGAGTGGTCTGGTCGAGTGGTTAGTGACGTAGCCGTGTAGCCATAGCGTGAAAGGGATAATCGCACTAACTCTCAATATACCTGTAAAGTCGCTTACAGCTCTTCCTCTTTTGCTCGCGCGTTCGAATGCGTTGATCTTTTGGAATTTCGGTCTGAAGAAGTGAGGTTGTTGTCGCAGTGCTTGACAGTGCCGCTCGCAGTGGGGAAGTTAGTGGCAGATCATTTAGCGACTACAGTGGGGTCAACCACCTGTAGCTGGACGTTAACGCTCAACACTCGCTAGAGTGGTTTGGCAGTGCGACCTCTAAGTCACCCGCGCGAATACTGATTGACTGGAAACACTTTCATGTCTAATGGATGCAAGTCAAAATGAAAACTGGATGACAATCAGTGACTTTTGATCATCCGTCATCCTTCTCTTTAGTACTCGATTGCTGTCTTGCGGATGAATTTGCTGAGCACTGAGCTTAGTGATGCGTGTATTTCAATTGGTTCCAGTCAACCCGCCAGCATTGTCGCATGAGGTGCGAGCTTTGAAGTCACAAGTCTTGTCGCACCGAGATGATTGAGATTGCTAACAATTGAAAGAGATATAGATATGCGCGTACAAGCCATATCCTGTTCCAATTGTACGCGCGTTTGTGTTGCACTCAAGCCGAGAGTCAGCAAAGAGGGGATCATGAGCCCCTCATGTATATGGATAGTGAACCAAAAAATCGGATGGTCGCTAGGCCTGGCCCTCTTCGGAGGTACTGGTCAAAGATGCGATCATCCACCTCCATTTATTTTTGCACTTTGAAGGTCTTGAGTTCAATTCCTCATTAGTCGGAGACTTTTCTGCGGCTCGGCATGAATTGTCTTGGTAGATGCGTCGAGATAATCCGACCGGAGGCTTACAGCAATGAACCACTGACGACGCAGGTACCGCACACACGCAAGCCTGGAACAATTGATTCCATCTGTTGCAGAATGGAAATTGATTCCAAATGTAAGCGGGGCTCATGATTGGCTTACGCATCTCGGGTCGTGGTGGGTGTTTGGAAGTCTGTTAGTGGAACTCGATCATCTCTGATCATTTGGAATCTATTGCGCTTCATTGGATCCCTGGAGCGGGTTTTCACGCCGGCTTTAAGAGGCAATTGAGCAATTCATGCATTAGGAAGTAACAGCGATCGTTGCTACGCAGTAGGTTCACGTCAAGTCGTAATGCGACGGTGGAATTGCCTCACTTTTATTACTGTGTTAGGAAGAAATGGATTGCGATGGTGAAGTTGACCCCGCTCTTTGGCCTGCCAATTTTAGACTGCACTCGCTGGCGGGAGGAAATCCGCAGTGGCAGATCAGAGCTCTCCCCTGTTTCTCTCCAGAAGCTCAGGGCCAGGCGGGGTGAAATGGGCTGGTCTACGACGAAACGGGCTGCTAACACGCAGAGAAATCGGGTTGCTGTGGTGTTTGTTTTGCGGGGCCCGGTCAGTAAGAGCCGGTACTAAACCGATCACGGGGGGGTCCATGCCTAGACTCCAGTGTCATGATGCTCCATCAAAGGTTATTCAGTGGCAAGCATTGGCATTCGCAATCGAGTAGGGAATCATGATGGAGATGATGGGACGGTTCCACGATTGTATTTCTAGATAATTCTATAGGGATTGATTCCTCAAACAAGGCCCGATGTCTCTCTCTACCCGACCCGACGCCGACGTGTTCCGGACAACGATGGTTACGAGCCTTGGTTACACCAGTTGCTGAGTTTGGACAGCTTCCCCGCACTTGCGAAGGGCTACAGTGCGTCATGCAGTTGACTTTTGTTGACAAATCCGGCATAAGTTTCCGATGATATTGTCTGTACCTAGTTTGACGAGATTCCGAGCGTGATCCGGGGAGACCGTCTACCGTGTCGCCTCTAAAAAGAGTCCACTCACAGTCGTTGCTTTTCCAATCCACGGCCCTCGCGTTACGGTATATAAATGCCAAACTCCACCCCCGCATCTCCTCCATGCCTCGGTTTCTCTTCCCTTCCTCTCGTATTCTGTCCTTGTCTGTAGCGAGGAGGACTCTGAATCTCAACCAACAGCACTTCAGGTTATCGCTTCATACTTCAGCTTCCAAAATGGCCGACGAGAGAAAGTGTCCCGTGGCCCACAAGGTCCCCAACGTCGCTGGTCACGGCGTTACCCATCAGAAGTGGTGGCCCGAGGCCCTCAAGACCAACATCCTTCGTCAGCACAGCGCCGTCACCAACCCCTACGGCGAGAACTTCAACTACGCCGAGGCCTTCAACTCCATTGACTACAACGAGCTCAAGGAGGATCTGCGAAAGGTCTGCCGCGACTCGCAGGACTGGTGGCCTGCTGATTTCGGCCATTATGGTGGTCTCTTTGTCCGTATGTCGTGGCACGCCGTTGGAACATACCGTGTCTTTGATGGCCGAGGTGGCGGCCGACAGGTAAGAAATCCATTACACCCTCTCGTTCTCTCTTATCAATCGCGCACAAGTCTAACAGCGTCATAGGGTCAGCAAAGATTCGCCCCCCTCAACTCTTGGCCCGATAACGTTTCCCTCGACAAGGCCCGCCGCCTTCTCTGGCCCGTCAAGCAAAAGTACGGCAACAAGGTCTCATGGGCCGATCTGATCGTCATGGCTGGCAACGTCGCCCTCGAGGACATGGGCTTCAAGACCATTGGCTTCGCCGCTGGTCGTCCGGATACTTGGGAGGCTGACGAGGCTACCTACTACGGTGGAGAGGATACCTGGCTCGGAAACGATGTCCGTTACTCTGATGGCCACCCCGGAACCACCAAGCCTGGCGCTACCGATTCCGATCAGCCTGAGGCTGGCCACAAGAACATTCACACCCGCGAGCTTGAGAAGCCTCTGGCTGCTGCTCACCACGGTCTTATCTACGTCAACCCTGGTTAGTACTCCCCAAAGCCAATGTGTAATGCGCATTCACTGACTTCATTGCAGAGGGTCCTGATGGCAACCCCGATCCTGTCGCCGCTGCCCGCGACATCCGTGAGACGTTCGGTCGCATGGCCATGAACGACGAGGAGACCGTCGCCCTCATCGCCGGTGGCCACACCGTCGGAAAGACCCACGGCGCTGGCTCAACCGACCACGTCGGCCCCGAGCCCGAGGCTGCTGACCTCGCCCAGCAGGGTCTCGGCTGGTCCAACAGCTACAAGACCGGCAAGGGTCCTCACACAACCACCTCCGGTCTCGAGGTTACCTGGACCAGCACCCCCGTCAAGTGGAGCCACGACTACCTCAAGTACCTCTTCCAGTTCGAGTGGGAGCTCACAAAGAGCCCTGCTGGCGCTCACCAGTGGGTTGCCAAGGATGCCAACGCCACTGTTCCTGATGCCTTTGACCCCAACAAGAAGCAGAAGCCTACCATGTTGACCACCGATTTGTCTCTGCGCTTCGACCCTGAGTACGAGAAGATCTCTCGTCGCTTCCTCGAGAACCCAGACCAGTTCAACGAGGCTTTCGCTAAGGCTTGGTTCAAGCTTACCCACCGTGACATGGGTCCCCGCGACCGATACCTCGGTCCTGAGGTCCCCAAGGAGGTCTTCCTCTGGCAAGACCCCGTCCCCGAGCGTGACTACAAGCTCGTCGATGACGGTGATATCTCGGCCATCAAGAACGAGATCCTCAAGTCTGGTGTTGACGTCTCCAAGCTCGTCTCTACCGCTTGGGCCTCCGCCTCCACCTTCCGAGGCAGTGATCTCCGCGGCGGTGCCAATGGCGCCCGTATCCGCCTCCAGCCCCAGAAGGACTGGGAGGTCAACAACCCCGCTCAATTGAGCAAGGTCCTCAGCACTCTTGAGGGCATCCAGAAGAAGTTCAACGACTCTCAGTCCAGCGGCAAGGCCATCTCTCTTGCCGATGTTATTGTTCTTGCTGGTTCCGCCGCTGTTGAGAAGGCTGCCAAGGATGCCGGTGTTAACATCACCGTGCCCTTCGCGCCCGGTCGCACCGACGCTACACAGGAGCAGACCGACGTCAAGTCCGTCAACCACCTCCAGCCTTTCGCCGATGGTTTCCGTAACTACGGCTCTTCTACAGACCGCGTCAAGCTTGAGCACCAGCTCATTGACCGTGCTCAACTCCTCACCCTCAGCGTCCCCGAGCTCACCGCTCTCATTGGTGGTCTCCGTGCCCTCAACACCAACTACGACGGCTCATCGCACGGTATCTTCACCAACCGTCCTGGTGTCCTGACCAACGACTTCTTCGTCAACCTGCTCGACATGAGCACTGAGTGGAAGGCCACCGGAAACGGTGACATCTTCGAGGGTACTGATCGCAAGACCGGCGCCAAGAAGTGGACCGGTACCCGTGTCGATCTCGTCTTTGGATCACACGCTGAGCTCCGCGCTACAGCTGAGACATATGCTGAGGCTGGTGGACAAGAGAAGCTTGTCAAGGACTTTGTTGCTGCTTGGACCAAGGTGATGAACCTGGACCGATTTGATCTTGCCAACGGTTCTTCGCCCAAGGCCTCTCCTCGACTGTAATTAATGAGCAATGTAGCAAAATACCATTGAGAATGAATGATTACGAATTTTACTAGTTAATTGTATCTGTCCTCTCTCTATTCTGCCTCTAGTGATTTACTTTGTTATTGTATGCCTCGATCAATTGATCTTCGCTTTACTCAACATGTTCAGAAAGTTCGTGATGGCGGGGTAGCCATGAGCCTCGGCCCGGAACTCGATCGGAGCTTACAATATCATGGCTCCGATAGGTCCTCACAATTCTTGTGCCGAATGGCACCATTTGTGCGACATCTACAGTCCTTATTCATCCTCTAGGAAGTTCACTGAATGCGTGCATGGTATGACTGTTGATGTATTGTTTCATTGTTTTGCGGCGCATTTGCTTATGCCCTGTTCAGCCGAAGTTCTCCTCGGATCTGATACCGCGCGCCGGCCCCACTGCCGGGTTACATTCCGATCATGTGAAGTGTCGTTCCGATGAGGCTGAACTCAAAGTCATAGATGAACCAAGATGGCAATCAAAGCCAACCCTATAAGTTTACACAAATAGGCTGAGCAGCTTCTAGTTGATGATCTGGTGACCATCTATATACGATTTAGTTTCATGTGAGGCGCGAGCTTCAATTCGTCCTAGAATTCTTCATAAGTCGTCAACAGCGTTAGAACAAGCTTGGAGAAGTGCGAGCCAAGGCATATGATGAGATTTACTATGTTCTAAACTGGGGCCAAGTTCTGATTTTCTCTTCCCAGTTAGACAGCGCTCTCACCCTATCCTCATTGACGCCCCTGCCTCTTCGATGCTTCCTTGTAGACCTATCCTTTTCTAATAGGAGAAGTATCCAGAGTTAGGAATAGGCGCTCTATCCAGCTTGAAGTATCCAGGCTGCAGCTGCTGAAACACTTGTTGAGGATCATACTTCTTTGCAATGCTCTTTAGCTTGGCCTTATTGCCTGACCCGTAGCTTGCAATGACATCCTGGTACTGACTTGCGTAGTTCATGTAAACGTAGTCGTTGTGGACTCCGCGAGCTTTGGCCTCCTTGGTTACTACCTCGAAGATATCAGAGATCCAGCTGTAGATAGCGTCATCGTCAGACTTATCATTCCACATAACGGAGAGCTGCAAAATTAATAGAGGTCCACCCTCAGGATCGATACCAAGGGCGTTGCCTCCATTCTTCTGCATCTGCTTGAGCTGGGGAGTAGTGATGCCTTGCACCACAAAAGCAGGTATGAGGCCGGAAATGTTGGCAACCGTAAGAACAGTCTTGTAAAAATAGTCCCTAGTGTATTTCAAGATGCCGTGATCGAGTTTGGTGGTAATAACGTAGTAGACCTCGCGAAGTCCCGGAGGGCTGTCATTCATGATCTCCTTGCCCCACGCGGCGAGAACTCTGTTCTGCGTGGTATCAGAGACGGCCTGAATCTCGTTGAAGTTCTTCCATATGGTAGCATTTCCGGCATCAGGCTCAGCGTAGTACATGGTGGGCATAGAGAATTTGTTGCCTTGATAATAGATCCAAGGGACGTAGATCCCGGCCTTTGGGTCATTGTCGGAGTTCTTTAGGACATTGAACAGTGCATCCGTGACTTCGGGGAACCTGTCTTCTGTATAGACGCGAGATCCTCCCCACATCTCGCTTTTGGGAAGGGGGATGGTCTTGAGGTTGAACTTGACAACAAGACCGAAGTTGTTACCGCCTCCACGAAGAGCCCAGTAGAGATCAGGGTATAATTCAGTGCTGGTTTTGACTATTATGCCATTGGCGAGTACCACCTTGTAGATTGGTTAGCTTGGCGGACTAGTGGCCATTGACTGGGCTGGGATGGTTACCTCGTAGCTCTCAACATTATCGCAAGCCCAACCATAAATATTTGAGAAGAATGAGATGCCACCTTCGGCAAGTTAGTTACGAGTTTTGTCGAAGAGGTAGTTGCATTTACCTCCCGTGGTCAATCCTCCAACGCCGATGTTATAGAGTCGCCCACCAATGACACTGACATCAGACTTCGCCAACTGCTCGTACACGGGCCCCCAGGTGTTTCCAGGCTCTATCGAAGCAATTTTCTTATCGCTAGACAGAGAGATATCTTTCAAGTTAGCAAAAGAAATGGTGATGCCACCCTCAACTGATGAAGCTCCAGCGAAGGCTGCGTGGCCGCCACTCTTTGCAGCGAAAGGACACTGTGCTAATCGAGCCAACAGTACAGTTACAGAAACATGACTCGGCCGCTGAGGAATGAAGATGCAGTAAGGGTTTACCTCTGCCTGGTTTGAGGACCAGTAAGAGGCAGTGAAGTCCCTGAAGGCCTCTTCGCTCCTCATCTCAACGGCGGCGTCACCGTAGAGGATCTTCAGAGAGGCGCACTATTTTGCTTCAGCCACATGAAGTTTATCAGACTCCGGTTTACATACAGCAGCGGCGCAGCCAGTGTCAGATCGTTTCGCATCGTCCACAGATACAGGAAGCTCTGATACGTCAACACCTTGGTCAAGAAGGGCTTGAGTGATGTTGAAGTCCTTGGTCTCAAGTAGAGAATCGGTGGCACTTGATTTAACAACCAAGAAGGCTGCAATAACCAATGAAATACACTGCATGATAAGTCAAATGGGCAAACAATGTCAAACAAGGAGGTGAAAAAGGAGACATTCGAGGAAAGATTTATTGGTTTTATATCACATTGAGGCATTTCCAGGCCAGTAACTGCGTGTGAGACGCATAAGTTTGCATAATCCCCACTCTCTGGTGCGAAAGCAATGATTTTTTTCTCTTCTACAACGAAGTGTGTTGGTCGCTTGCATCTTGTGAAAAGGAATGGCTTGGATGCAGCCAAGTGGCGTGGATGCTGTTGGTCCTGAGATTGTCAAGGATAACATGCAAGAAACAGCCCACAACTCTTGCAAAATCTTGGTACGGGCGATCAGGAAAGTACTTTTATTACTTCGCATGTCGTGGCTATGAAGTACGAAGGTGTGATGAATAGTGTCCAAGTCACATTCCAACCAAGTTCATCAAGCGTCTCGACTATCGAAGACTCAGCGGGATGTGACTTGACTACGTGGTCCTGTATGCATGCACACACGGACGGGGAAGCATCCGACAAACCAGATCCTAGTTCTCATCCTTGGCTGCTCCGCAACCCGGTCTATCGAACTTTAATCCTTAGTGGGCTCCATCCATCTGTCAAGCTCGTCTGCAACTCTTCATCCCATATCACAATCCTTGACGCCAATGCGAAACTACCCCGGGCATGTAATTGGTAGAAAAATCGATCCTGTAAGCAGGATACTGAAAGGAGTATGGTGCAGTGTGGCTGTTGGTTGCTACACTGGAAGAAGCTCAGCTGTCCTCGTCCCTCTGTGACAGGCAGTTCAATCCCTTTGTTCATCCAGTTCCAGTCTGCTTCCAAAGATGAATACCTTTACTCTTTTCTGATAATCGATATCATGAAAACCTAAGTTTCCAGATCTTTGCTCCGAAATAGGGGATCGCCTTGATCATTGTTATTTCAGTTGCCCATCGCCTGCGATCATCCACTGTAAAAGTATTCGAGTTGAAGATGCGTGGCTGGCTTCTTGCCATGTCTTCTTTCTTGTTCTCGCGATCCTTTACCTCTACATTATTCCCGCATTCTTATAATTGACGAATCCCGGAGGAGGGGATTGTTGAGCCTTACGCGGTAGTCAAAGATGATGCGCTATTCATATAGAAGGGACTCTTCAACGTGTTGGTATGTCTCTACTTATGCCTTTGGGCAGCAATGTTCTCGTTGCTCTGGATATACAGGAGGCTACTAGTCCAACTGCATCTTTATATGAGTCTATGGTTTGCTTTCGTAGGATTTGGAGTGTTGCAGAGTGAATTCGTCAGAATGCCAAGTGATTCACGACTTAATCGCCATTTCTTTGTGGACACTGATAATATCATCACTCTATTCCTTGCATCATGCACAGACACGTTACGCCAGGTTTATAACCGTATGTTTTTAGGTTTGGTCAGTAAGAGATGAATCTGCCGGGCGCGGACGGTTGTCGAACACCTTGTGGTATTACTCATTGAGGCAGATGTCAAGTTCCTGTGAGAGCATGTGTCTGAGGCTTGGCAGTATCACCAACTCAGCAGTCAGCGGTGAGCTTAGTGTCTTGGAGAATAGATGGATATCTGAGTAGCTACGAGTCTAGGAATAGAATATAGTTAGCACCAGACTTCTTGAAGGAGTTACACGAGCGGTGAAAGATAGGTCATGTTGGGCAACAGCCTTGCAACAGCCTTGCAGCAGCCTATAGGCTTGTCGAGTTTTGAACCATAGCTCGTGTACACGCTCGTAATTGGGCATGAAGTTGTTGCCTACCGCAGGAACGAAAGTCGTTTGCAATGAAGGCGGAAAATCTCTGGACTTTGACGTTAGCGAATTGAGACATGGTTTTCTGAGCTGTATCTTCTGATGAGCTGTGATGCTCTTTGTTGGACAGGATCAAGCTACACACTGCGTTGATTCCGCGTACGCTTCGATGTCGAGAGACGAGAGAGGCTG
This sequence comes from Fusarium sp. HKF-74, assembly GCA_021223625.1. Lineage (NCBI taxonomy): Eukaryota > Fungi > Ascomycota > Sordariomycetes > Hypocreales > Nectriaceae > Fusarium > Fusarium sp. HKF-74. Next base: position 674,120 of record JAJFAS010000004.1, read on the forward strand.
CATATTTTTGTGCGACCGCTAAATTGCCAAGGCACAACAACAAGACGAGAGACTAGAAAGCAAAATGAAGAGCCTGAGGCACGAACATACAATGAATTATATCGTCCTCAGGTGCCTGGAAACGTTTGCCACTGCTCAATGGTGCATGGGAAGCCTCTCTTCGCGGGGAGCCATTGCACATGTTCATACAGCCCCAGCCAGTGCAGAGCCAGCCAAAAGACAGCTGAGGTAATGGCCAAATACGAGTAACTGAGAATATTCTGTCCTTCAGCCTAGCTTGATGGGACCGCTGCTGGGAGGACTGTAAGAAGGCAAGCTGAGACCCCCCTGAGAGCCTTTGGCATAAATGTATGTACATGATGGATAGTAAACGAAAATTATGGTAGAAGAGTAAAGAGGGGCTAAAAAAGCATTACACTCACTTGAGTTGTCAGCCCTGCAGACCTCTACGTACTGTGCCATCCTGACTAACCAGTTCCTGCGGACAAACTGACCGTGATAGTGTGTTCAGAAACAACAATCTCAATGGGGTCATGGGGCAGCCTCGACGAACGGACAAATCTGGAAGAGCCTCGTCTGTCTCGAAAAGTCCTTAGTAGTATGCCGCTATAAGATGGGCGGCTGACTACCTGATCCATGCTGTTGGACCCTGAAGGTCGGCACCGGGGCGGCATGACCGGCATACACACCTCTTCAACTCTGACAAGAAAAAGAACCCGAAAAATAGATCTGTGTAGCGAACGAGTACCATGAAACCTGAAGACACGCGGCCCGCAAGAGTCAGCGCGTCTTCGGAGTGCTCAGTAATCAGGTCCCAGCAACTCTAAAATTAGAACAAAAACAGACGCCCGCTGCCCCAACCACATTCAACAACAGTAAGAACATCCTGGGAACTCAATGTACGGAGGGAACTGGGCAAATTGAGGCATGGCGTTAGACCGAGGGCAAGAGCTTTCCCAGCGACGGGATAAAGTGAGAGGCTGATTTTCTGACATCGCAGGGATCCTTTGTCGAAACTACTCGAAATCTGTGACCGTGCTTTTCGTGAAAACCAGGCGGGCTTTAACTTGGTCCATGAGATTGCGACGAGTAAACAGGTATAAAACACCCATTCCGAGTTGTTATGAGTTAACATGACTGACATGTTTGTTTGCAAACTAGTCCTTCTCTTTGTTACTGCCACTTCTACACCCTCAACAAACACTACACCTAAACAGCCACCCAAAGTTCACGAGATGGTCATTGGCCGCGCTATTGGCGTACTTCTGCCATTCGCACTCGCAATCGCGGCTGCCATCTTCACCCTAGTTCCCACGCTCGCAGGCGTCACCGATAAATCTCTCTATCTTATCCAACTCGACTTCGAGAACCTGAGCATTAGCCCTGCAAGTCAACTTGTCGACAAGATCTTGCCACGTGCCGAGACAGTCGAAAAGAATATAACTGCCGAACTCCTTGGGCTTGACAAGACCTACGATATTACGCTTTGGGGATACTGTCATACTGATAGAGATGATAAGCGACAGTGCTCGAGTCCCAAGTTCGATTGGGTCGGAAAGACTACATCAACAGACCACATCAAGAGTGTCAATAAATATATCGAGATCGAAATGCCGAAAGAGATCAAGGCTGCTATCCAAACCTTTGGATCGATGACGAAAGGAGCTGAAGTTGCCTTCATTGTGGCCTTGATAGAGCTAGCCATCGAAATTGCTCTCGGTATCTTTGCCGTTTGCTCTCGCGAACTGACCTGCTGGACATGGATGGCAAGTGGCCTTGCTTCTGCGTTTGTCCTCGCATCAGCCATTCTGTCTACTATCATGGCTTCTGTCTCGATTGGTGCCGTGGAAACTACTGCTCAGCTCTATGGAGTCAAAGGAAAAGTCAACGTCGTTTTCCTTGCCATTATTTGGATTGGTGCTGCATTTGCTATTGCTGCAAACCTCCTCTGGACCATACCAACTCTCTGTTGCAGCACCACTACCAACCGAAAGGATCCTGAAGGCAAGGGACTGCTTGAGCGTAGTCGCCACTCTGGAGTTTATGCCCCCATTGAAGATGATCATGAGATGCAACCTACATATCGCAATCGTGGTCTAGCGCCATCTCCCCGGACAGATCTTGCCTATGAACCCTACAGCCACCAGGTGTAAGGCCATGAGTCAATTGGAGAAGTTATGAATATTACGCTGGATCGTTGGTACGACTGTAACTGGTAATGGTGTTTCAGGATAGGATCCGGCAACAGATTGATGGGATAGCTGCCATCTGAATTTTCGTTCCAGATTTGTATCCCGAAGCATTTGTTAGATTTTGGAAAGGCGTCAGACAACAATACTTAAGCCCTCCCCACTCAACAACTCAAACACATCATTCAAGTGAAGACATCACTAAAACAATTATCAAGTCCCAGTCTGACATCGGTCAAAGACCTGCCATAGGCACCAGTGACCTCAACGCAAACATCCGGTCATGTTACACTTGCAAAGACAACATGAGTGTGCTTACCGCCATTGGTACAAGTGTTGGTAGTTTGATAGATTGCCTCAGCGCTATTCAATTTGAGTCGCCAACAAAAGCTCACTAAAGTCTCGTAGACCGAAAGACTGATGGCGGAACCGACCGACTTCTCTGTAGTGCAATGGCCATGTCAGGGGCAGTCGGACTTTATCAGTAAGCAGAGTGGAGACATGTTTCTGGATGTCATAAGCTTTAACTATCAACTAAAGTCAGTTCTGAGTAAGTGATTGCAAATTCCTCTCATAACACGTGTTCTTAATACAAAATTAATATTAACTTTTTTCTTCCTTGATCATTCGAGTCCTCCTAACTTTGTTCTGGCACGTGCCCCCGAAGTCTAGACATCTCGATGACAATAAGCCCTAAAATCCTTCGCATATCACTGTTCCCGCTCTAAATGCAGATCCGCCCTCACTATGCCTTGCCAATCCCCGCCTCGTGTCTTCAGTCGGCAAAGAGTATTTCAGCTATTGAGCTTGCTTACTCTTGTCATCCAATCAAAAATTGTCAAACCTTCAATCTCCTGATCCCGAATACCCAGCTAAGTCACCATACGAGACAGTAGCATTACGTAGACAGTGGAGATGTTCACAGCGGACTTCCACTTTTGAAGTAACGACAGCCGAACATCTTGACCTATTTGTCAAGCTTAGTGAAACTTGAAACTGGAATTGGTAGTTGATCGGCAGATTTTGCTGTCAGCTCAGCCTCGGGTTTCCTGATCTCCCGAGGCTTAGATGCTCTTCGTGGGGTAAAAAGGATCAAACCCCGACTCATCCCTTACGGATAGCAACAGGCAGCAAGTTTGTCTCGTTGAAGGATTCCAGATGCAACATCAAACCGGTCGAAGTGATGTCATTATGCGGTATGGGAAGTTAGTTGGTTGAAGACTTGAGCTCGGGAATGACTGAGTGCAAGAATGCGTGTATATAAGTGGCAGACCATCTTTCAATGTCTTCTCATCAACCACAAGCATTCTTCAGTCTTCACAACCCACCAGATCAAACACTCTCCGACGTGTTATCAATATGCCTTCTCTCCGCAACACCGTCTTCGGCCTTCTGGCTGCCACACTTTCATCCACGGTCGCAGCCGAGCATCTTCGGGTTGTCTGGTCCCAAGGCGACTTCTCAACCATCTCCGGACCCAGCGGCGGAAGCCAAAGTGGTCACAGCTCCGGCTTCACAATCCTCAAAGATGACGGCACTGCCATTTACAGCAAGGCATATCCCGCCGACCACTCTCCCTGCTACAATACCGGCGATGGACGCGAGTTCACCTTCGGCGGAGATTGCTGGACTAAAGAGCGCAAGTTCCGCTGCAAGTCCTCATTCGCTGGTGACCCCGAGACATGCGAGGTCAAGGACCAGGACGGAAACAGTCTTGGTACTGGAGAGGGCAAGACTGACACGACCTTCATTGGCATCGCCATCGCGCAAGACTCTGCTTGTGTTGTTGAGTTCAATACCGATGACGACGAGGATTGCCCTAAGGATGAGGACAACAACTTGGGCGTTAGATCTGGTTAGCTGTCATCAGCCCGCGAGGGGGGAAACCAGGCAGCGACGAGGATATCGAGGTGCATTGCTGTTTTTTGTGAACACGTGTTCCTCGCGTTCGTGTCAGAGTAAAGAGTTTTTGCCACGCAATAAGCGAGACAAAGTACGGCCAAATGATTCGAGCACCCTATCTTCCATAGGGCCTATGACAATATACTTTGCAGTTTGATTACCATATCAGAGATACCTTGATACTTTTCTGCATCGGTGGCGAATTTTCGGACCTCATAAGATGATAGTCACCAATGAACACAATCATGTAACTCGGCGTAGACTCAGTAGGGGCAGACATGGTGCTTTTATAGGACGTACTGCGTAGATGAGTCATACTCTTGGAAGGCTTTGTGTGAGTTTGGTTGCGCTGCACAGCAAATCATGAATTAGGAAATATTACAAAACAACAGAACTGCCCCAAAAGAAGGTTTGCTCAGCCACCAACATCCCGAGTAGAAAACGCTTATATGTATCCGCAAAAGCATAAGTGCCACTGTCGTGTGCGAGGCGCGTGATGTGAGCCATCAGCTGTGGGGACTATCAACTCAAAATAACACTCTTATCAAAGTCAATCCGGGCAGTATACCGGCTACCCAACACAATTGCCCAAGAAAATGTATAAAGGACTTTCTATTTAACGAACAATAATTAGTCAATGCTGAAGGTGATGGGTCGGGATTGATCATGTTCAAGATACTTCGTAGAAACATTTTAAGTCCTGAACTATCTTGCCTATCAATAGTTTGTCGTAAAGTCTTCTAAAGACGGGAGTATCTATAAAAATCCGACACATCTACTCTTTTTCTCTTACTCCCTTTCTTTCTTATTATTATTGGAACTACAAGAAAGCTATGAAGGCTAGCCCAGCACATCAAGAAAGATCTTCGCCTGGACAAATCTCCTTGAACACCATTATCCACTGAACAGTCAGTCAACCGTATCCCTCACCGTCATATCTTTGACACACCAGAACCCCTCTACACTTTCAATACTGACCTTCTACAGGTAATACCCAGTTTTGACTAAAGTCTACCCACTAACATGTCGGTAAAGTATTGCGATTCTGCAGAAGAGGGATCGCCCCAGTCGTGCTCGTACGATGTGGACTCGGCAGACGATGCAAGCGTCTGCAGTCAAGATTCCGGGATTTGTATGTCGCCTGGATGGGGTCCAAATGCCAAACCCGAGTTGAAATACTCATATGGGCCCACCTGGAATCAAGGTCATCCTTCCTACATGCATAACCCGCTTGGAGCTGTCCCGTATATGCTTCCAGTCAACACCCGATGGGCCCCCCAACCCGCCCCGATTGTCTGCCTACCACCGACCTATGACCAGAGTCACCCCTCACAGTTCGTTTCAGAATCATGCGAATCTGAGAATCGGCTATATCAGTCGCCCAATGACTACCCACAAGTCAAAACAGAACACAAAAACTACTTCAGCCCTATTGATGTTGCTCTCAACGAATTGCGCATGGCAGATATTCAGCTTCAGAGCGAAATAAGAACGGGGCTCAACAGCCAGCGTGCCACGCTCTCCCAGTCCTCGAGTGCTGTCCAGAAGCAACTGAGACAAGCTCAAAAGTGTTTCGACGCAATCAAGAAGCAGCTCAAAATTGTGGAAAGACGTTGTGATGACCGTCAAGTAAGTGCGCAGGAGATCAAAGAACTTCGCGGCAAAGTGATGACAGCCATCAAGGGGCAAAAGAGCCTCAGACGTTGTCTGAAGCGCGAAAGGCGCAAGGGCGCAAGGGCTTGATTCAAATCACATGATGTTTGAGACATGCCACAGACAGTAAGACACGCCAGACATGTCTCTAGGTCGAATAATGGCTTTATGTTTGGTTGGGGACCAGATAATTTACAAGAGGTAAATTCGACTGTTGGCGTTGGGAATGAGCGGGAGTTTCTCGGTTGGACTTATAGTAATTTGCCGGCCGAGTCTTTCTTAAATCGAAATTTGTTTTGTAGGAGCCAAGCCTACGAACTTTAAAGATTTGCCAAAATGTGATCATGCTAAGGTTTTGTCTTTTGTCTGCCTGAAATCAACATTAGTGTTGGAAGTCTAATCTGAAGGCGAGTGTTCAAGGTTAGCTTAGCGAAAGTATGTGTCCTTCCCTTTCTTGGCATGATTTGTTGGAAATAACAACGACAAAAATGCGTGAACTTTAGCACAACTGTCCAAGAAGCTTAATTAATGAAGAGAAAGCCTATCGAATCATTATTTCACATGACAGATCGTCAATCTGCATTACCTAATCAACAAGGATATTGCTTACGCCCCTCCTAATTTAGTCTAGGCAACATGAAACCTGCTTGATGTTGCAATTTCCCAATAAACAAATCGAGGCCATCATCGCCATGTCTGGGCAACAGAAATACGCGGGCGGAGGTTCATCTCCAGTTGAAGTAACGTCGGCGTCGGATAGTAACCCCGTTCAGATCATCTTGACACCGCCGACGCCAATCGTCTCCACTGGAAATCTTGACCGACGAGGGGAAGACACGCTCAAGGAGGTTCTCCCTGAGGTGTCTGAGGAGAAAGAAGTTGTCCAGAAGACAGATGGATCTGAAGAGAAGGAAGTTTATGTTGTGAACGAGGGGCATGATGAGAAGGAGGTCTATGTACCCGCCGCGGAGAAAGAGGCTTATGACCATGGGTTCGAGAAAGAGGTCCACGACTTGAGGATTCATGATGGACATGATGAGAAGCAAGTCTACAAGCCAAACGAAAGTATTGCTCAAGTACAACGCTTCGGCTCAACCGAAAAAGAAGTTATCCCTCAAACAAACCACGAGGATGAAGGATCTATGGCGGCTCATAAATACAACAGCAACACGACTGAGCGAAGAGAGAGTATTTCAACTGCATCCGCTGGAACATCAGAGAAAAAAGACAGTGGTGCTCGGGGTTACTACCAACGCCACATCAACAAGTGGAACCAAGCAGTAGACAAGAAGAAGAAGGCCTGGACGACTTTCGCCAACAATTCCACGACGGCTATGACAGAGAAGGCCAATCAAATCGACAAGGGATTCAAGGATCGGTGCACGGCATTCGAGAATGGCACTACAACTAAACTGAGCCAGCTTGATAGAAGTATCAGCGATAGTGTTGATCGAGCCGGAAAGAATGTCAACAACAAGGTTGCGAACTGGAAGATGGGTATGGGAAATATCAAGAGTCAGAGTATGAATAGTGTCAAAACCTTAGGATCTCGAGGCCAGGTTGGTACGAAGGAGGGAAAGAAAGATGGGGAGGCACAGCAATGAATGTGTTTTGGTTGCTTTGGAGTTCAGTGTCGATAGCCTTTGTTTCAGTCTTTGTTTCTCGTTCAGTCTGCTCATAAACGATAGCGCATTCATTGGTCTTAGCATTGTAACATATCCATTCATTATCGCATCCTAATACCACTCAAGACCGTCATATGTTCCATCCAATTTCCCGTCCTTATCAAGCTTGATTACCGCCTCTTTGGTCCTCCTTGTCATGAGCTTGGGATACTCAGGCGATGTAACGGGAGGCGCTGACTGGGTTGTATCCTGACGGAGCCAAGCCACACCGCGGGCTCCGTTAACGGTTTTGACGGCATCGCGCAGGTTAGCTATGTCGGATTCTTCAAAGGCTCCTCCTAGCACAACGGCGCGGGGAGCATTGCTGTAATTCCCGGAACCGATGGCGCTGCTGTCAGGATGAGATGGTGGACTTTTACCAGCAAGAAGAGCTGGTATGACGACTTGTCCCGAGTCTCCAGGTAAGATGAATTGAACGACTAATGGTATTAGTATTAGAGGCATACGGGTGCCATCTTCTACCTTCAATCTCTGGCTTGAGAGCTTCAATCACTCTTTCACCGACAAATTCAGTTTTCCGCAGAGGATGATTGGAATCGGGTTCGTTTCCGACATTCTGGTTGTTATCGAGATGGAGTTTCAAGGGTAAGCAGAAATAGAAGCGACCCTGTCTGCCTGGATGACCGCCAGAGTTGTATTTAAACCAGGTTCAGGCCAGCTTCAGACCCCGACCTAATTGCTGACACGACGTGATCATGAGGGGTAAGATCTAATCTGCGGCAAGCATAGAATATTATGCTCATTATTCTGTTATTTTACCCATTGAAGCTATTCACGAATATTCGTGTGCCTGCACTGTGAATACCTCGGGAGTTGTGCCAGATGGGGCCGCAGGTTCCTCGGATGGTTGAGATGCCGAAGCACTCCACTACGAAATATGTGGAAAAGTGACCTCCACTGTAATTTACCCGCCCAAAGCGCTGGGAACTGCAGATCAGCCATAACCAACACCACAAATACGGGCCTCAATAAAAAATTCTACTCGTCAAATGACGTTATTGACGATCGACCCATCGATCATTTGACTCATCGCAATCATCGACTGCAAGGGTGAAGAAAAAAGAAAAGATCAGCTGGGATAAGGCTGGGCAGCAAGGGATAAACGTGCGTGCGGTGATCACTCTCCTTGCTGTATGTATGTCAGACGCAAGGGCCGTGTGATATTAAGCCACGCGATAATCACACCTGTCAAGAGGAAGAAAAAACATCTTCATCGGAGGGTTTTATTCCCTAGCGATACTGCAACGCTTTGACTCTCGTATCCCGTTATGGTTAATGACAACGGTAATGGTGGTCATTGGAATGCCCATTGACGTTGACGCTTAACGGCCACTGGTGATTACTCTACTGCCAAATTGGTAATCTGCTCGTCTAGCGCTTTACCTTGTAGGGAATGACATATCGTGTCTCACTCCCAAATCGACGTGTTCTCCCGATGGGGTTGCACCCTGCAGCCCTGCAGGGAGCCAAGTCCTCTGAGTCTGAGAAGTGATAGCTTCGGCATTCTTTTCAGCTTTCCTTTTGTGAACAGAAACCGAAGACTTCAGATTCAGGTACGAGTACGCGTACACCATCTATCTACTAGCGACGCCTCATTGACGATGGCGTCGTGACGGGATATATTCCGCTAAGCTATCTAAACTGCGGCGCAGTGAAGCTACCAGCCGCTTGGACGAGTACCTGGCCTAAGATCACCAGTTAAACTCATCGATACGCGTGATCCTTTCCATGTCAACGGCGCTGCTCAATGTAACCATGTCGGTAGAGACTAGAGTTCATGTCAGGAACACACTAGCCCAACCCGCTAAATTAGCTCTCGTTAACTTCCGTCCCCCGAATCACACTCAGATCACGATCTTGAAGAGCTTCCCCTTTCATCGCGATCGGGACCTGAGCGTCGCAACCCAAACTGCCATTGGACAGTGAATGTTGATCGACCAGTTCCCCAGAAGCTAAGATTGGCGTTCATTCGAAAATGACGGCTCATATTATACGGGCAGGGGAGTTAGGTAGGGATGTGATACGAAACAGAACGAAATGAAACAAAAAGCAATCGACACCCTTTGTCCGGGCGTATACTAGCCACTCGATGGAATAGGTCATTGTCTCATTCTTGCTTTTCCATCTGAGTCGTGGCTTATTACGCATTCGCGCTACCGGCAGCACTGCATCATAGGTAGATTGGTACAGTATTAGGACATGGTCCCTTCGAAAATGCAGACTCAACATCTTAACCTCGTCGACGACGAGATGGATTCTCAACCTCCGCCTATTCCCCTGCGAGCGCAAACACCAAGACGACAAGTTGCGATGAAACAAAGGTATTTTTTTTACTCCAATTGGGTAAATCAAGCAGGTATCTGACAGTTTAGCTTCGAGACGCAGGATTTAGGCGACGGAATGGCAAACTTCGATCCAGAGCTTTTACAGGCACCGTCATCGAGAGCCTCGAGCCGAGCCATGTCGTACCGAACGCAAGAATCGCAAATATGGTCACATAAAGACAGAGATGCATCGTCAATCTCGTCCGTATACGTTCCTACACATCTCCCTGCGCTGCAAGCAAAAGGTGCTGGTCTGGATCGTGATGGATTGGAGCCATTGACGGAGGAGGAGTATGACCCCGCGTCGTTTGACCTCGTCGTCCCAGCGCATGCGATGGGAAAGCAGTATACCCTCGAGACACAATCCGAGCTGCTTTTCTCAGTGAAGCATCTGTCTGTCATCTTCGACGACCCTGTTCTTCTGCAGCGCTTCACGAACTTCCTGTCTGCGTCGCGGCCGAGTTCTGTTCCCCTCCTGACGTACTACCTCGACACTCTCAAGGCGATCAAGGCAATCAATTACGCCAATTCGCTGACGGGATCGCTCAAGACAATTGATGGTCATGATTTCACAACCGATCCTGTCACTGCGACTGTCAACGAGGCATTGGCGAAGCGTGCTACTGAGGCTTTCCAAGCCATGGTGAACCATGATTTACCTGCGTACATCACCCACACATATATCCAGACAGTCAGCATCACAATCAAGAGAAGAATAACGGACACACTTGCACCTCAATTGCGCGATCTGTCGGAAGGTTTGGCAGAGGTGTTCTGTTTGACAGATCCCTCGAGATCCGACAACCCAATTGTTTTCGCAAGTGAAGGTGAGTTACACCTCGGGATAACCGGGTCGCAAATGCTAACATGATCGCAGAGTTCCATCGAACGACGCAATATGGCATGGACTATGTCCTCGGCCGTAACTGTCGCTTCCTTCAAGGCCCCAAGACGAACCCATTCAGCGTGCAGAGAATTCGCGACAAGCTTGCAGCCGGCCAAGACCACTGCGAAACATTCCTCAATTACCGTCGCGATGGATCCCCTTTCATGAACTTGCTCATGGTCTCCCCGCTGTACGACTCGCGCGGCGTTGTGCGATACCATCTCGGTGCCCAAGTCGACGTCTCCGGTCTCGTCAAGGAATGCGCTGGCTTGGACTCACTGGAGACACTCATGGCGGATGAGAACCCCGAGAACGAGCGCTACCCTGGCGAGTCGGAGCAAAGAAAGAAGAACGAGGAGAAAGATGAGTTCCAAGAGTTGGCTGAGATGTTTGATCTCGCCGAACTCAAGACTGTTCGTGAAGCAGGTGGTGCTTTCCATCGTACGCATCAGCAAGACGTTCGACAAACAGATACAGTTCCTGCGAATTGGAACAAGCCGCGTCTGGTATTCCGCGACGATGCCACCATCAATCGACGCCCTTCAGATCCCGTCCTTCACGACACAGCAATGGCAAGCTTCGGCGGTCGTCTCAGCGGTATCTACAAACACTACCTCCTTGTCCGACCCTACCCTAGTCTTCGCATCCTCTTCGCGTCGCCGTCCCTTCGCGTGCCAGGCATGCTACAGAGTTCATTCCTCTCCCGTATTGGTGGCTCAGACCGCGTCCGCGAAACCCTCACACAGGCCTTCGCGGGCGGCAACGGTCTCACCGCCAAGATCCGATGGCTGTCCAAGGCAGAAATCCAGACCAAGAACCGTAACTCTCGTGCCATGGATCATTCTGCCAGTGGCGACGGCGGTCAAGCTCCTCCTGCAAGCCCAGGCCGTAACCGCTGGATCCACTGCACGCCTTTGTTAGGTTCAAATGGAGCTGTTGGTGTTTGGATGGTTGTTCTTATTGATGATGAGTCGGATCAAGCTTTTATGCGCGGTTTGAGGAGAGAGGCTCCGCCTGTGCAACCGCAGCCTGTTCAACAGCAGCCACAGGCGTCGCATGAGCTATATGGTGAAGATGATAAGATGAGTTTGAGTAGTTTTGCAGCTGCGCACAGGAACATCTGATGGAGGTGAAGGACCTGGGCTTGGTGAGAGTAGAGTTACGAGTACACGAGCATAAGCCTGTAATTTTAGGGCCATTTAGTCATATTAATGATACCTTCTTTTTTCTTTCTTTTGTAAAATTGGCGTCATCCTGGTGGGATCGTTTTCAACGTCTCATTAATGCCCATGAAGCTCATGACCCACCACTCACCACCTTGTTCTTGTTCCAGTGGCTTACTATACGAGACTACGTCAGAGACCCTTCCATGACATTCCTAAATAGATTTAGTGAATCCTTTGACACTTTTGACAGTTTTCGCGGCCCGAGCCGGGCGGAAGCCTAATTAACGCTATTCTGGAAGCTGGAATGCATCGTTGATGCCAGACTGGTATAAGCGGTGATGAGCTGTGAAGGATGTCGGCGGCACGTCTGTCTTGAAATGATTCCAAAGACAAATTCCTTACAAATAAATATTGCCTGCATACCGAGACTTTTCCGACATGACCTGACTTCTGATGAACTTGTTCACTAATCAGTGTCTTTTGCCTAATTCCGTGGCCCTTGGGGACCTCCAACTGATACCTGGACAATTACCTTGCTTACGCATCGAATGGACTTGAGGATGTCAATCAATCATCATCGCGCCAAGTCAAACACCATCAATCTGACACGTGAGATTGCGACATATACCCCGCGGATGGTGATGGAACCGTATGCCTAAACTGGAAAGGAGCGCCGATGATATAACGTTAGTGTAACATGCGTATTCGACGAGTATAAAAGGTATTATACAGATGCCGCCGATTCCGATTCGAAATCTCCAATTCAAACACAATCCCAACCTCATCAAGCTTATTGTCAACCCTTTCAAACATGTCTTCCTCAATCGTCCCAGAGTATGAGGCTGCGAATGAGCAGTATGCCGCAGCCTTCACCAAGGGAGACCTTGCTCTGCCTCCATCTCGGTATGATTGAGATTTGAGTTTTGGATTTTGTTCACAAGCTAATAAATCGCAGCCATGTGGCTGTCGTTGCCTGCATGGATGCTCGTCTCGACCCAGCTCAGGTTCTCGGCATCGAACTTGGCTCCGCCCACGTAATCCGCAATGCTGGCGGTCGAGCTGCAGATGCTCTCCGCTCTGTCATCATCTCCCAGCAGCTCCTCGGAACCCGGGAGATTGTCATTGTTCATCATGTTTGTCCTCAATCTCCGTCTAAAATTTACGTGACTGACTTGTTACAGACTGACTGCGGCATGCTCACCTTTTCCGATCTGGATCTCAAGACCAAGGTTCGCAAGGACCTTGGCGAAGACGTTGATCACATTGCTTTCCTACCTTTCGGAGACCTTGAGCAGAGTGTTCGGGATGATATCGCTTTCCTGAAGAAGAGCCCTCTGGTTCTGGAAGTTCCTATCACCGGCTACATCTATGATGTCAAGTCTGGCAAGATCAACAAGGTTGATGCCTAGGTCCAGCTGGTCAGCACGATCTAAGTCATGTGTAGTGATTACGAGCTCTCAGCGATCTTATGGAGTTGAGGTACTGGCGGTGTTGGCGGAGCGAGATGTTTGGAGATGATACCAGGTTGGCGTTGTGAGGTGTGTTCAGAATGATACCAGTGAGAGTTCATAGTAATCTAATCATGATTATCTGTATAAGTGGCCTTGATTACCGTATATCGGGCATACGACCAAACGTAAGAAGGGTGAAATCGACCAAGTAGACTTCCAGTCGAACTTCAACAAAAGAAAGGAGACAAAGGAAATTGTTAATGATATAAGACCAAGTTATCACTGGTAAAGATGAAGCTCTTCAATGATCGTGTCAGCAGCTGCGAGAGCAAAACAAGCAGCGGTGAGAGTGGGGTTGCAAGCATTCTGGGTAGGAATAACACCACAACCTCCAAGTACGAGATCATCAACGCCCCAGGCCTTGCCGTTCTTATTGACAACACTATCAGCTGAAGTGCTGCCCGCGCGGTACGTGCCGCAGATATGGAGAGCAGATCCAGGAGCGAGGTACTTGGGCTCAGCACCTGGAAGGAACCCGCCAAGCTTCCTAGCAACATCGATCATGCTAAAAGAAAAAAAGAGGTGACAGGTTAGGACATTGGTGTTAATTTGTGTGGTAGAGGAACTTACTCTGTAATCATTCGCTTGCAGCGCTCTTCCGCCTCCTTATCCAAGATGAAGTTGAAGATTGGCTGTTTCAGAACATCAGCTCAAACCGGATATGCATGAGAAACTTTGGTTCCACATACCTGAGGCATTCCAAACTGATCTTTGGTCTTGTTAGAGAATGTGACATAGTTGTCATAATCAGGTTTCATGTAGCCAAACCAGCGAAGATCGACAACGAGGCGTTGATCGATGTTTGAAGGTACCTCACCATAGCCAAAGGCATCACGGTGAATCTGAGTGTGCCAAGGATATTTCTCGGACAGTGGGAAGTAGACCTGTGGGTCAGGATCGTTGAAGGGGAAAGGAAGCGGGTCATTCTCGTGGTCTGCAGTGTGACTCTTGACGACCTCTTCGTCCCGGACGCTGTTGACTAGGGTCCTATCAAGAGCGACTTGACAAAATGCCATAGGCTGCTCGGTCAGGTAGTGGCCCTAAAAATCCCTATTAGACTACCTCGCAGGGTCTGTTGGAGTAACATAGGCAACTTCCCCTTCAATCCAGACTTGTACAAAATCCAGGAGTAAGCACGGCGCCAGCACAGACGACGTACTTCCTGGCCGTGATTCTGTACTCTTTGTTGTTCTCAAGGTCTCTGATCACGGCCCAGTGAATCTGGCCTCGGGCATCCACTTCGAGCCTGTCGCATTGAGTGTTGGGCCTAATGTCGAATAGTCGTTCCCCATCCTTATAAAAGTACTCTGGAGCAGACAGTTCTCCAAGAACGGTAGCAGTGCAAGACCACTCAAAGTATTCTTTGTTACCTTGCTTACGTTTGCAGGCCAATGGCATGCTCTTCATCTCACGATCGGGGTAGGCCTCAGTAAGGACACGCTTGACGAGCCTCTGGCGAACAGAGTCATCAAAAGCGTCGTCGGTCTTCTTAAAGAGCTTCTCAGCCCGACTGTAGAGAGTGTTCCACTCACCGTCACCGAAAAGCTCAGACCGTTCAATCTCCTTGCGCTGTCGGGGAGTGCAGCACGTCCAGTGAGATCCCATACCGCCGACGACACGAGTTGCTGCTGCGGCGGGAAGGTTGCCATAGGCCTTCTGCTCCGGGTTCTGGCCATTGAGGACATAGGCCGGGTCAGTAGGTCTTTCCATGTTAGCGTAAGCCTTATGAAGGAGATCAAGTCCCAAACCTGCTAGACCAAGATGCTGGCTCCATGATAGGCCTGGCGGAGTTGGTTGGCACCGACAGTGGGTGCAGTTCTCCCTACACATGATATGAGTTAAAACGTGACCAAATCTTGGTTGCCTTACCTTGACAGTGCTGAAATGGATGTTAGGATTTGAAGATCAAAGAACGTTGGACTAGATGGACTTACTTCGTGAACAAGCTGATATCCTTCTGAACTGCGACGCTGTTTTTCTTATGATCGCCAACACGGCGAGTTTCCCTTTCTCACTGTGAGCGTCTGCGCGAATACTCATGTATGTAGGAACTTACTGCTGGCCAATATCGATCATGATAACCTTGAGACCCTTTTTGACAAGGGTATGGGCAAAGGTGGCAACAATTGGACCAGAGTCGACAATGAGAACATCAGTCTCATCCCGAGGAAAGGTGTCGCTAGCAGAGCTAGGACTGGGGGTAGGCTTTTGTACCATGATTAAAAAGGAGCGACTTAAATGAGTGAAGAAAGACTGAAAGGTATTTCGGAAGGACTGAAGAGCTGATGATGGTCCGTAGTGAGACTAGGAGCAGCCTTCTTATAGATCTCAACCATTATCCATTAGACTTCTTCCTCGTGATACTTACAACCAAGCATCAAACATAGAATATCAGTACTCACGCCTAGCTGAAAATGTGATTGAGGGGTAAGTGTCGTCACATATCTGAGGACTCCGCCGTACTGGCACTTCAACAGACCTTACAGTGAAAAGCGAGACTGTTGAGAAGCCCACGTCTGTATTCCCTTTGCAAGTGAGCCTAACTTTTGCTATCGTCTGGGCAACTCGAGGCACTTATACAAGCTTATCCGGAGAGAAGCTCCTAGGGCAATGCCAAAGATGTCGGAGGCTGGCTGAAAGGTGAAACATTACGGAAAGAAAGCTGGTGGAGATTACAGAACGAGCCAGAACATTCCGAATCGTGTTTTCCCCAGATCCTTGTGAAAGCCAGCCCGGAATAGGAATCATCTATTGGCCTAGGATACTAACATCGTGAAGAGTACTACACGTGGTTTATCTTCATGCACTTCAGCTGCGGCGCAATGGCTTCCTGGGGCTTGAAGATCTTACACAGTCCTTACCCAACCAATACTGTATTTGAAACGCCCGGAATAATATTACGAGGCCCAAGCGGTGGGTAAGGGTGAAAGTAAAGTCAAGGAATATACTCTTGCAAAAGGAAGCCTAGAAAAAGCACTTTTGATAGTATTGATAGGTTGAAGGAAAGTTTCGTTACACCAAATTACCATAGAGCTCATAACACCTAACCCAGAACCCTACAGCTTGACCCAAGTATATCTCAAAGGAGTGATCAAAGTCGCCTAAATGGCAAATGATAGTAAAGAGTATCATTAGGCTTGTTCCCGATTCTGGTATATAGGATTGGTGGTGAATCCCAAGTTCAGACTCTGCCAATTCCACAGCATAGCAAGATCTCCCAGCTCAGCCTCAGAGATCGTCTGCCATCCCATCTCGAACTGTGGCTGCCCAGCAGTGAAGCTCTGCATGCTATTAGTAGTATCGTCAGGCCAGGGCTGCCCATTTGGTGCGGTGGGATTCATCTGCTGAGCGTAGGTGTAGTTCTGGAACTGATGATCCTGAATATCCTGCGGATACGGTACTAAAGGCTGCTGACCAGCCTGCATCCTACCAGGCACCACTGGAGGTGGATTGTTGTATGGCTGGTATTGAGCAGCGGGCAGAGCATGCTGCGCAGGTTGAGCCAATACCTGTACCGGCGCTGGTGCGATTTGGGCTACCTGAGAGCTTGGCAATCTGGCGGCAGCCGGAACAGGAACAGCACCATTGGCCCCAGGTGGTTGATCGAATCGACGCTTCTTGTGAGCATCGGTAGCCTGCATCCCGGCGGTAGACGGCAGTTTCTTAATCAGCCGTCGTAACACGTCATAGGGAGCTTTGGCTGTGTTAGTAGCGGTGCGCAGCTTCTTCAGAGTCGCAAAGGCTCTAGCAATCGAGGCGATGACTTCCTCGCGACGTGGCACGATGCCATCCTCAGCGTGAATGATGACTGAGCACATAAGAGCCGCAGTGTCGAAGATACAGAATGGAACAAAGTGGAAGGTTGTGTCTCTTGTCCAGACGTACTCGAAGAAGCGATGTACAGCCTCCATGAGACGAAGGGCGTAGTCAATGCCTGTCTCTCGGAACTCGAGATCAATAGCAGGTGCCGTCGATCTCTTCATAGACTTGGCCATGTAGCCTCTGAAAGGCCCAAGAGCAATGGAGAGAGTGCAAGTATGCATGTAGTGACGATGAAGGGCAATCCACGGCAGATCCTCGTTAGCAGGGGTATTGGGGTGATCCAGAGCATACTCAGGCGGAAAGGTCTTCATGAAGCCTTCTAAGATGGCCTGATAGTCTCGAATTTCATCAGGCTCAGTCAGAATCTTTGGTGGACCAAAGCGTTTGAAGATGAGGCTGACAAGCTCTGACTGAAGCTTGAGATGCAACATGGGGGAGGCTGGGTAGTCTTCGAGGGTAAGACTCGGAAGACCGACGTCACATTCAGCACGGTCGATGAGCATTGGGCGAGCCAAAAGTGATGAGACAAGCCTGCAATGAATTAGCATACACGGAATTCAGTATGCAGGCAGTACCTACCAGTCCCAGGAGTCAACGATACACCATAGTCGTCTTTTCATCTCCAGCTCAAACCCTGGTAGTTGGTCTTCGGGCTTTTTATGAAGATCTGGACAGTAATCAGCACCACGGTACTAAGTCACTGACTGTTGACTTACCAATCATCTGGGCCTCTCGTACAACCGCACCTAAAACTTGCCAGCACTCTGCAAATCGCGCCTCGGCCTTGAACCAGTAGCACGAATGCAAGAGGTACTGGACTGTGTACACATGCCCGTGGCCAACAGGGATGGCGCTGTGAAGTTCTCGAGCAGCGTCGTGATACTTCTGCGTCAGCTCCTTGACAGATTCGCCAACATCACTCTCAATTCTAGCCCGAAGCTGGCCATCGACATGCTGCACGGAACAAGCGCAGACCATGAGCAACAAGCATGTCCATTGGACACCACAAGCTCGGCCTTTGGTGTAGTCGTCCCACCAGCGGGCATACTCTTTGCTGAAGTAGGGTGGGTAGACAATGTAGTAGTAAAAGTTGACCACGTCAAGAAAACTCTGGACCAAGCAATCTGCTAACCGTAAGATAATGATCACGCAATAGTATTGGTGGTCTTACCCACGACGTGTCTCGGAGGTAACACGTCCAGAGCACGCTTCAATTGGGCGCTGTTGTTTGGGTCAAGTCTGTACTGCTCAGAAGGTTTTGTACTTCCTGACTGTGCGATGTGAGCAAATGTGCGAGGGCGAAGAGGGGAAGACGTACGTCGTGATCAAGCTTTGTCAACAGATGAAGACGACTGTATCCAATCGCTTCCAAAACATCACCAACATCCGAATCACTCTCGTCATCCTGTCCCGCCTGATCCCTCTTTCTCTTCACCTCAACAGAAGCGGACCAAGCATCGTCACCGGAGCCAGCCTTGAAATCATCCCTGAAACGGCATTGGTCGGCGACTTTTCGCTTCTGACAGCTGTTACAGGGCCATTGACGGTTGCATTTCTGCTTCCGTCGATGACACTCTGTGCAAGCGGAGCGTAGGAGGGCTTCTGGTTGGGCGATAGCCTCTAGAGAGGACTTCCGAGAATCATCGGGCATGGTGATGTAGGGATGAGTTGGACGTGCAGAACAAAGGGCGGGGCCTCAGATCTTGGGTTTATCTAGATTTACATGCTTAGTGATCTACGATCGACGGCTAGTCCCGATATAGTAGGGATCCGCACTGTGTAGGGGTTTGAAAGGAGGCTTCGGAGGCGGAATAACGAAAACAGGTGCAATAATGTTTTTCCCTTAGGTGAGGCTTGCTGTGTCTCAGTTGTTTGGTCAAACGTCAACGAGAATTCAAGGCTAGACCCCTGTTTTTTGATGCGGGGGTTAAGTGAGAGAAGCAACTAACATAGAAAAGAGGGGCGATACGAAGCAAGTTAGGTCTTGAGTAGTGGGCAAAACAGGACTGGCCGTCACACAAGTCAATCCACAAAATGATATCGTAGAATCAAATGGCAATTCTCGTTCAATCCATTCCCGTGTTCTGGAACCCCCTCCGATGTAGTCTATTGGAGTTTGATTCGAATGCCGCGATCATGTCCCACAAATTCAGAACATTATGGCTGGCGTGGCCCAGACGTCTTCCCACTGAACTATGGGGTGACTGCGTCGTATAAGTGGAACACAGGTGATGAAGAAATCCTATCTAGTCAGTCTATTCTTAACAACCAGTAGCCAGCATCCTCGCTGTCGTCCAAATAAAGCGGAGGAGTGGGATAGGTGTTAACGAAGGGGGCATGCAGCCTATGCATGTTCCCATCGGAAGCGCACCAGACGTGCCTGCACCAAGACCTTGGAGGCTCCCTCGAACCCAGGTCCACAGTTGGAACATCTTTAATAATTGTACGGAAAACTTTCTCTGGTAGCGCAAAGGCGCACTCTTTGAACTTGGGTCTGCCCTGGACAAACTGCAGCAGCTTGTTGACAATTACATCGTGCACCTCAGGGTTGGAGATAGGACGCTCATTGTACTCCTTCTCAAATGATATGCGAAGTCTCCGGAGGTTGGGGAAGCTTGATTTTGACAGCATATCCAGCACAAAGCTCATATGACCAACATCTAGCTGGTATGGATGGAGCATCCTGCGTATAGCGTTTGTGTGCACATCGTGGTGTCCGGCACAAGCTTCGTTTTCTCTCTGAAGAGGCCACCTGATTTCAAGAGAAGTGATAGAAGCAAGCCTCTGAGGGAGCACCAGCTGCCCGATATGTGATATCATTGCTTCGCCAGACATGGCAATCGTGTTGCTCGAGTACAGGAGGTCAATCATCTCGGCATAACTGCAAAGCTCTGTCAGTATTCTCTTCGAGCTGTACCCCGCTTTCGGTTGCTTACTTCTGCCGACATGATAGCAGCCAGCTCATCACACCAGTCCCCTGGGGCTCGGCATCCCCATGCTTACAATCATCTTCCCAAAACCTTTGCTGGCCCCCAGCTATGTCTCGAGGCCTAAGTGTCTCTCCCCGATGGCAAAGGCCGCCGAACCACTCCCAAGACTCAACCTTCTCATCATCAGATGTATATTTCTCTCTAAAGGTCAAGCTCATGTGAAGACGACGATCACCAAAGGCCAGTCGCAGAATGTCCCGTCGAATGTTGGGAGGAAGCTTGAACCATGGAGACTTTTGGAAAAGCGGAGCGGGCCTCTCAATCACTTCGCTAGGATCTTCATCCTGGAACCCTAGCGGTGTGAGGGCACGAGGTCGTGGATTAGGCAACAACGACATCTCGTCCACATGGTCTCTCCAATGAGGCAGCGAATTGTCTGCCTCATCAGGCCACCAATATGTTGGCGACATTGGAGAAAATGTGGGAGAAGTTGGCGTGGAGGGAATGTCTATATGGTAGTAATCCGACCACTGGTGCGGTGAGGGATGCTCTTCTGCTTCTTCTATCTGTCTCAGTATTTCTGCTCCAGCCTGATCGCGTCAGGTGAAGGACAGGAATTGCACAGCGACGAACCTGATTCCAAAATTTCCGGCTGCTCTGGGTCAAGGACCCGTCCCGTCTCTGGAGAATCTTCCATTGTTGCTCCTTAGTGAAATGTGATGTTGGAAGAAGAAAAAAAAAATGCTGACGATTGTTGCCTGCAGCGATATATATGTTGATGGAGAACGAGCTGACGGTGCACGTGCATTATCCTGCCAATCTGAGTTATGTAATCCAATCACTTGCTTCAGAGGCTCCTATGGTAAATTGAGTGTCTTGATGAAATTATGACGAGATTCAGAGTGCGCAGATCATGTCATCGGATGTAAGCAGAGTTAAAGAGGAGCTGTTAAAATATATTGCCAATTTAGACTCAGGATGAAAAGCTCATTGCTCAATAATTTGATCGAAACTGGAAACATCCTTAACGATGTCTCAAACTTCACAGCTTTGGCTCAGGTTCTCTGAAAAATGTAAGCAAAACTGCCCTCGCGCCCAATATCAGATCATAATTACTCACTTGTACTCATTCTTCATCTCCCTAAGTTTCTCCATAACTCTAACTGGGTCTGTCTCTCCCGTCGCCATCTGGATGTTGGGATCCTGTTTGGTCAGCACCGAATTTCTAGCTTTGCTGATGTGAGGACTTACATCCAGTCTCATGAATACATTATGTTGCTAAACAATACACATTAGTGAAGTGCCTTAAAAGAAAACCCATGGGGCTTCTGTGCGACCTTTTCATGTCCTATCGTGTACTTGCCAACGGTGACCGGGTTTGCGTCACAGAAGCTCAAAAGCTGCTGGACTGGTTCGCTCTGTGATACAGAGATTGCGAACTTGGCATTGCTTCGAGTATACTCATGGCCGGGCTATGTCGTTAGCCTAACTCCTATGCAAAGTTGATGCTGAATAGGATAACTTACAAATACGACCGTATCGTTTGGAAGCGATGCAAGATGCTTGTTCAGCGCCACGTGCATCTCCTCTGCAGTCCCCTCAAAGAATCTCCCGCATCCTATCATGTTTCTGTGAGCAAACCGTAGTTCTCGTAGACTTTGGGCAACTAACCGCCAGTGAACAGGGTGTCTCCTGTAAAAATTGCCTTTTGATCCCCATCTTGGAAGAAGAAACAGATGCTATCCTGCGTGTGACAGGGAGTATGTATACTAGTTATCGTGATGTTCCCAAGCTTGAACGTTTCACCGTGACTTGGAGTTTTCGTGACTCCTTCGCAGTCCTTTCCTCCGATAATGTCAAGTTTAGGGTTGTTTAGTGCAGCTTGCTAAGTCTCCTCGTTAGTCTGCACAGTCGAGAGTAATACGATACAGCACATACGATCTCTTCGTTACCCCCAGCGTGATCCCAATGGCTATATGGTATTAGCTCAAGATACTGCTACATAGCGTGGATCGGCGAAGACTGACTGGTGCGTGTTTATTATAGCGACGAGATTGAGTTTGTTTGACTGAATAGCTGCGATAAGGACCGGAACGACCCTGAAATACCTCATCAGTCGGGTTGCAAGCGAGCCCAGATCAAGCGCTTACTCTTCAGGATTTGCAGGGTCTATAATCAGAGCGTCGCGACTCTCATCATCGACAACCAGATAAGCCCAGTTGTCGTTGCTTCCCCACCCTGCTAGAATCAGCGACAAGAAGCAGAGATGGTTGGGGGTCACATACACATGGGGATCGGCTGAATAAACATGTTGTAAAGCTGTTTGGGTTGATAAGATAGGAGATATAAGGCGATGATGCTATCTACAGCTGATAGTCTAGTGGTCTAAGTCATTTATAGACTCTATGTCTTCTGCCCCTCTTGTTGAGCTTGTGACGAAATTGCATCCATTCAGCCGAGGTAAGGTAATTAGAACAAAACAGGAAATTTTTACAGAAGGGTTTAGGGCGAGGCGACGCACTTCCGCCCCCGTCAGTGCCAGTGCCAGGATGTGAGTTAATGAGCCAAACGTGATTGGTGTTCCAGGCTTATCAGCCGCTACTGAACTCAAAGCGGCAGCGCGGCCAACCGCTAATCTTTAGAGGCACGACCCCTGGAACACTTATCTTCATTCGGTGTAAGAGGCACTGTTAGTAATCAGTCACAGGGTCGAGCCTGGCATTTTGCGGGGTAAGACCGCTGAATCTCAACTTCTACCGATCCTTATCTTGGACTTGAATTGACAAAACTCAACTCAACAACACCAAGTTCTGATACTATTTATTATCTTACTTATCATTGCTACAACTCATTGAGATATAGAATTTAGAAACTGAGTAATCTTATCACTTGTTCTCCACCGGCAAATGCCGCCTCAACAACCCAGTCAAGGCCGAGTCGCTCGCTCCAGGGGCGGTTGCGTAACATGCAGGTCAAAACATGTAGGCATCGGAACTATCCCCTTACTTCAACGTGCACTCATCCATTTATAGGCAAAATGTGACGAGGCAAAACCGACTTGCAAGTCATGCGCTGCACGTGGCCAGAAATGCGGTGGCTACCGGTTGGATGTTCGATGGTCTACCAAGCATGAGAAGCGCACTCGACAGCCTCAATCGCGATCTCGTCAATCGCGGACAGAGGATTCGCCCTCGGCACGGTCCACGGATGCTCAATCAGACACACATTCACAGGTGTCATACAGATCGGAGAATGTGCCTGTAGCTGGTAGAGGCTCTATCACAGCAGCAGCAACGACTGCTCCCAATGATTTTGACCCAGCTACAAGCGCGTCGGTCTTTCATCTCAACGGCATTGTGTCACCATTGTTCCCCTTGTCTACAGACGGCGACTTCTTCTCACATCAACTGGAACAAGAACACGAGGAAGCAAGTCATACATTCAGCGGCACGGACAGCGAAAATCACGATGCTTACTCTCTGTCCAACATGACGTCCTCCGTATCGCCCTTGCAGTGGGGAGACGATTTCTTGGGTTCTGTTCATAACGATAACGACCTACTTCCAGCTTCAGAAACACTCATTATTCCAGTTGGCAATATGGCATTTGACTTCAACATGCCCTTACCAACAGTCGAACCTAGCAGGCTAACCTTCGAAATGACACCAAATGCAATCACCTATACGCCATCTGTCCTCATCGAATACTGGTTTCGCCATGTCTGTTCTCTCTGGTCCAATTACGATTCCGATGTCAACCTCAATCGCACGATTGCTGCCGCCTTGTGGTCCAACTGCGAGCTCGTTTATCTCAGTCTCCAGGCCATGTCGGCCGCCCACTTGTCCGCTAAAGTGCCAATGATGCGACAAACCTCGATAACGAACATGAAGGCAGCGGCCGAAATTATGAGAGCTGATTTACATACCTTAAAGTCACATCAACTCTTCAATACAGTACCTACAAGTCTCTTGTTCTCTCTGATGGGAATTGGTACCAGTATCTGCTGGCTAAATGCCACTCAGCTGGGGCTGCCCTTTCTCTCCGAAGCGAAAGCCATCCTTCATGCTGTCAACAAAAACAAGCATGAATTGTCCGAAGAACAGCGGCAATTGCTATCCTTCTTTAACAAGAGTTGGCTATACTGCGAAATGCTATTATCGATGGTGACATCGAGCTGTAAAAGCCTACAGAAGATGGAAGAAATGGGCGACGTCGAGGAAGCTGTTCCTGTCACCGCACCTGTCACAGCAGACCCAGTCGAACATGTTCCGCATCCGTGGACTGGGGTCTCAAGCGACAGCTATAAGTTGTTCATGAGGGCAATGAAGCTTTGTCACAAGTTTCGACGCAAGATCCGGAAACCACAAGATATGTTTGCGTCGGCCAACATCAGCGCCGCCATGCAGCTGATCGAAGAAGCTGCCGTGGTAGAGAAGCAGACTTGCGATCTCGATTTGGAATGTCGCGAGACAATTGGAGAGACAAATGACAAGAAGACGCCGAATCAACACCTCTTCAACGTTGCCGAGGCTTATCGTCAATCAACCCTGTTACAATTGTACCAGACCTTTCCAGAACTCATCGTTAGACGACACGAGCTGGATCACTTACAGGCGAGAGATGCTCAATCCTTATGGGATAATTGGATCACCCCGATCGCACTGAACTTGGTGGGCATACTGAAGATGTTGCCTACAGATTCTGGCAGCAAAATGACCCAGCCACTACTTTGCGTCTCAGCCAGCACTGGACTCAGGCGAAAGCACATTGAAGTCAAGGCCACTACACCCAGAGATGTCCCCTTCAGCCAAGATGCCAGTCTGGAAGACTGCGACATGATAAATTATCTTGACTTCGCTGGCCTTCACGATGAGCTGCTACAGGAGTCTGAACCAGAGCCAGATCCAGATGCAAATGCGGAAATTATGGCTGCCAGACAGTTTCTTCACGAGCGTCTGGAGACGTTGAAGACTGTGCTACCACCAAAGCCAGTGGCAGTGGCGCAAGATCTGACCAAAGCTATCTGGCAAGCCTATGACACGGAACAGTGCGCCAAGTATGCGACGCATTGGATAGATGTGATGGACAGTCGGAATTTGAAGTCGAACTGGGGATAGTGTAGTCCAATGCGCGCTTTAATGATATGAATTTAGATTGTATTCGTAACTAAGTAGTCCTGCATAGCGTACAATATCCTTCCTTCAATATTCCCAATACTTTACAGCTTTGGTGGCTTGCAGCACGAAGAGTCACTCATAGCCGCCAGCTTGCTGACCTTATCAGTGGTATCAAATCCAGTTTTCTTAGCAGCCACTTCACTGGGGGTGACTGAGTAAGAAGGAGGCACGTCCATGACAGGGTTGCAGGTGAAGAAGTGACGGGGCCTGAGCAAGAGTGTAATCGGCTCAGCGGGCATGACTGGGAAATCCTCTGGAGCGGGGAAATGGGTGATACCAAACGTGTGCCACAAGACGATATCAGTATTGGCAACGCTCTTGGTACCGTCCCCAATCCAAGCACCGAGGCCTCTGGAAGGCTCACCGGAGCTCTGAGCGACGTGGTTGCCAGCGGCCCAGAGTTCATCATCCGCATCTTGAAATGGTCAGCATGAGGTATAAATACGCAAGGGTAGAGAAGATCTTACACTTCGTCACATGAACAGCATGGCGAGCAAAGAAAGCCCTCTTCCATACAAGAGAACCCTCCTTCGGCATCAAGTTCGGCACGTCTCGGCTCACAAGCTTGTACGAGACAGGCTTGCCGCTCTCAGAATTGAGTTTGTTCTCATTGACAATGTCCCAAGAGCGAGATGTAGCACCATTGTAGTCAGTTATAGCCTGACCAGTGGTCTCGAGTCGGGTGCGCTTAGCATAGAAGGCGTTGCCGTACAGATTTTCTGGGCTGCCAACTGGGGCATCCGAAGGTACAGCATCAACCATGTGGACCGTGTTCTCGTGGCCATCGACGCTGGGGTTGATACGGAGAAGGAAGAGATGCTGATGGTTATGGGCGTTGACACCTGAGTAGTCGTTAGTCTGGGGACTGTAGCAGTCATTGCGAGACTTACCCTTCTTGACTTGCGTTCCGTAGCCTTGCAGATCCTCACCAGGGTTCATGACATAGGTGTTGAGGATACCTGTGAGCTTAATATCAGGCTGGATTGTTCCGTCCTGGTGGAACACCCACTGTATTCTGTTAGTAGTCTCCTCTCAACACTTGGCAGGTGCAACATACCTGAATGGCGTACTCATAGTTGGCAGCAGTAAAGACATGCTGAACGATAAGCTTTCGAGCACGTGTGACGATAGTTGAGTTGTCTCGGAAATCCGTGTGCTTGAACAGAATGCCGTCATCCTCCTCGTGGATGCATATGGCATTCTCAATCTTGCGGATCTGACCGGTCTGTGTTGGGAGTTCGGCATCGAGATAATGAATGGCACCTTTAAAGTTAGCTTGCTGAACTAGCTAGAGAGTGAGAGGAAGCATACCCTTGCAGTCACAGCCAAGTGAGAGACTGTTTGTTAGATATCCGGCACCATACTCGCCAAGATCGAAGGCATGCTTGCGATGATGAGGAGGCTCGGGGTGACCACTGAGTATTGGTGTTAGCGTGAGGCTTGTCGAGAAGGGCAGACGACGACGTACTAGGGAACAACCATCTCGGAAAGAGACATGCGGTAGAAGATTGGCCTGACGTTTCCCTTATCGTTGAAGGTAATGTTGTTGAAGACAATACCTTCGCGATAATTGAAGCCAATATGAAACTTCCAGTTCTGCCACTCTAGCTCCCTTCCGTTGACATTGAACGAAACACCCTCCGGCTGGGAGATGTAAATCGGCTTCAAGTCCTTTCTATACCCGCCCTCCTTCTGGATATATAGATGATGATAATCCACCGCCTTGTTTCTCTGAAGAGGTCGTCGAACGCGGGGAATATCGATAGCAATAACCTCCTTCTTCCTGGGATCATAGATCGGATGGAAGTCAAGAGGATATTGGTATTGGCAGTTGTCGACATCTGGGCGGAAATACATCAAGCCTTGGAACAGGCGTGTGCTGCTGCCGTATCGAATGTCGTGGCTGATGGTCCATGGGTCGGCGTAGACTTTGTGCATCTCGTCTGCGGCGATACCGCTGATTCGGCATTGTTCGATGACTTGAGGGTCTTTGCGACATGCTTGTTCGACTTCGAGCATTTCTTCGACAATGAGCTGCAGGGTAGTCATCAGTTAGCGATGCTCTCAAGGGGGTGATTGAGGGCGGTCTCACAATTGGCTGTTGTCCTTCAGCGCGCTCCCACTTTGTGATCCTTTGGCTCTTCAAGTCGATCAGACCATCGTAGACATGGCCCTTGCCATCTCTGGGATCAATAATGACAACCTCTGCAACACGTCGAGGTCTGGCGCCGCTGGAGGGATTGGCAAGCCAGGCCACCATCTCAGCCTTGCGCGGCTCCTGAAGCGTTATGACGTGGAAGTGGACTGCATCGCCATGCTCTTTGCGCACAATAGAGGTAGCGAGGCGAATTTCCTCTCCGCTGAGGGGATCGAAGGGATGGGGGATTGAACCTGACATTATGATGTGGATTGATGCGTGATGTCTTGATGCAAGATGCTTCAATAGAGGGTCTTCGGTTGCATCAAATACTTATTCAACAACAGCACGAATGCGACAGACAAACGTAATCGCAACTTGAGAAATTCCAATCTTTGCCTATAATCAGTATGGGCTGATATTTCGGATCTGTAAACCCCGACTCCGGACTTCCTTTGCTGAATTATTGTACGGAATCGGGTCCTCGACACGTTCTACCACGATGGGCAAGCCGTCACCAAGTAAAGCTCCCTTCAGAGCTCTCCACCTCGGTCCCATTCCGTTCAGTATCAGGCGGGGAGCTACCCCAGAAGATAGCCTGGACTTGCATATCTCGGCGCTCAACTGTGATGTGAAGCTTGAAGATAGGCCTACCCGAGCTGTTCAATTCCTACCAGTACGAAGTTCGCCCAACTGTTCGCTTCCTTAGACTTGCCTAACGCGGTAAGTACTGCCTCGGCAGATGAGAAGAAGTCAATTGGTTGCATTGCAAAATTCTAGCGCAAAACTTAGGCTAGAATTGCCAATCATGGTTAGTAAAGTGGCCAGGATCCATCCAACGACAAGCGGAGAGGGACGCTGGCATAGCAGCACGGTGTAAGTCAACTCGACGTTATCATTGTCTTATCATATGTAGGAGCAAGATATGGTGCGTAATCAGCAAGTCCACAACACAATGTTTTAGGGTGTGCGGAAGAAATGGATTCTGATTTGGAGGCTGACTGTAGAAACTTGGGTCCCTAGTCTAAAAGTTTGCTTTGCCAGTAAAGCCTTCGTTTTGCACCAATTCGATCCAGTAATTATCAGGGTCAAGAAGAAACGCGACATTCTTCATTTTTCCATCAGTTAACCTCTTCTTCCACGCAACGTTCAGTCCTTCCAACCGTGCACACGCTGCATCAATATTGTCGACAGTGACACCTATGCAATGTCAGTCATTTCCACCATAGAAATAAGACGAATGAACTTACAGATATGGCCGAATCCTTGAGGTTGATCGTTTCCATTATGTACCTGTGGTATCGTGTTCTCTCCATCTTGCCAGGTGAGAGCGAGTAATCCTTCACGGCGTGACAAGTTTTCTGTTCCGGTGAAGGAACCTGTTGAAGGATAACCCAAAAGAAATGTCTTTGAGTTTCCGCTCTCGTTGTCGAGAGTTTTGATGAGCTTCATTCCGAGATTCTCTGTGTAGTAACGAACGGATCGAGCGGCGTCCGTGACTCTCAAGGCGTATTGATTATGCAACAGTGTCAGTTCGCAGTGATCTATTATGTGAGAGTCAGGTGTAGACTTACAACACTAGACAGACCAGCAGCTTCGGATGGAACATTCACATTCCGCAAGTCCTGCTCGATGATATGAATCCAGTAGCCATCTGGGTCCAGAGCAATTACCCGCTCGTGCCCAGAGGCGACATCCTGCTGGAATTTATAGCCAGCTTTTGCCAGCGTCTGGTAGGTAGACTGTACATTCACCACCGAGATCGATATATGGGAGAAGCCGAGATAAGGTTTCTCATTCCCGCTGCTCACTCGATAATTGTCATCATTCTCAGTGCCATAGTTGTGAGTGAGCTCGATCAAGCCTTGACGATCGAAGGTGAACTTCCCATGAGACGGCGAATCCGGGCTATCAACACCAAGGAAGTAAAGGTCGAACTTATTTTCGGGAAACGAAAGCTTTTGGACAACACTAAGGCCAAGGAGTTTGTAAAACTGGACTTTAAGAGAATTGTTCAGCAAACTCTTACTGAGTGGTGAATGGTGATTTTACTTACTAGTACGTCTGGGATCCTTCACACGAATCCTATTAGCTTAAGGATGAGTATACATAGGTTGAGTGAGCTGTACAGGGTGAACTCACATGGCATGATTCAGCTTGTAAGTCCTGGTATCTGTCTTTCGTTCCATTGTGCCGGTTCAAACGGTGATTAGCGTGACAAGGCTCAATACTTGATTTGAGCCTCCTATCCAGGTCTTTAATACTAGAGGTGCATGATTGTTTGCTCGTAGAGGGAGTGCATAGAGGTATTCAGGCAACACATGCCTTTTTCGGTATGGTGAGTCTGAACCACCGTGGACCAGCATGGAGGGTTCCCCTTCCTGATCAAGTATCCGGCTTATCGGTCAGACCCATAGAAAGTTTTGGAACGAGTCCAGTCCAGATATTGTCGCACGGCGCACAAATCTAACCCCGCATAGACTGGATGCTATCACCCCGCTAGGATCTCCAATATTCCATAGCTTGTTAGTGATTTGTGGCATATACACAGGGATGGCGGTAATGCTTGTGATGTCTTGTCAGGTTATCGAAGGAGGGTATGAACGACATCATTCAAATATATAACAAGGGGCTGATCTTTCGGCTTGCTGTTCTCGTTGCCACTCAATACTATTCCCAACCAAAGCAAAAGAACACGCAGAACATGTCCCATTCTATCCGAGGCAAAACAGCCATTGTTACTGGCGCTGGCAGTGGCATCAACTTCGCATTTGCGGAACAGCTTTTGATAGGCGGATGCAATGTTCTTTTTGCCGACCTCGCTTTGCGACCTGAAGCTCAGAAGCTGGTGGACGCTTATTCATGCGGAGCCGCAAGCACAAGCCGAGCTGTTTTCCAGCAGACTGATGTGACTAACTGGTCTCATCTCGAGCGAATGTTCGAAAGGGCAGAAGAGGAATTTGGCGACATTGACATTGTCTGTCCCGGCGCCGGAGTTTACGAACCGGTATGCACTCTAGGCTCTTCTAAGTCAACGTCAACTACCACTGACGCAGTAATTATCTAGAACTTTAGCAGCTTTTGGTATCCTCCTGGAACCCCACAAAGCAAAGACGCCCTCCACGGTGGTCGCTATGCCAGTATCGACATCAACTTGGTTCATCCCATCAGGACCACTCAATTGGCTCTTTCTCGTTTCTTGAGATACGAAAAGAAGCCCCGGACGATTGTAATAATATCGAGCACCAACGCCCAAGACACCTGCTTGTCCACTGCGATTTATGATGCGACAAAACATGCGATTAGTGGCTTCGTGCGCGCGATGGCCAAGATCGACCAAGTTGGCGTCCGCATTGCGGCAGTCGCACCAGGCATCATAAAGACGCCTCTCTTCATGGAGAACCCAGACAAACTTGCGATGATCGATACCAGCAAGGATGTCCTGGTCGAGCCGTCTGAGGTCGCGAGTGTCATGGTCGCCTTGATTGAGAGGGACAGCATCTGCTCGACCATTGATCAAGCAAGAACTGGACCACAGGACATCGAGATCAAGAGCGGGTCAATCATTGAAGTGACCAAGAACCGGGCTCGTGTTGTCAATGCATATCATGATCCGGGTCCCTCGGGTGCTGGGGCAGTTGGTTCCAACTTTGCCACTTCGGAGTACACTACGTTGGATTTACTCTTGACGCCAGGATGGGGAGAACCTAGTGTAGAGGCCAGCAGCAACCTTTGATCAGATCATCAGAACAGAATATCTTTACCAGAGTCTCTACCAAATCGATTCATATGGATACTCGTTAATGCATATATGGTCTAGTAGTGGTCCTTATGAACTTCGTTTAAATCCTAATACTACAGCAATTGACCCCCAGCCTCTGCTACTCGTGGGTCACAAACTAAAGGTTTCTAATCATACTGCCGGTTGGCCAGCAGTACCATTACATGTGCATATTATCGAAGCGACTCCAATATCACGAGAGGCGGTTAGGTCGGAAGTTCGATAGACGTCCATTCGACCGCCGAAGCTCCGTAACTGCTGTGCTACGTAAAGCCACTTGCGGTAGGCTAAGGCATGTTGCACTCGGTCTAGGGGGTTCGAAGTGTGACGCAAGCGCAACTCCGTCAACTGAATCGTTACCGGCCTCAAGATATCTCGATATCCTATCTAATTTACGTCTGTCTCCATGTGGCGAACGTAGATAAGTGGCCAAACCGTAAAGGGGGTTCACGATGCCGCTACTCCCAGCAAAGTAAGTCCAGACTGTGCCATCCTAATTGTGCCTAGTGCAGCGCGTGGGTTACACCAGAGACCGCGATCTCGCCTCATTTCCCCGCACGATAACGAGCATCCCTGGAAAAACTTATCTCGGCACTCTTGGCCCTGGGGGAGCTCCTTGGCATTCTTATCAGTTCGCTTGCAATCTATCAACACTTCGTGATGCGGTTTATTTAAGATATATCCCATCGCGTTAAACGTATTTACTGTTCAGAGCAACAAGGACTCACATAGATCAAGGTTTGGCACATATCGACAGCTATTTTCACCATGGCCGATCCGACTCCTCACCAGGTTACAGAAGGTCACTTGCGGCCGCGTCTGAGCAAGTTGACTATGGTTGCAATGACGTTCGCTATTCTCAAGTAAGCAGATCCACATTCCCCTTCATGACCAAAGGCTCAGTACCTGACCTCTACAGCACTTGGATCGCGTTAGGTGGCACAATTGGCATCGTCATGCCATCCGGAGGCCCAGTCGCGCTCCTGTACGGCTTCATCTTCTGTGTTGCTTGCAACTTTGCTCTGGCCTTTAGCCTGGGCGAGCTTGCAGCTATCTGGCCAACAGCAGGCGGGCAGTATCATTTCGTATACGCTCTCAGCAGTGAGCGATGGAAGAGGTTTCTAGTATGTCTGAGTCTCCGGTATCATAGCATGTGACGAAGCTAATAATCTCCAGAGCCTATGCGCAGGATGGATCAATATTGCCGGCTGGCTCACCCTGGTAACGACCGAAGCGATCTTTTCCGGTGAGTCTCCTCACCAAACAAGTAGGCCCCTTTGCTAATTGGAGTCAGCCATGTTCATTGCTGCCGCTATTGTCGTCGCGTCCGGAAGATCAACACCGGTCGACTCTTGGACAACATACCTTGTCTTCCTTGCCATTATCACATTTTCAACTATCGTGAACATTTGGGGCAATTCGATCCTTGGACCTTGGAGCAACCTTGCTCGTATGTTTTTACTTGAAAAACCTGGGATGTAGCTTGCTAACGTTATTATCAAGTTTACTGGTCAATTGGAAGCGTAGTCATTATCAGCATCATTCTGTTATCCATGTCAGAAAAGACCAGCGCTGAGTTCGTTTTCACAACTTTCAACAACGAGACAGGATGGTCAGATGGAATGGCATGGCTTCTAGGTCTGCTTCAGTCCGCTTTGTCATTGATTGGTTTTGACGCGGTTCTGCACATGACTGAAGAAATGCCTAATCCCCATCTGGATGCTCCTCTTGCAATCGTCTATGCTATCGGTGTTGGCGGTTCTACGTAAGTACTACAATCCTGGCCAAAGCATTGTACATAAAATACTGACCTCATCAGTGGCGTGATCTTCATCCTAGTGATCCTCTTCTGTCTGACTGATGTCGACAAGGTTGTGAGCTCGCCTACCGGACAGCCCCTGATTGCTCTTTTCGACCAAGCCACGAACAGCCGAGCAGCCTCTACCATCATCAGCTGCATGCTAGGTTTGTGCTTCATCCACGGCACGAACGGATCTGTCACCACCAGTAGTCGACTGATTTACTCCATGGCTCGAGATAACGGCTTCTTTTTCTCTCGATATTTCAACCACATCAACCCCAAGTTGGAGGTTCCAGTCCGCACGATCATCTTCACTTATATCTTTAATGTTGCATTTGGTGCCCTTTATCTCGGACCTACAGTGGCTTTCAACGCCTTCATCGCGTCTTGTACGATTCTCCTAAACATATCATACGTTTTCCCAATATTTGTGTTGGTCATTCGAGGCAGAGGTATCCTCGCTCCGCATCAGCACCCCCATACCCCTTGGAAGCTTGGAAACTTCTGGGGGTATCTGGCTAACTGGACATCTTGTCTGTATGTTTCAGTAACTTCAGTGGTATGTTGGCTTCCTGTGACGTAGAACGAGATACTAACATAAACATAGCTTTTCTGCTTCCCTCCATCGCTACCTGCCACTGGAAACACGATGAGTAGATATTTTCTGCCTCTTGTAATTCGTTGTCTGCTCACATTATCACAGATTATGTTTCGGTCGTCATAGCAATCTGCTGCTTCGCTATTGCTATTTATTGGATTGCTCGCGGGAAGACCTTTGAGGGACCGGTAAGTGTTCTCTTTCTCGCATGTTGGCCGACATATGATGCTGACTGCTGGCTCAGAACCTCGAAACCATTATGGCGCAAAGAGAAGAGGTGGTTCAAGAGCCTGACCATGGGAGACGTGGCGAGAAGGAAGATATGCACGACCATTCTGTATCCGCCTAGATCATATAGTAGATTTTACCTTACCGGCCATCAATAATTGTCTGTGGGTTTTCGACGACAATTTGCTATCATGTGTTACTGGATACAATTATATTCACTGACATATGTAGAACACGCGGTATTGAAATCAGCACTTTTTAAAGATTTAGATAAACTCCCTAGCCTTACATCCACTAACTAAAAGCTAAATTATTTATAATATAAGACTGCGAGGGAAAAAAAGAATAGTACATAGAGTATTCAAGTCCTTATAGAGACAGCAGGTCTGCAAATACAGAAAGTACAGGGTAGCGATGAGTCGATCTTTAGATCGAGATTTAGCTCATTTTAGCCAATGAGGTTCCAAATTCACCTTTTGCACCTTTCCGAGAACGGAATATCTAGAGTGTTTATCTCTGATAAGATAAGGCTTGTGGCAGAACTGGTCATATTAACTTAATGAGTAACCATGTTGACTCGACTATTACGCTGCGTGTAGTGAAGTTGGGCTAAAACGTACTTCTTCAATGATATAAGTACTCAATTGCCTCATATTATAGCAATACACTAATGGCAGTTGATAGATTTGAAGCAAATCACGTAAAACATTATAGAGTATCCTTTGAACTTCATATTGACGGCAATTGAATAATGGTCCAGTATAGTCAAGCCCCAATGTACGTAAGCTGAGAAAGCAACATAGTACGACAAGAATGACTTTTCACAAGACATATGACTTCCCAAGATCTTGATTATAAACGGCTCCTTTCCAGATATAGCAGGGAGATCCCCCATCGACGAGGCAATAACCCTTAGGCAATGCGATCACTCTTAAACTGTCTTGCTTGCATCCTTTGGTGCATCGCTTTTGCCGCGGATGATGGTAGAGAGATCGCCAAGAGGTAGCATGATGGGGAAGTCAACCGACATGAGGATAAGAGACCCGAACAAATACCATCCGATCAATGATATAGCGAACAACAAGCCCGCTCCAGCATGCTGGCACTTGAGCGCGAGATCCGCCTTTCCTTGAGAAACGGAGAAGAAGGCAGCGGCAAGGCAGGAGACTGCCAAAAGGTTAGTGAGTGCTGTGGGAGAGATAGGCGGTTGAGCTTACAGCAAGGAACGAGAAGGAGGAGGATGGAAAACAGAGCGATGTTTGTTCGAACAGCCGCTATAGTGTAGAATGTGCATAGGATAGCCATGCCAACCAGAAAGAACGAGAAGGTCGAGAAGAATTGGGGTTGGGCGAGGCCATTTGCAGCGGTACCATCAGTCGAATATGTGCTGTAGGCACCGGAGTCAGGGTCGATAGTAGTAACGAGGGTGATGAAGAAGCCTCCGAAGGTGAAGAAAACGGTCGACGGAAAGGTGTTTCCTGGAAAGCCGATGTTAGCTAAGTAATTGGAACAATGAAGTGTTAATTGTTACCTAGAATCCATTCACCAATGCCTCCCAAGATTAGAAGGAGGCCACCGAGGCCGAGGTAGGCACCGCTATGATGATTTAGTCAGTGGACTTGGCCAAAGGGGTGATAGAACCTACACGTTCGCAGCGGCAGCGAAGCCGCCAGATCCCTGCCATCCAAGCAAGCCAATGGATAGTGGTGTGGAGCACAGCAAGAATCCCGCCAAAGCTGCACTGGTAAGTATCGTAGGGGCTATTAGAGACTGTGCTACATACCGACTGGAGTAGGGTTGCCAAAGGTCTTTCGAAGATCTCCCTTGACCCTATTCTGTGGCTGAAGATAGAGCTGTTCGAACAACTCTGGCGAGATGGGGATGCTCTGGGCTGTATGGACATGGTCCATCTCTTCGCCATCGCTTCGAGGCTTGCCGTTGACACTGTTACCAGGAGACATGTTGAGGTTAGTATGTGAGCAGACGCGTTCGTGTCCGAACTTAGTAGGTAAGGGTTATGAGAGGCAGGGGAGCTCAAGGTTGATGACGGCGAACATTGAGGGGAAGCTTCAACACTTTATAAGCTGTAGCATAGCTACCAAGAAGGAATAGAGTTTCCATATGCCCGGCCTTCGGGGTGATGAAAAACAGCGGAGTGGCTAGCATCCTGACACCAAGAACTGTTGATCTGCTACTAGCGTCTGTTCGTTTATTTTCCTTACGCTCTAGCTTGGGTTGATAGTCTGGGGAAGTGGGCTCTGTCTGGATAAGGCATGCGGAGATGTTACATTGGCTTCCATTCAGGTCCATGCACAAGAGACAGCTAGGTCCAAGCCAATCTAAGATCGCCCGAAATGCCGAATCGGCCTTGAAGTGCCGAATAAACGCGAACCTCCGTTATCACGGTTATCTTTTGGTCCATGGATAATTAGAACCCGGGTTGATGATCGACACTGACTTCTCGATACGGTGATTTACAGGACACGGTGGCTTGCAGCCATATCTATTGACTATGATAAACATGGGATTGAGATGCTTTGATGGGAATTAGGCCTCACTCCATCACAAGGGAGACTTTACTAGTTCTAAATCAAGGAATGCTCCATCAAATTGACCAGGAAACTCAAGTACCCTCCTTGGCAGGATGATGCTTGGACACCAGAGTCCATGTCATCCGGTCGAGCGGCAGACTATATAAACTACAGACTTGTTGATCAAGAGCTATACCAGTATTATATACCATTGTCACAGCAAAAACAAGCATAGCCCAGTTGGCGAAGTGTTTAGAATAGTGCGACGACCAATAAGCGCAATCATGAGCTGAATGCGGAGCGGAGACGGGTCCGAGCTGCGGGATCACCCCCGCACTGCAACTCAACAAGAACCAGTCACGAGAAGATGTGATAGACTAGCGAGATGAAAGATCCAAAAAGAAAGCATTGACATGGAGATCGTGGTACATTTGATAACTGGTCTGGTGATGAGATAAAAGAGGTTAGGTCGGTGTAGAAGAAGACGGTGAGGTGATGCGTGCGGAGGTTGCGGATATCAAATTACCGATATCTACCTTTGATGCTAGTCAGGTGTTGTCACTACCGTGGGTAATAGTTATCCAATCTACCAATCTGATAAAAGCACGGGTGTTTATTTGCCAGATATGCTTGCACTGACGTGCGCGCTTTGACGAGGAACGATACCACGTCAACGTCCAGATCGACAGATCAGCTAGATCCGGTGCCTTCAGCTTTGACATGTTCCCACTCACTGTCCTGAGTCAGTGCTTCGTCCTCCGACTCCTCTTCAGGGAGCTGCTTTTCCAGCCCATCAAGAATAGCTTTCAAGCCATCCAAGACCTTGGGATTATTCACCCTCTGAATCCTGTCCTCTAGCTCCCTGATCTTCACTTTCAACTCCTGCGTTTTGACATCAGCCGGATCAACTTCCTCGGCATCTTTCTCTTCTTCCTCCGTAATCTTGTCCTTTCCTTCGTCTTGCAGTTCGATACCGTCACCCCAAGCTTCCGCAAAAGCCTGCGCCATGTTGTGATCCTTGATTGCAAATACAATCTCATCAACGTATTCCCATCTCTCCTTTAGCTTTGACTTATCGTATTTTGGAGTGAGAACAGATTTCCAAGCCCTTGCTATCTCGCCAACGGGATTTCCGTGCGCGCCGCACCCCCAAGCTCCAAGTACAAGCCGTTTGCACCTTTTGACCATAGCAATCCGCATAACGGCCCTCATCTTGGCTTGCGCGGTGTCGCGATCCTTCTTGTTGGCGTACGATGCCACTCCGTCCTCGTCAAGCTCGAATTCCGGGCCGCGAATCATTGCTGCCGTGATGCAGTCGACGTAGAACCGATCCTTCTTGTCTATATCATTCCCGTCTTCATCTCTGAAGACCAACACCGTCGGAGTCCAAATCGAAGAAAGTTCAGGGAGACGGTACCACTCATCCTTGAGAGAAGGATATAGCGTAGTGCGCATACATAATGATTCCTCTTGACTGTTTGCGCCGTTTAGGAATCCGCCTCCAGGGTTCAGAGGCGAGCCCATGTTCAAGATGGCCACATGAGCTCTGGTATTAACAAAATCTGTTCTGACGCCCGTCGGTGTCTCAATATTGAGAAGGTCTCTTGCAGCAACAAGCGTATCGACCTCCCTGATTGAGATTCTTGGTGGTTTAAGTTTTGCCAAATCCTCGTGGGGATCTTGAGCGCCTTCTGTAGATTTGCCCTTAGTTGTTGCGTCACCCTTGTCCTCTTGCTTCGTCAAAAGCTTCCCGTATGGTTCAGGCAAGACTGTTTTGTTCATAAAGGGTATGAGCTCTGCTGAATTGATCCCTTTCTGAGCACCGGGATATCCAGTGAGGAGGGAGGGGATAACCTTGTTGATGGTGGCTTTGGCCTTTTTGGAGCGTGCATCTTTGCGAAAAGCCGCTGGCGGTCGGCCGATAGATGGCTCTGTGCGTCCCATAGTAGTTATTCTGTCTTTCTCGCAATTATTTGTGAGATGAAACTAAGAGCTTTGCGACATCGATGACTCAATTCGAGATGTCAATTCGGGCGCCTTCAGTGGGCACCTTTTGGTTGGGGACCTTGATGAGCACCAGCCCAGATCAGCGTACAACTAACTACCTACAAAGGTGTTTTTTTTGGCTTGGAAAACAATTTGTGGCGATAAAGAACGCGAAAGACAAAACGATTTGTCAAACTGAGGCATCATGGAGGCGTCAGATGCATAGACTGGATCGTCGCCACTGGTGACTGCCTGACCTCCCGTCACATGATCAAGACCAAGTCCGTCTTTCGGCCGAGACCTTGAATACGGAAAACTCCAAGAACCTGACAAACTTTAAACTCACGATACATGATACGACAATTGTAACATGAGATCTCGATACAAATTGATAAGATTGAAAGATCATTCATGATGTTAAATTTAGCCACGTATTCATGGCCTCAAGAAGCCAGTCTTGGCATTTGTAGCAAAGACATGGAGTAGATCAACTCATAGCAAAATCACATGAAGTACCATGCCTCAATATTTATAATCGCTAATTACTCTTCAGCCCAGCAACATGTGATCAGCCTTGCCAGCACATGAACAGACCCAATTCTCTTTACGATCAAGCCTCGGTCGGAGTTTTGGTAGGGAACGCACGGCAAATAGTGGACTGATGCGATCCACAGTCGGCTTTTCTCGTATCCATTTCATCCTACAAACTCCGTCGGACATTTTAAGCATGATTCCAGCAACCCAAGCTTCTTATCTCTAATTAACAAACCCCTGGTCTAGCACCTGTCAAAACCACGTTTCAGTGGATCCAGAGAAGAATTATCGAAAATATCGGCGCTGCCAGACTGCGATTTCCCGACCCCCCAGGACGGATTATGCAGACTTCGTCATCAAGATCTAATTACGTTCCTTGATACCCGCAAGATCGAAAGGTGCTAGGCCCCCTTCTGCCCAAATCTACATCTCACCACGCCCAAATCCGTCCTGTGACTCCGTCGTCACAGCAGAAATCACCTGTTGCTTACCCCGGCTTCGAGGCCCGCTCACCGGCGCTCCCGACGAAATGGAACCCCGATCTCGCCATATCATTATAAAGGGCTCGTCCTCCCGTCTTGGAAGTCCTTTTGAGGAATAGTATGAGCAATCATTGCAGATTCACAACATCATCATGTCTTCTAGACCAGATTTGCCTAGCTCTTGTGTGAGCGACGATGAAACACTACGACAAAAGACACCAGACTCCAAACCGCGGCATAGACCGCTGGTAAAACTTCTTTTTGACAGAACGAGAGTTGACCAAGCTGTCGAGAACCATAACTATCCTGGATCAGGGTCCTTTGAGGATCCATTTGTTGTTAGCTGGATTCCTGATGATACAGGTAACCCGCTCAATTGGCCCAAGTGGTTGAAATGGACCATCACCATGGTTTCAGCCGCAACATGTTTTGCTGTCGCGTTTAGTTCAAGTGCCTATACAGGTCAGTATTATAGCCCTCGCCAATCGATGTAGCTGACATGTCATATGACAGGTACTATCGTGCCGCTCATGATCCACTTCAAGGCCAGTCATACACTCATCACTGCTGGCGTCTCATTCTATGTCCTGGGTTTCGCAGTCGGACCTCTCCTCTGGGCACCACTTTGCGAAATCTACGGTCGACAAATCATCTTCATTATCAGCTATGGCTTGTACGTCGTGTTCAGTGCAGCATGCACAGCAGACAATGGCGTCGCAACTCTTCTCGTTCTTCGCTTCTTCTGCGGCACCTTTGGTTCATCACCTCTGACCAATGCCGGAGGTGTCATTTCTGATATCTTTAATGCTGACGAGCGTGCTATTGCTATGGCGTTCTTCTCTTTGGCACCTGCACTGGGACCTAGCTTGGGTCCTTTCATCGGTGGCTACTTGAGTGATGGTCAAGGTTGGAGATGGGTAAGATAAATATTTCTTAGTGTTGGACATCATACACTAACCACATTCTCCAGGTTATGGGGTTGATGGCCATTGTTGCCGGGTTTTTCTGGGTACTCGACATGTGCTGCGCTCCCGAAACCTACGCACCCTACATCCTTCAGAACCGAGCCGACTTCTTGTCCAAGAAAACTGGCAAGGTTTATATATCCATCTACGAGCACCAGGGCAAGGCCGATCCACCATCCGTAGTCCTCAAGAAGGCCCTCATACGTCCTTGGCAACTTCTATGCTTCGAACCCATCGTCCTTCTTCTCTCGATTTACGTCGCTATTCTCTTCGGAACCCTTTACATGCTCTTCGGCGCATACCCTGTTGTCTTCCAGCTTGAGAGGGGTTGGTCTGCCGGTAAGGGAGGTTTGGCCTTCCTTGGAGTCGCTGTCGGAATGATCAGTGCCATTCCTACGATTGGGCTCATCAACATATGGTACATGAAGGTCACGAAGAGGTTCGGTAACGAACCTGTGCCTCCCGAGTATCGTCTCCCTGGATGCATGCTCGGCGGTATCTGTGTCCCTGTTGGCATGTTCTGGTTCGCATGGTGAGTTCAAGTCTTGGTTTGGTACATTCCTATACTAATAATTAACAGGACATCGTATCGTTCAGTTCATTGGATGTCTCCGGTAGCCGCTGGTGCCCCCTTCGGTCTAGGCATGTCTCTCGTCTTCCACAGCATCTTCAGCTACCTCATCGATTCATACACCATCTACGCTGCATCGGTTCTAGCATCAAATGCTGTGCTACGGTCTCTTTTTGGTGCCGCCTTTCCTCTTTTCACCAAGCAGATGTATGACAACCTGGGAACGCAGTGGGCGAGTTGCGTACCGGCTTTTCTATCACTCGCTTGTCTACCGATGCCTTTCATCTTTTTCAAGTATGGTCCGGCTATTCGACAGCGATGTAAATACTCGGCAAGGGCCGCACAAGCGCTGGCTATGGCAAAGAAGGGCTAGATCATTAAGGGTTGCCAGATCATTTCTTACTAATTTCTATTTAATACTGGGTCTTGACATTAATGGATCAAAAGCGGCATACGGAAGGAGTTATTGAATCACCTTAGAGATAGAACATTACACCAGCTATAGATTATATAGAGTTAACTCAATTTTTTACATTTTCTCCCAAGTGTGCCTAACGACACTGAGTCTCTTCATTCTGTAGCGTGAATCGGTAGAGTTGTGGTGAGCCAATGGGGCACACGCAACAATAATTCTAGTTCAGGCTGCAACGAGAAAGCCTTTCCTCAGTTCACCGCACAACCTCCATCCACTGGATTAACAGGCCGGGTTTCTCACCCCCGAATACTCCTGTCACAGTCGTTGGCCTACCGTCCACTATCATTTCCTTATCCTTTAGGCCGTCAATTACAGAGTGCGTGTGAAATTCGCAAGGTTGTCGATACTCGATAGTAGTGCCGAAAGAACCCTGGCGCGTAAAGCTATCATGGATGAATTGCAGGCCCTTCCTCGGAGACTTGGGCCAGCAGATCGATCCATGGCCGTAGTAGAACAAAGGGGTGTTCATGACCTCACGCTAAAATGCCAAGAATTATCACCCAGAATCCTCATGTTTTTAAGTAACAACAGAACAAGCACTGGGACATAATTTCGAGGATGATGTATGCTTGTTTTACTCATTATAACCCATCTAGGATACTTCAGAAGTCCTCAGCAGTTAAGCCAACATTCTTCACCTTGGCCAAGCGGAGGAGCTCTTGGCCAATCGATAGATCCATAACACCAGTCCCGACACTCTTGTAAATAACAAATCCACTTTCAAGCCACTTAGTCAAGTCATCTGGGTTCTTGGTGTTCTTAGTCTGGAACAACTGGCCAATTTCAAGCATTTTATCCGTAGGGATCTCAGCCTTGACGAGTTCTCCAGCCTCTTGCAGGCAGCCCTCTCGGCTGTCGACTGCAACAGATCCACCATGATACCCCACAGAAGAAAAGGGTCCTGATGGATTGATGACTTGCTTCAGTAGCTCGGGATCGATTTCTTGCATGTCAAGGCGGTAAGAACCTATTGCCGCGAGATACCTGGTCTTGCTCAGAGCCTTCTCGGAAGTGAGGTATGATGCTGGGAACAGAGGTTCCGTGCTTGGTGTTGTAAAGAACAAGACGTCTGCATCTACGACCAGAGCCTCCAGAGCGGCGTCGCGGTCATTTTTGGGGTCGAAGGCCTGAAGGCTGATATGCGATGGCCATGGTGATTGATCATTTGACTTGAGCGAGTCTATCAACTGCTGGGTCCTCTCCGAAGAGCGATTAACAATGGTCACAGACTTGATTTCCTTCTCCTTCAACAGAAGTGCCAATCGAATATGCCATAGAGCTTGCTTCCCCGCACCGAATACGACGATATTTTCTGTGTTACGTCTGAATCGATATGGCAGCATTGAGCCCAGCGCAGTTCGGAACGCGGTGAGAGCAGCTGCATTGAGCGTTCCGATGGCTTGACCTCTAGCGTCGCACAGAGTCAAGACACTCTTGAGGCCTGCTTCAGAAGGCTTGAGCTTTTCGCTTGGGGTGACACCGACGATCTTGACGCCGATCAATTGGTCGGTGGTTCCGGGCATGAACAAGCTGACTTGGCCATCTCGGTTGACGACTGCACGGTGAGGTTGGTATTGCTGTTCATTGTTGCATGAGTATTGAATGAGGGCTTGCTCGAGAGCTTTTGCAAGGTCCGCCACGTCAGATGACGATAACGTATCGAGGATGTGGTTGACGTTGGCGTCTGAGAGAACTGTGAAAGACATCTTGAAGGGCTATTTTGATAGCATCAGCAATGTGAGATGGGAGGAGTAGCTGGTGATAAGCCGGACAAAATGGAGTTGGAGTTGGAGTTATAATTAATACCGCTATCGGACACGGCCTCTGTCGGCTCTAGCGGGGTCAAGCGGGGAAGCCAAGGCCCGATCAGGGCTGTCAACTCAATCCTATCGCGAATGCTTTCCTATCTCAATTGCGCGTGGATAAAAATAGATGATTGTCTTGCACGTATAATGGAGTCTTATTTGATGACTCTCAGTGATTTAGCACTATGTATATCTCTTATCGTAAGTGCGCTGTCAGACTACTCTCATGCCAGGATCCCATGGTTCCCCTTCTCATCTCTCTCAGTGATGG
Source organism: Fusarium sp. HKF-74 (assembly GCA_021223625.1). NCBI lineage: Eukaryota > Fungi > Ascomycota > Sordariomycetes > Hypocreales > Nectriaceae > Fusarium > Fusarium sp. HKF-74. Next base: position 717,530 of record JAJFAS010000004.1, read on the forward strand.
AAGAATCACTCTGGGCATTTTGAACTACTTCGGGCTCGCCTTCAACTGGGCCCTGGCCCCTCAAGCCCCGATAGACTGTCTTCAATTGAGGCCAACCATCAATGATGGGGTAGAAGCCCGCGACGAACATGGTTCCCCATACCCAAATGATGGCAATGACAATCCAAGCAACGAAGAATGTCTTACCAAAGACATATTTGGCTGCGTACATCGGAAGTGGCCTGGAGTTTTGTCTGTTAGTCAACTTCATAATGGAGAGATAAGGGGTATCTTACCAAAGAACCCAATGCCCTAAGAATGTAGCCGCAGACCAAATCGCCGCAAGAGTGCCCCAATGCTTGAGTTTGGCCTTATCGGCCGTGTAGCTAGCCACCTTTTCTTCGTGGGTTCTCACTTCCTCCTTTGTTGAGCCAACCTGATCAAACGCAAGACGCTCATTTCTGAAGTCAGCCCATTGGTAATTCGCTGGCTTAATGAGCGAGATCACGACTGAGTACAGGGCTGGGCTCAAAGCCGAAGCGACAGTCCCGTAAACACAAGGAAGAGACTTTCCAGTGGAGGCGACTGTGACTTCACCGTACAGTGACGATGCCGAGCCAAGCCAAACAGCGATGCCAGTGGCCATGCCCAGAAGAGGTGAGACGATAGCAGCAATCTTTGACTGTTTTCTCCATAAGATTGTAAAGACGGTTGGAAAGATGCCAGGGCATGTCAAAACACCGAGCATGTAGAGAGTCCACCCGAGATCTACCTTGCCGTAGTACAGGGCAGTCGAGAAGGCAGCAGAAAACAGGCCGAAGAAGACGACGCCAATATGACTCCATCGGATGGCGTCACGGTCAGTTGCACCACGGTTGAAGTACTGGCGATAGATGTCGAAACTGATGATAGATGACACGGAGATGACCTGGGCACTAATAGTTGAAGTAACAGCCATAAAAGTGATCAACAAAACGGCAGCAGCACCGCCTTTTCCGGCGATTGCGATTGCGGCATAAGGCAATACGAGACCGTTCGAGATCTCCACTGAAGACATGCGACGAGGGTATGTGGGGAAGCGTGGTGTATCCTCGAGAGCCAGAGCGGAAAAGCTCATCAATGTGCCGAGACACCATGGGATGGCAAAGTAAGCGATACCACCAATAATATAACCCGGTACGACTGCTTGAGGCGCAGCACTGAAGGCTTTGGCGAAGAAGCCAGTGTCCATGATGACGAGACCGAAATTGGCCAGAACGTGGATGATACCAAAGTAGATGGCCTACATATTGTCAGCAATGACTTCATACTGGTCGAGTAGCTAACTCACGTCTTTACTAGTCATGGTCAAGAAGGATCCATCGTGGTTACCAGCAACGGGATGGTCCTTTCCAACCTGAACGATCAAATCATAGAGACCGCCAGGGGATCCAATCTCGGGGACGAGGAATGCCTTAATGGTGAAGAAACAAATAATGATCGTAATGACAAAGGTATGGAAGTAATCAGTCAGAAAGGTCGCTTTGATACCGCCGACAAATGTGTACAGTACGACGCCGACGGGTAATAAGAAGGTAGCGGCGATGATGTGAATACCAGATCTGATTCGTTAGTCCTTATCACGTAGCTCCAGGAGAGGGAACTCACAGCGCGGATATGGCGGCACTCGCACCCAACAGCATGTTTGCGATAGCGATGATGTTGTTGATGAGACAAAGACCAATCCAAACAATATGCCCCGACGTTCCATATCGTATACGGACAATCTCGAGTAGTGTATGCGCTTCTGGTACCCTAAGCTTACAAGAGATACCAAGCAGAGCGAAGAAGACTATCATGGGCGAGCAGCTAGTAAGGGTCAACAACCACCGAGAATAATCACGAAAGCAAGCCACTTACCCAGCTGCAAACCAGAACGGCCCAGCGACACCAAAGTTGTAACCAACAAGAGTACTTCCAAGCATAGCTGTACTCCAAAGCCACGATGAAATAACAGCAGACGAAGTCAAGCCAGTACCAACACTTCTATTGGCTGTCATGAACATCTCAGTCGTCTTGTTGTCTTCACCGACCGTCTTCTTCAAGATGTGAGTCAAAAACATCATGATAAAGGCGATAAGAAAACCAATCGCGATAACCACGACATAGCCAACGGCTTGAGAGAGCGGTGGCTCAATGCCATTCTCGCTTGCGTCTGCTCGAACGTGGAGCGACATTTTGGCCAAGAATCTTGGGTATGTGAAAGATCCAGCAGTTCGGTTTGACGGCTCGGCATTTTGAGGTTGGGGGTCCGTGTGATAGCTTTATGTCTAGCGATCGACAGGCACGAATCCATGTCGTTTGTATAGCTTTGATGATGCAATGGACTATCATTTGCTAGATAACTGCCGGGCATCAATCTGATGAACCGTGGAGGTCAGCGGGGGATCTCATTAGTCGATGGAGTTCCGCCAGACCGAATATCTTCCGAATTCCGGGATATAGTCCCTTTTTCCTATCTAGGCTATATCACTTCTAGTATACTTTGAAGTTTTTGAGCTTGTGATAGGCGATAAGAGCTCTGTTCACATGTTCATGGGGTATGGCGTGAGAGCTTCTAGCGATGGCGATAGGGCCAATCGCTGTCACGTCATTCAGCGATTATGTGAGAAAACCCGGAAGAATATTATCCCTTAGATCATTTAACAATTGGCTTATTCCGATGCGGCAGACCGATAATTGCGTTTTATATCTGAGAATGCGCCTCGTCGGGTGGTGAAAACCTCCATTTCGAGTGTTAAAGTCGAAATATGGCGAAGATTGGCTACTATCGGATGCAGTGAGAACTGGGAATATTGAATACCCGAGGCCGCAATGCCGAATTACAGGCTATTGGATGATATTGCATAATCAGGCTGTGATGTGATTTCCCCTCGCCATCATTCCAGGCTGACTCTGAGGCTGTGCCGAGCATTCTGTGGAACGACAAAAATGAGCACGGCTTCATCTGCCTAGATTCACTGGTCGTGAATTGTCAATTCCCGGAGCTTTCCTCTTACTCCCACGTACATTTCTACTATTATGGATCCTGTTTCGGCAATCGGATTGGCGTCTGGGATCTTGACATTCGTTGAAGCGGGTCTCAAGCTCGTAAGAATAGCCTACAACATACACCGTTCTCTTGATGGTCTTGTAGACGATAATAGACACCGCGAGATTGCTGCCAGCGAAGTTAACAAAGCCGCTCTAAGGCTTGAAGTGGCAGGCAACGCCCGTTTGACTCCCGAGCAAGAGTCACTTTCGGATCTTGCCAAGAAGTGCAAAGCGACTTCAACGAAATTAGTCAAAGCTCTGAATGAAGTTAAGCCAAAGAAAACTTCGTCCAATCCCTTCAAATCACTACGATATGCCGTCAAGGCAAATGTCAAGACTAAAGATATCAATAGTCTCGAGAACCAGCTAAAGGACTATCGTGACCAGCTCATTCTCGCACTGGTTGATTTCTCAAGGTAAACCTACACTAGTCTACAAGTCGTAACTAAAGCAGTAGCTAACCAATCGCCAGAGTTGAGGCGGCAGATGGCTTTGCTGAACTGATGTCACTTGCCAAGAGCAATGAAGCTACATTGAAGAGTTTGACCCAAGCCATAGAACACCTCCAGCAATCACAGATTTTCGCGCCACATTTAATTTCCAACACACAGGCCTTCTGCCAGTTTCAGAGGCTGCTAAGGATCGATCAAGAAACCCGCGAAGCTATATATCAAGAACACATTCTGGAAAGCCTCATGTTCGATGAAACGCAGCATAGATTTGAAGCAGTCCACAGTGCGCATGAAGATACGTTTAGATGGATTTATGAGACGACTGAAAGCACTGAGGAAGATGGTGGCTTGCCTCACGAGAAGAATGCACGAAAAGAGGTGCTCAAGGTACGAGCGGCGATATTACCTCAGCGAACTGAGCTGACAGCAGGGTGACTTGCAGATGCAACTCGAATCAAGAGAAAGTTTCATAGGATGGCTCTTATGGCAGGACTCATCCTCGCCAATCTTCCATATTTCCGGAAAGTTGGGATCCGGAAAATCAACACTGATGAAGTTTCTATGTTCTCATCAGAAGACAGAAGACGTATTAGGTCAATGGGCTGGTAAATGGCCATCGTATGTTGTTTCAAAACATCAGCTAACATACGAAAGGTGCAAAGAAGCTTGTACTCACTTCGTTCTTCTTCTGGCGGAGCGGTTCGAAGACCCAGAAGTCGTTGGAGGGGCTTTCTCGTTCAATACTTCACGATGTACTACAAGAAAGACCTGATCTCATACCCGAAGTTTTTCCTGGCCAGTGGAGTCAAATGAAACAAACTCCGTGGAAGGTTGAGAACCGCCAAAGAATCCCATCGTCTGTCATCAAGAATGCTCTAGAAAGACTCCTCCGGAACAAGAAACTATACGAACAACACAAATTTTGCATCTTTATTGACGGTCTTGATGAGTTTGAACCTGGCATTCAAGATGGGCTGGATTACATTGATTTAGTCAATGTCCTTCGAAAGTGGACAGTCCATGCCGACGGGAACCTTAAGCTCTGCCTTTCGAGTAGAGAAGAAGGTGTCTTCATGGATGAATATGAGAACGATCCTGGCTTTCGACTCCAGTATTTAACCAGATTTGATATGCAAAACTATGTCCTTAGTCGTCTATCGGACCTAAAGGATGAGGATTTAATGCGCAAGCTCGCTACGGAAATCCCTATGAAGTCGTCAGGGATCTTTCTTTGGACCTATCTTGTCGTGAAAATGATACGCAACAAAGTAACCCACAAGGCCAGCAGCGAGACGTTGAGGAAATATCTCAATACTTTACCTCAAGACCTCAAATCACTTTTCCATCATATCTTTCAGCAACTTGAGCCCACTGATGCGAGAAAGACTCTCCGGATTATAGATTGCCTTCAAACTGCGAAACTGAACAATCTCGACCTGCCATTGCTTGCTTTCTGTTTCCTTGATAGATACGATAATGACCCAGAATTCTCATTACGCAGCGGTCTTGAAGATGAGGCTGTACCAGATGAGGGTATTCTCCAGGCACAGCTTCGTGGGGCCTGCGGTGGCCTCATAGAATCCTACGAGAGCATGCAGCTTGAGAGATTGCAGGTTCTTGAGTTTGTTCACCGATCAGTCCCTGACATGTTTTACAACGATGCAGAAAACTCACAACTCTCTGAGCAAATGAATGTTGCCCTTGATGGTACCAATACTGTTGATGCCGTCTCTCATCTTTGTTTTGCTACTCTTCGCCTTTGGTATCAAACAGGAAGAACCGACACAGAAAGGTCTATCTGCCAGTCAATAGTACTTATGCGATTCCGAGAGAAAATTGACAAGCCACCGTACCATCTCATTGAGAAGGTCGGCCTTTGGATTGATGATGGGTGGCTGAACAATCAAGCCAGGTGGCTATACTTTGTTGCTCCCGTTACCACGATTCAGCACATCGAACTTTACCAATCAACGGCTACAGTCCCTCATGAAGTGAGAATATTCTTTGACAGCATGCGTCTTGCAGCGCTTTCTGATTGCACGGATTACATACTGTGGAAATTATCAAGCGACGCAAAAGCCATGAACAGCTCGATCAAGAGGGCCTTGATTGGGCAGACTATTCTAATGTCGAAGCACTGGGAATTGTTTTTCCAGAACGACATATTCACAGCGGATCCCACAATACCACTGACTCCAGCTGTCCATACACAACTCTTGGACGGCGATGACTTGACTGGTTCGGGCTCATGTTCCCTGTCAGCATGGCAGTTCTACTTGACCTATGTCATCTTGAGGCTTAACTTTCAGAGGCCCACCCTCCCCGAGGATATGGGAAATGTAATGGATCGATTTCTTAGACGGGGAGCTGATCCATATTGCCGTATCCTTGTTGCGTTCGAAGAAGCCAGAGTGTCATTGACAATTTATTTTCGAGAAGCAAAAACTTACCATGCCGTGCCACGCACGTGTTCTAACTTTCTATGCGGTCATCGTTTACAAGGTATTATTGAAAGGTCTTTGAAGCTAAGAGGCGATCCCCTAGTCGACTGGGACAAGGAATTCACGCAAGAGTTCTTATTTCGGGAATGGATTGCGGTTACGGACTTGCCTGACCGGGACACCTTACTGGCATTGCTGGAATGAAACTACGATATTTTGATAGCCAGAACATCATCTCCATGCATGAGGCGTCAATAGGAGAAGATAGAGTAAGCTACATTTTCAGGGTAACTTAGTTATCTTCATGATGCTACGGACCCTAGATGCGCAAAGGGCCCATTTGTTTCTGAGCTATGCTGTTACATGGCCTGTATCGCTGAAGCAGAGAGTGGATACATGGAATCGCACTTCGAAACAATGTAATACCTTCCCCCCCAATACATTGCAAACTTGCTTTCCCGCCTCTTTTCCCTGTGCGATCTACAAACCAGGAGGCTGGCTGAACTCCTCCGACCCTGCCGTCTTCATAGCCCATACATAGGTCGTCCTTCAAAACAGGCACAAAGTGATCGACATGGAGATGCAACTAAAGTTGGTGCTTTAGAGCTCGAACTGGGGTTCCCGAACGCCATGTTGTGGGCTGCTGCAGATATTGTCGCACATGCCGCCCAGCACTGACAACTTTTTACGTCAATATTGGTCAGTCACGGTAACGCTGGGCGAATCAAATGCAACAGAAAAAGGGGCTTTCACAAGGGTTAAGCGCCTCCAGCGCAGGCCTCTTCGGAATTTGCCTGACGAAGGAGAGATCAGAGTTGAAGATCATGGTTGTACCATATTTTGTGTAGCCAACTTGATGGCTGCCGATATTGATCTTGGGCCGCTCCTGGGGGATGTCTTGACTTGGTAATAGGAACTCGAATTATGCTCACGCGAGCAGATACTTTACTTCGTTATATCCGTCTTATGTTGAGCTTAGATATCGTTCTGAGTTTCTTACCGCAACAAGAAGGATGAAATTAGATGCCATTAAACCCAATCAGCCAGGAAATGGAAAATACTTTTACAAAGACAATTCTTTGTCGAAATGGCAACTCGACTACCTGGATCCATTATCGCCAGACTACGTAAGTTCTCGAAGCGAGCGAGCGAGACCACCAAAACCCATCGAGCATAATGGCCATGTTTACGACTTGGTGAGTGTGAAAGCTCATCACCAGATAGTTCTACGAGACCAATGTGCTTTGCACATGGACGTCCGTATCGAATGTTTCCCTGGACGTGCTGCCGTGTTAGATGGCGTGCAATGGCAAGTCGACTATCTCGAGACCATCCCGGATCCCCTGGACTTCGCCGTACCGCCTAGGCTTATTCTTCATCTCAGAAGATGGACAACAAAGGGTCAGATTCACCAGTCGATCAATGAGCCAGACAATCTCCGAGTGATCTTCCCTGGCTCAAGGGGCGAGCATACGCTTGGTCCAATAAAGCACGGCATTGTGCGTATGCTTCCTTTGGCATCTCGCCGACGAGTCCATAAGCCTTTGACTCCAGGTATGACGTTTGAGGCTCGTTTGCGTGGACGTGAGCTTTATGGACCCTTTCAGATCGAAGCCCAGAAAGATGGCCAATTGGTAGCTCGACACGTCTTGGACGGGTCCCGTGTTGTCAAGTTCACCGTCGAGCCCCATGAGATAGAGCCCTCATACGTGAGGGTCAATTGTCAACAACTTTTGTTGACGCAACAGCCCAGGCAGTCTTGCATCTGGTCGACAACAAGAACAAGACGTCACGTAGTGACTCAATATCACTCCCCTTCGAGCACCATTGCGTAATACACTGGAACCTGCCTCCTTTCTTAACCTACAGCCTTCATTGTTACGTCTACTCTTCAGCCTTCAACTTTCAACTTTCAGCTTTCAACCTCTAAACATCAGGTATTTCTGCACTGACTCTCCCCTCCACCATCAACTTACTGACATGATACCAAGTTTCATTTCAGTCGTCTACTCGGTTCTTCATCATTCCAGTCCAGATAATCACCTCCCGCAGAAGTCCAGTCAACATCACTTCTTTTCCCTTGACCCCCTTTTGGACCTTCGACTTCGCAGATATTCACTGTACAGAACTTCAACTCATCTCCCTCAGTGAATCTCTGTATCTACCACGCTGCCTGTATGCGGAACCGTCTACTATAACACCACATCACTGCCTGCACATTACCTTGACGCTACCTTAACGATCGATCAAACTTCGCAGCCACAAGAATCCTGTACGAACAGAGTATTCTCTCAGGTCCTCTGTCCATTCGACACCGAGAAATACTTCTTCCTGTCTCGAACGAATCTTAAGGTACGCCAACCCTAAACTTATCACAAGTTTAGCTCGTCTCCTCCTCTTTTGCCCTAAAGTCTTCTCGCTTTCTCAAATGCAGCCTAAACTCCTCCTTTCATGATTCAGCTTTACCTAAACTTAGGATACTGCTCCACTCGCCCCTTTTATTTTCCCGCTCACTTCTATGCTCATCGCACTCTCTTTAACCTCACCCCCTCATAAACTCTGCAGACGACCCAACCCCCTTCCACAAATCCTCCTCTTACTTCTTCCACGATCCATCATAAACATCACCATCGTCCCAAGATTAACATCATGAGCACAGGTGATCCCACCATGCCGTATTCACCTACCAAGCCCATCAGAGCCCGGCAAGAGAAATGGCTTGACAAGCAATGGGGAGGCAAGTCTTGGCTCCTTGAAGACTTCCGCATCGCGCATGAGAACCCCCCCAAGCAGAATGAACTCAGTGCTGGTGCACTCGACTCCCTGGTCAAGATCACTAAATTGGCCCAAGAAAGTGGCATCGAGCTGTCATCCCTGTGGAGACAAGCGTCACCTTACAACGTCCTTTGGACTGGTGTTCGCCAACATCCTAGAGATTCCCTCCGATTAACTAGCGACGTCGCCAAAGCTGCCCTCAACAGTCTCAAGGCGCTCGTGCGTTCTCGAGGTGCTCAAGAAGCTGGCGGCCCATCAGAGGTAATCATTCTAGAGTCCCGAGAGACCGAGCCTGAGGCCTGTATGTACGTCGGAAGTGACCATGTTGAAAGCGACAGCAGCGATGATGAGGATATCGGACCTGTCCTCGAGGTCACGCGAAGCCCGAGTGTCATTTTGGGAGGTTGCCCCGGATCGCCAGCCAAATCGCCAGTCAGATCACCAGCCAAGATCGCAGGCAGCAACAACAAGAGAATATCTCCGATCTCCGTTTTCACTTACCAGGAGTCCCGAGAGCAGAGAACTGCGTTATCGAATGCCGCCTCTCTACCTCTAACCCCCCACATGAAAACTTCTCGTCATTTCACACAACCACCAGCTGCCACTTCGTCCAAGCGCAAAAGAGACAACGAAGCCAGCGCGATGACCCCACAGCGATCCACCAAGCGTGCCGAAACTTCGCAGGTAGAAGAAGAGGTGGTTGACCCAGCCACCACTATTTATAAACAGCTCACCAGCAACGCGAAGCTCATGGATGTCACGCTTCAATTCCTTACAAAAGCCCTCGTTTCTTGGTTGCCACTGGAGCAAGGCAAGGTCAAGATACTCGACCCTCTCTGGTTCAAAGTCGACGGTACAACTGCTGGCCACAAGATCAGGCTCGATGGGTATACCATGATTTGCTTCCCAATTCATCACCAAAAGCCCAAGCATTGGACCTTGGCTATTGTCGAAATCGACCATGATGCGAACTCAATGATATTCAATCACCATGATTCGAGCGAGGGCGAAGACCGGTACAATGCTGTTTGCGAAAGCTTCCAGAAATGGAACGAGACCGCCGGACACAAGTTCCAGCTGCGGTTCAACAATGTCACCGTCAGTTGCTTCTCCTGCCATAAAGACTAATGCTGACCTCTATCTATAGCCTTGTACTCCACAGAAGGATAACATCAGCTGTGGAATTCACGTCCTCTCCTGTCTACGACACGCCCTGACAAACAGACACTGCCCCCAATCGCTCAACCCGCATGCCGAGCGCAGATTCTTCATCCGAAAGATCAAGGAATCTCACTCTTACGATGGCGACTATCCCCTACAAGAGGTCAAGAAGAGATTCGAAAAGCAGGAGCCAGGAATGCTAGCGGAATCAGTTCGAAAACAGACGCCCGAGTCCCTCGAAGCGGATAGACAACTTGCGGCTATTGCCGCAGAACGCGCCGGTGATGGCCTAAGAGATGCCCAGGCCACGCTGAGCCGCCTTAAAATCGAGCAGGGAATTTTGGCCGAAGCGATAACTCGCCTGGAAGCTGCTGTTGAGACCCAACCCGAGCGCACAAGTCATTCGAGCCTCGAACCCCCGGACCGTCTGCGAGGTGACAGCCAAGATGATCTTTTTGCCCACATGAGCCAATACAGCAAAACGCTTATGGATCAGAGCTTCGCCAATGGGTCTGCGATAGGCAGAAAGATCCTCCAAGATCATTATGAGGAAATCGTTGAGAAAATGGAGCAAGCTGAAAAGGATGTTGCCCAGAAACAAGAGGAAGTTGATGAGGCAACAAAGGATCGGGAGATCAAGGCTCAGATGTGCGGCTTGAAGGAGAGCATGAGCAACATTTTGAACCTGAATGGGTCTTCTCTTTGGGACGATTGGTTCGAGCGGGCTTCAAACTAGCTGCACAAAACAAGGTGATTTGGAGGATGGTCTTGAAGAAGGTGGCGCACGAGGAGTGAAAAGCGGGTTCGGGTTGTGAATTAAAGTGAGATATTAGGCGTAAAAGTTTTTCCTAATTTGTCCCTTATCTTTCATCGGCGCGTGAACCTGCTGTGCACGGCATTGACCCCCGCGATCTTATAAAATGGAACGCCTGATGCCTCTAGAATCGCTTGGTACTTGGGTGACTATTCCTTAAATCGTCCAAATCTTAGGTAACCATTGCTTAAATTGTCTAAACCTTAGGTAACCATTATAATTTTCACTAAATATGACACAAGAAAACCTCCAACGTCAGCCTTGGAGCTCTTGTACTGTTGGATGGGACTTGGTTCTTTGGTTGCCGACCCCAGGATAGTGCCCATATGCCTGATGGTACTGTTGCTGGTATAGGTGTGCTGGGGAAACGTCTGATGGAACTCCTGGTTGTGGGTAATGGTACATCAGGGGATGCGAAGCAGCGGTAGTACTCTGGTCTTGATCCTTGGCTGCCCTTTTTCGAAGGAAGAGCCAGACAGATAGCCCAGCGATTATGGCAGCGGCCGGAACGCCAACACCAAGTCCGATCTTCATGCCCTGGCTGTTGTCGGTCGTCCCAGTATTCGTTTCTTCCGTCTCGTCTGACGTAGGGCTTGGATCGGAGGACGTCGTCGTGGAGGCTGTAATGACTGTAGATGATGGTATCTCAGCTGAAGAGGTGGTCTCGATCAAGGACGCGGATGAAGAAGTCACGTCGTTCTCAATGTTGCCTTTTGAATCAAGAAAGACACCTCGTTTACCTGCGCAACATCCAGGATCGTCTTCTGAACAGCAGTAGCTACCATCATCGCATTGTTTTACGCGCGGGAATCGGTTGCTCCTCTCCTCTAGAAACGATATTGGCTTATGATACCATTGGATGTTTACATGACTTTGCTGCAGAGCGTGGTGGCAAGACATATGATGCGCCGATTCGAGATAACTCCGAAGATTGTGCTAAAAGCTGACACCTTAACAGTGCCATGCCTATTTACTTTACATTGGATGCTTTTGGGCCCAATTATCCCTTATCCCAGACAACAGTGAATGACCCTGGCACCAACGCTGACCTGCCTTGCTACATTTAATTTAGTACCTGTCTCAGCAGGGTCGCGGTGTCAGTGAGCGCACCAGCTGGCACTGCCTGAAAATGGTTAAACACGGCTCCACTAAGGATCTGACACAGGCAATGCTACGATACTGTAAGTCCCGCTTTCGGGGGCTTGCCGCATACAGATCGCATCCATAGCATGGCTTGGCTCTCAGGGCCCTGTTCAGTTGAGAGGGGCAATCGATATATAGAGTCTACTGGCATAGAACTCGTGGGCTATTCTATTGGTGTGTCGCCACTTTTGGCGCTAATTAGATCCTCCCAAGATCATTACTGGGATTTCATTTATCGGCCATGGATAATTTCAATTCAATCGCTCTAGAGCGTTTGTTGAGCCCCTCGGGGCTGCTTGGCCTCACCGGAGTTTGGCTTGGTTATCGGTTCGCTCTCGCACTTTACAACGTTTCTCCTTTCCACCCTCTGTCCAAATTCCCTGGTCCCAAAATTGCCGCCGCTTCATACATCGATGAGGCCTACTATGACTGGATCCTCATGGGTCGGTATGGTAGGAGGATAGAGAAGATGCATGAGCAGTATGGTGAGTACTTGACGAGGACTTACTTCTAAGATTAGAAGTGACCAATATGCCATGAAGGTCCCATCGTGCGCGTCAGCCCTGATGAGCTTCACTGCAGCGATCCCTACTTTGCCGATGAGATATACACAGGAAAGCCAGGTAGAAGTACTCCCATTTCACTACCCTCCTCAGCTCAATGAAACCGCTGCGCTTACAATTTTTCCAGTCCGCGATAAATGGCAACATCACCTCAAAATAGCAGGGGCTGGCCCGGTCTCAATGGCAACCGGCACAGCGGGACCGCACGAGCTACATCGCAAACGTCGAGCTGCTCATGCACGTTTCTTCTCACGTGGACAAGTTCTCAAGCTTGAAGATGAAGTGTACAACTACGCTAAGCTCGCCATTGAGAAAATGCTCCGCTGGACTGGCAAGGAGGCATTCGAAGTGAAGGGCGCATTCAACTGCTATACCGCCGATGTCTTCTCCCAGTATGCATTTGGAGAAGATCTCTGGCGGTAAGCCCCCAGCTGGGAATGTCTATGGCTGCTGTTGTCACTACCTCGGAGCTGTTGAAGCAGACTATCATTGAGATTTGCGCTCATGACCTTGCGACTCCCTTGCGTGAGGAGATAGAAGCCGTGGTTGCTGAGCATGGATGGTCTCCTGCTGCTCTGACCAATATGCGCTTGCTCGGCAGTGTCATCAAGGAGACGCAGAGGTTAAACTCTGCAGTTATGGGTAAGTCTATGCGACGCTCCCTCCAATATCATTTATCCGCATGCTAATAGGGTGCAGTCAATCTTAACCGTCAAGTCCTTTCGCCAGTCACCTCCCTTAATGGCCAGTACTTACCCAAAGACACAGCTATCTCAATTTACATGTCGCAGCTTCGAAACACCGAAGTATATGAGAACCCAGACACCTTCGATGCATACCGCTATGTGAAGCTTCGTGCACAGGGAGGGAAGTGGATTTACGCTAGCCCAGCTACCTCGACAAGTGAGGATCATTTCGTGTTTGGTATTGGTAAACCTATTTATCCAGGAAGATTTCTTGCGATAGCAGAGATAAGGACAGCTATCGCGACTATCCTGCTCGACTATGATCTGCGTCTAGCGGAGGGCTATACACCGAAGCTGATGCCGTTTGGATTTGAGTTGTTCGCGGATCCTGGAGTCCGATTGGAGGTCAAGCGGAGATCATAGATTTTAGTACAGGCCCTAAAAGAGGGAGAACAAGTATGACTATATTATATTGAAAATTATTATTACCTATTATGCTTAATATGCTCATGTGGGTTCCTCGTGATGATCATATCATAGCCCGCCTAGCATGCCCTGCACTATCTTCCAGCCTTTAGCCAGCAGTTGATGCACAACGTAGCACGAACTTGACGGATTCATCTTTTTGTATGAAGAATAAACTATCTATTTGCAATATGACGTTTACCCCAATCACCACTATTCAATTCTTCAAAAAGGTCAGAGATGACAAAGTAGCCTTGTTGAATGCCTCATCGCAAGACGGCCCAACATAGGTAGTAGGCAGTGCTGAAACAGTGGCCATTGCTACCTAATTGTTTAGCACGGGTCTGGATACCTTCCATAAATATCTCGCTGAAATTTCCCCTTTGGGTCCCTAGACACAGCCTTGTGCGACCCCCCAGAGTTGCCATAGCCTCCTCAGCCCCAAGCCCAAGCGGTTTCATGCAGCGGAAGAAATAGCTATGATAGAGATACCTGATACAGAAAGACTCGTGTAGCAACTTATCGGCATGCGATAGGCGTAAACTCTGCCCCATAGTGATCAGAATTTCCTGAGTGACCAAGTCCTGCCATTTTGTATTCCCCCACGCTGCGGTCATGAAGCCACAACAGCGTGGCATTGTTTGAGCCCAAAGCTTGAAGCGCATTGCCTCACCCGATTTGTCGAGCGTTCAATTCCTGTGCGGATTAAAAGGTTGTCATTGTCGCCAGAGGATGGCCCAGCCTTGAAAGTGCATCAGCCACAGACGACTTATTTTGTATAGCTCTCTGATTTTACCCGGTTATTAAGGACTGCTTTCCAAGCCTGATTCTTCGTCAAAATTACGCAGTGCCTCTTGAGTGAGGATGGAAGAAGCACCAGAATCTGCCAATGCCAACGATCACATGGCGACCTTGCAACCATTACTGGAAGCCGAACCACCCTCGTCAGCATCTTCTCAGGTTGTACAAACTGAGAAGCCCGATGAGATATCGGCGGAAGAAGAAAAAACGAGCAGTAAATGGGTACTGTTTTTAGCTCAATGGGGGCTAGAAATTGTCGCATTGGCTCTCAGCGTGATTGCCTTGGACTGATGATCTATCTTCTGTGCCATTCAGCTGACGAGCCAATATCCAAATGGAACAAAACTTATATCCCTCTCAACACAGCTGTTTCCATCTTGGCTGGAACATCAAGAGCCTGTCTCGAATTTTCAATCAGCATGTGTTTGTCACAGGGTAAATGGAACTGGTTGAATGGAGCTGCGCAACCACTGGTGGACTTTGATCGATTCGATGCCGCTAGCCGAGGAGCTTGGGGAAGTCTGCGTCTACTCCAATCTTGTATACGCCGCCCGTAAGTGATTTGCATAAATCTATTGACTGTACCACTAAATGATCCACTAGACACTGGACATCAATTGGGGCTCTGACTGCTATTGCTCTACTGGCCTTTGAACCCTTCACCCAGGCTGTCTTAGCCATAGAGGGTAAGGAAGTAACTTTGGACCACGTAGAGTATGCCAAGGCAGCACATTCGAGTAATGATACTCTTCAGGCCCTTGGAAAAGTTCCTCAAATTGGCCGATCGACTCGTTTAGATGGTGCTTCGTGGGATGGCGCTGCTACTGGAGTAAGTGCAGTCCCATTCCCAGGACCTCACAATACGACCATAGAGTTCATGGCCAGACGCTTCTCATTCAATATCCAGGAGGATATGGGTATGAAAGCAGCCATATGGAATGGGTTCTCACCCTTCACTGCCCCGCAGAATCTGAGGCCAGCCTTCGCTTGTGCAACCGGGAATTGTACATGGCCCGTTTTTCCTTCCATCGCCGTCTGTTCCAAGTGTCGCGACATATCGGAATATGTCACCAAATCAACTGGACCCGTTAAATTCCCTTTGAAAATTTACAATTCTGGAGTACATGGCCAGGAGTATATGTTGGAGCCTGGGGAAAGTCTCCCTGGTGTGAGCAACCCCAGTCCGCATGCTGATTTGAGAGACGGTCGGAATTTCACTTTCATCAAACATGAGATTTCACAGCTGAATCTTAGCATTTCTAACTATAATGGGACTCCACACTGCCGAGACCTGTTCCAACAATGTCCCGATACTTACCTATCAGCTCGTGTCACAACCAACCCAGGGCAGACCCTAACGTTTCGCAATCTCAGCACCCTGATCATGGCCATACAATACTTGGCTTCAAATGAGACTTGGCTTGATAACAGAACCACCTGGGAAAACACGAGAGTTAGTGCCCGAGAATGTGCATTATCATTCTGCGTGAACCAGTATCACGATGTACTATCCCAAGGAGTCTTGCAAGAAACTGTTGCCTCTTCATGGATGGACAGAGAGCCAGACTCTTAAAACAACGATGATAAGGATGTGAAGGCCTTCATGAAATACACGAATCATAGCCTGGACATGGGCACCCAATTCGCGAGACTGTCTGATCTCCAGATCAAGATTCCAGACGGGGACTACAAGCGGCAAGCCTCCAACCTACAGCAACAGTACTTCAACATTACACAGCCCACCATAATAGCACTTTACAATATCTTGAGTGACGGCTTCGGCATACTTCGAACTTCCGATGACATGAAGGATCTCTTTAGGCCATATATTGACTTATCGACCACAAAGCTCATATACCCAGCATTGGGAATAGGCCAGGCAAATGCTGGTCTCATGTCTGGGCTTGGCCAATCCAGAGATGTACCATCGACAATAAACAATGTCGCGCTCAGTTTGACGAAGTGGATTCGAGATCGAGAGCTGGAGACGAGTCCAATGAAAGGGAATGCCACACGTATGGTTGTCATTACACATGTCCGATGGAACTACTTGTGGTTTCCCGGTGCAAGTTTGATGACCGGAATGGCGTTTGCGATTCTGTGTATGTGGGAGACGCAGAAGCTAAAGAAACCAGCTCTCAAGGATAGTATACTGGCGGCTTTGGCATGTGCGCCGGATGAAGCCATGCGATTGCGTCTGAAACAGGCTGCAGCGAAGGGTAAACTACAAGAGATTGGGAGAAAGGTGGAAGTCCACTGGGAGGAAGACGATGAATTTGCCCAATTGAAGGAAAAGAAGAATGATCAGCCGAGCGTTTGAAGAACGAACTAATGATGAGATATAAAAGTGAAGGCGAATATGAATCATTATGCTATGATACTTAAACCGATCCTGTCTACTCTGAATCTGGGAGCTCTAAAATGACGCGCCGATACCTCCGGATTGGATATGATCCCTTGTTGTTGGTGACCTGAAGGATAACATGCCATTCCTTGTCGACCGAACTGGGTTGCTCCTCTTCCCAACTAGTCAAGTTTGTTGAGATTCTTACCATTGGTCCTAAAGCCACATTACTGAAACCCGCTTCATTTACAGCCAGTGTGCCGTTCGTCCCTGTTGGCGGCGCCAGGGCTTCAACGGAGAAGAAGTTGACAGCAAGACTGGTCAACATTGGTGATGCGCACTCAGCGTAAGAATACCATTCGAAATCCAATCCAGATGAACCATCCTGACTATCCGTGTCGATGGTATTACTGGCATCCAAGACAATAGCGTCTTCTAGGCCAACCCTGAATCTTAGGGGTTCACTGCCTGTGGATCCGTTGACGTTGATGCTCGGAGGGTGAGCGCCCTCGTCAAAGCTATCGACAAGAGTCCATTGCATTCGGGCAGCAAAGTCGTCTTGGTACGCATCGCGCCAGCGCCAGATAGTAGCATAAGGACTAAACCAGCTTTGGCCCTTAGTGTTGATCAAAGCATCCCCGGATGTACCATACTCGTTAATGCCAGTGTCCTCTGTGACGCGAGTATATCGACCTCCCCAGCCTCCATATTCCGGTCTACCGGGAACATTCAGACCATTTTGGATGTTCCAAATAAAACTTGGACTGTCTCCTTCCATGGTATATATAATATCGGGGTAAAGCGCTCCTAGAGGGCCCAATCGAATATTTGGAGTAAGCCAACCATCTGTCACCTTAGTAGTGTTGGCGGCGCCGTTGTCGGCTGTGGATATACCAGTCCATGTTCCAAGACGATACTCGCGATAGCCATGGACGTTGACGATGAAGAAAACATCTGGCCATTTGACTCGGATGTAAGCACCAGTGTCATCCTGGTCCGAGATGGAGTAAACCCTCAGTCGAGATCGAAGATCGGCAGCTTCTTTCTTGCTCTTTGTCCTTTCAATTTGTTGCAGCGCCTGAGCCAGAGTGTTGGCTCCGCCCCAAAGACTAACATGGAGTGGATCTTTAGATTCTTGAAGACGCTTTACAAGGAGTTTGGCGCCGTCGCTGATGGGCTCCTTGAGGGCTGCTCGTCCATATGACTGACAGGATTAGCTTGCGAGACTATGTGAACTACCAGAAAACTCACTCGAGGCCCAGATGAAACCTGCTTCAACAGCTCCTCAGGTCTCGGAAAGTGATTGTCTGGGTGAACATGCTGGTTTAGCTTATCAACAACCTTAGCATAGGCCTTGATGATCTTCTTGATTTCACTGGGATGGGTGTCATTTCGTAAGGACCAAGAAGTAACGGCGACGAGGCCCCGAGTGTCGAATTCGTTGGAGTACAGCAGATACCGGACCATCGACATTGAGTCATCGGGCTCATTGAGGATATCAGTGAGGATGAATGTTCTCACCCGAGACACCTTCGGGAGGATGCTCAAGTCAGTCGAGCCACTCTGCTGCGGCACAGCGAAGACAAAGCATGACTGCAACCAGAGCACTACGGACAGAAAATGGGTAAAGAACAGCGCCATGTTGATGTTGTCCAGCGGGTCCTTGGCCTACGGTACTCGACAGACGTCAGGCTACGTCTGGCGTTTTGTACTTCATGATCAACAAGTTTGTGACTTGGAAAGGTACCGACCAACCGACATTTAGCCAAACTTTGCCTTGTAAATCTCGTCCAGTCATGCATTGTGCGGTCAAGGAAGGAAATCGGAAGCGTCATATCGAGGACTCCCCGCAAACCCCAGGTATTGACCGATGAAGCTAGGGCCTTCTTGGGTTGAAGGGCCGCTTTCTGGACTAGCATTCCCCGCACTCCGGAATACCAGTATTTCGGATCTGTTTCTGATTCGCTGGCGCTCTTCCTTGTTAGTGAATTAGACGGAGTGCTTATTCCTGCTTCTTTGAGCGACATCGGTGGACACGTTGAATAGTACGGTAACAATATTCGGCAGTCGTTCAAATGGGCTGCCTTGGAATAACAGAGCGGTATGTCACTTGCGTTCGGGTACTGGGTAGAGAGATTGTTCATATTGACTATCAGAAACAAAAGCCTCTCGTCATCTCATAACATAACGGAGCGTGGCCGTCGATGTTCCTTCATCAAATAGCAATGGTGACCGTAACTCGAGGCACAATTTCAATACTGTTACGTGCTTCAAAGCTTGTCTTCCCCCCAGCCTGTGGGCTTGGGTTGATACTTTTCCTGAAACGTGATTCCGTCTCGATGTGGCAAGTCAACTGGCCGCAATTCCGGATCAAGCAGATCAACAAAAGTCTGGTTAATCGTGCCGATCCTCAAGTCAGAGATAATAACAGATGCGTTGCGAGGGAAATCGTCAAACTCCTTCCCGTCATTCTCCAAATGATGGAGCTTGTCATATTCTCGCTACCAAAGGGTTAGTCTTGTCCACGGTATAACTTGGAGAGAATACTCACGTCTCGCCATATGCTAAAAACAGGCACCATCTTGTACATGCTGCCACGACCTCGCTGCCAGAATGTACCGGCTCTCCTCCACCGCTTGCCCCATTTGAAGTCGGACGCCATCTTGAAACAGAATTGCTTATTCATGGTATTGAACAGCTTGCCGTTAGGTCTGTAGTCAGATGGTGGGCTGCGGAAAAGCTTTCCATCTTGGATATAGTAGGTGGCCCTAGTTTTCATGATACAATCCACTTTTGGTGTCTGTTGAATGAAGAATTGAGTCACAACGCTGAACGGCTTTTTCGAGTCGATGGTGTTGGTTGGTCCAGGGCCGAAGAATGGTTTCATTTTGTTCCCATTAGGGTTCCAGCGACAGCCGAATGCGAAACACCTTGTTTCACACCACTCCTTGTCGCACTTATGATACCACGGAGGAATACAGGGACTCCAGGAGTAATCCGTAGATTCTCTGTGTCCCTCGTATAGCACAATTGTGTGGCAGCATGCACCAGTACGACCTGTGCCCAACTTGGGATCGTTCTTATCAGGAACCCAATCTTTGATATTGGCTCTGCCCTCGACGAACCTTTGCCCCTTGTCGCATGTAGCATCACAATACCCGGTTCCATACCTGGCCCCGGCTTTGTCGCCCTTCATCTCGGATTTAGCGCCATTCGGCCACATCCAATTGAGTGACACTCTCGCCTTGTAACCAGGGGGGACATTTGAGACATCGATGGTGAAAGTATACTCTCCATCGTGTCGACGGGTCAGAGGCTTGTGCTGGTATTCTTCGCTTTCCTTCAAAGGCATTACCCGAATCAGATCCTTGGGAACATGAGGCGCGGTGGCGCCGAGGTCCAGTTTCAGGCTCGTGCCGTCGGTCGATATACCATGAGCTTGATAGTCAGCGCCCTCGATACAGCAGTCTACCGGGCAGGTGTCTCTATCCTTCTTGTTACAGTGTCCTCTGCTCAAGTCCTTAATGTCAAAGCGACCGGCGCAGCAATTCGTTTCACGCAGCGAGGACTCCAGAACGATGGCGCCGTAGTATTTCTTGCAGGGCCCTTGAACACAGTTATGCCAGTTGAATGGTGGATGTACCTCCTCTATATTGCCACATGGCCATTGGGCATACGCTGAAGCGAACAGCCAGACCTGAAAGACGATGGCGCTTTTCATGTTGGGGGGCAGTGCTTAGGAGCGGGACCAGAAGACGTGATGAGGCAGAGAAAGGAATGAAATAGAAGAACGAGGGGTACCATATCTTGTCAAGGCCGGTGTTCTTATAAGTTCCTATAAGATCTACGAATTGGTATTTCTGTGAGGGGAAACATTTGAAATGAGGAGCTGGTGGGAAGTGGGCTCTCAGCCACGAGTCTCAACTGCGAAACACATCTTGAGACTTGACGTTTGGCATTCAATCAAAATGCTGATCGATGACTACAACACAAATTTTATCTTGAGGAAAACCTAGATCAGATAGGAAGTCTGACCAACAATTGGTCCGAACCCTTTCCATGGTTCGATTGAAACAGCCTCGGCCTTCTTTGACTTGTGCTTCAGGGTCACGAGTATAGCAGCTCTCACTGGTCACATTTACCTGTGTCGCTGCGATATTCATATGGTTTACACCGACCTGCGTTGTAAACCTACCACAGAATGATTCCGACGCCTTAGTTTTGCCACTTTCTAATGCTTGACAAGCCCCTGCCTAATCGTTCCACTGCGGATATAAATGAATCATGAAGCGCCATCACATATTAGAGTTACAGAGGGCTGTGATGATATGATTCATCACAGGCAAATTATTAAGTTCACAGGCCCATACCGCGAAAGTGAAAATTGTGCGAGGCGAACTTTGGTCCCAGCAATTAAGTTAGGGCTCGCCTACAAAATCCTTCTTCGTACCAGATCAAGTTTCTTACCTTTGTTATCTCATACAATTGAGCATTTCTCTGTCAATCACCACATCCCGCGTTTTGCGCCTACAGTTCAACATGGATTTCTTTTCGCGCCTACCAGCGACCATCCGAATACAGATCCTCATCGATCTTGGGTCACCAGCCTGCATCAGGAGACTCATCAAAGCATCTCCCACTATGCTACAACAGTATACCGTTCATCGCCACATCGTCGTGCGGGAGGTGCTCAGTGAACTAACCAGCCTCGACCAAACTGGAGGTCTTCTCCAGGACGCTATGGCTCTCCTTTACCTCGCTGACCTTGAACCATACCGTTATCCAAGACCGAAATGGTTATATGTATTCATGCATACAGTTGATCCTCGTTGGAAGAAACAGGAATATGATCTCTTCGTCCATTACGAAGAACAAAACTTTCCTAACCCTCTCGAAAGTTCTGACAAACCGACCCAGCTTAGGGTCTATCAGCTCATCTCTCAAATCATCATTTGTATCGAGGACTACAGAAGAAAGGAAGACTTCTCTGAAGCTCAAAGACTGTCATACCCCTTCAGAGATCCTTCTCTCAAACATGGAAGCTCCTGGTCTTCACACGAGGATCAGATGAGATTGAAACCAACCACTGAATGGTCCGTCAACAATACTTCGGCTCGTTCGAATAAGCCCGGGTCGAAACCTCAGCTAGATCACGATCGCATACCCTTTTCATCTCTAAAGTCTTCGGAAAGATGTCTCTTTTTGAAAGTATTCCTGAAATATCAGTTCTTTTCGAGTCTGAAGTTACTATATGATCCCCATCCATACCGTGGATATTTCACTCTCTACCCAATCTGCCGATTCCTGTCGTCACAAGAGCGAGATGCCATTGTGCTGGTTCATCGGTATCATGAGAGGCTTTGGAGCAAAATACGCCTTGGTACTGATAACTCAAAACCTTACGCCGGCTTGCATAGGTTGAGAGCAGTTGTCCAGATACCCACGTATCCTTCGAGGGTCTCTTTTCCTGAGCAGAGCTAACGGCCGCTGTCAGTTTTGCCTATATGCCTGGTCCTCCAAGCTCCACCTACTCTTGCAGCTCTTGATCTTTTTAAGTACTATAGCTTTTAAATCGAAGGTCACTCTTAATAAAGGATAATTGAAACGAGTAAATAAAAAAAGATTAAATGAGACTAGTTTAAGAAAGCTAGTATTCCTCTATTTGATTAATATAAGCAGAGACTATTATAAATTCGGATAGGTTTTATAGAGAGTATTAATTAAGTACTGGACCCTGGCGCAAGCCCATGTGCCTCAATTTAGATGGTCGGTGCGCGATAGTTTAAAAGCCTAGACAATTGACAGTAGTCCATGGCCTATTGGCATTCATTCTCGGGTCTGTTAATCTGGACGCGCAACTAATTTTCGCTTTTCTTCTTCAAAACGACGCATGGTTGTGCCATCATGCTGGGTCAGGGGCTGATTTGCAACATTGCTTTCGACTCCTGGGGAGGCTTCAGCGTTGGCCAGTTGGTATAAAGACACGAGAAGCTGCAGGGCCAGCCTTATTTACTCTACTCTCCATATCAATCATCCGAATATCCATACCGACCATCTCCCACGAACACCTATTCTATACCAGCAATGTCTACCATGATACCGACTCTTACTCTCCTCGCCCGAGCGACTTCAACTGCTTCATCAGCGACGCCCTCGTACATAACCGCAGTGCCAGACAAGTAGGGATATGTCCCTCCGGACTCTTGTAACGCCAACTATGGATTCTACCCCAACTGGGAAGACAACACAGCCTTTGCGGTCGCCTTTGGATTGTCTACCGTAGCCCACCTGGCCCAGGCAATCATCCTCAAACAGGTACTTTCCAGCTATGCGTTGGAGGAATAGCAGACTGACATGGCTAGAAATTCTGTTGGGTCATCGTTATGGGATCATCATGGGAGTGCATCTGCTTCATCGCTCGCGCTCTAGGCGCCAGGGACCAGCAGCAAGCAGCCTATGTCACTGTCTCGACTCTTCTATTTCTACTGGCACCAATCTGTAAAGACGCCATCTACCACGTGCGATACTCAGCTAAGATTCGTACTCAGGGATCAATGCATTCATATACATGATCGTCGCCCGTCTTGTCCATTTCGTCATCCCGCAGCGGCGTGTAGCCGGCATTTCAGCACAATGGCTTGCCAAGATCTTCGTCATCTTCGATGTCATGTGCTTCATCATACAGGCTGCCGGTGGAGGTATGCTCGCTTCAGACAACGCAGATACTTCCAAGCTGGGGCAGCATATTTACATGGTTGGTATTGGCATCCAGCTTGGCTGCGTCGTGGTCTTCCTTGTTATTCACGGCCTCTTCTATCGCGAGCTTTCTCTTAATGCTCGTATAGGCAAGCAAGAGACTCGGAGCCGATGGTTGAAGCCTCTATGCTGGGTTGTCTACATCGTCCTTATCCTCATCGTGGTAATTATCCCATATAACAGGTTTGCATGCCTTGCTGATTTGATTTGACTAGGTTCGAGTTATTTTTCGTCTCGTCCAGTTTGGTGGTGGCGCTAATAGCAACAATGTCGTCCTTCGTCACGAGGAGTTCCAGCTCTACCTTGATGCATTGCCGATGCTCGTCGCTTTGGTCATGCTGAACGTGGTGCACCCTGGCCAGGTATTGAAAGGTCCTGGTGCTGACTTTCCGTCCGCCAAGGTCAAGTGGTGGCATGGCCGATCAGTGGCGTTCGAGACTCTCGAGCTGTCGTCGACGGACAGGAGTCGATGAATACCTGATGATCGAGTCGAGACGGCCTAAACTTGTATGGGACCAGTTCAAGGGTGCTTACAGACAAAGGCCGTTGTAGAGCCATTTGATCGATGTCTGTTTCTGCAGTGATCATTACACTCGGATTGAAGAAGAAAAGGGTTGGGGTCCGATGGATAAGAAGGATAGTCGTTGGAAAGAATTGCGTTATTATTAGCAATCGCTTCGCATGCTACCCTTCATAATGTTAGGGGAACAATTTAGTGGTGATGTGAGCAAGAAGGAGGGACATTCGGCAGGAGAGCGTACCTACACATATAAAATCACTAATAGTCTGCCGCATATTCAGTATGAAGAGTGTTGTCGATTCAATGTATGGCTACTACACCTTTTCAGAATCAAACAAAGTAGTTCAGGAAGTGCCTATCAAATCATGTCGCGCTTTTGCCAGTTGGCAGTTAAGCAGAGACTATAAGTAGGCTACAAAGATAACAAGAGGGCAACGAAGAATGGGGGCAATGCATTACCATGATGCGGCGGAATGACTACCTACTCAGTTCTACCTGAACCTTAATAGGAGACTAGAGGCCATAAAACCTTATTAATAGAGACAGAAAAACTTGATTTGATAGAAAATACTTAGATAGTAGCAAAAACAGAACCCCCAATAACGCAAGCTAAAATCATACATGTTATGGCGCCCGCCCCTACCTTGTCCACCATTGTGATCTTTGCATATTTCGGTTTCGACACGTCGACATCCATGTTTGTCTGGCCGCCACCCGGGTTTCCTTTTGACGTTCCTCCAGTCTTTGTAGTCACTGGTGCTTTCGCCGCCGGGGCGAGGGTGTACATGATGGATTGCAGAGAACTCATCTGCGGTCCAACCCCAACGATCCCATCAAACCCGTTGGTCAACCATGTGAAGCCGCAAGCCGTGCCAGCCATGCCTGCGAATCCTGAAGATGGTGATCCTGAACATGAAGCAGCGGCCTTTTTTGCCGTCGATAGCAGTGTCGCTGTGATGTATTCGGAGGTATGGGGAGCTACCAGTGCGGTAGCTGCCATCCAACGGGCGAGATAGCCTTTGAAGGTCTGTTGGTCGAGGTTGCAAAGCTTGTGCTCCTCGCAGAATTGCTCATAGATAACACCATTCTTCACAAACACGGTCTTTACGTCCTCCAGCAGACCGTCTACTCGGGTTTTCCACGAAGCTTTTCCGGTGATGTTGTACATAGCAGCAGCTCCATAGAGGTAAACACCACTATTGTAGGTCCATTGGTTAGTGTCCATTGAGCTGGGGCATTTCCCTACGAAGTGGACACCATCTCGGACCTGGTAATCACTGTTGATGAGTCCGATCTTCGTTTCCCAGTCCCAGATCTTTTCAGCCCAGTCCCCGTAGGTGGTGTTGCCAGTGTAGCGAGCGAGGCGTGCAGCTATGTTGAAGAAGCAACCGTTCGAGATGGAGTTTTTGTAATCGTATCCCGCGTTCCAGGTGAAAATTTGCCATCTCATTCCGCCGCCGCAGTGTTGTGTATCCCAACGGCTAACATATTCGTTGAAAACAGCCTGAACTAGTGCTAGCCACTGCGGTTGATCTGCTGGCGGGTCAGGATATTTATGTTCAGCTGCCGACATTGCAGCGACTGCCCAAAATCCTTGATCATCGTTGCCTTCTGTCATAGTCTGGTTATCGGGCATATAGTCGTCATTTGTTCCGACCTGATGCAGCATAGCCTGTGTAGTAATCTTGTTGTAGCTCTCATCGCCAGTAAGCCACCAGTAGTCGATTAATGTACCAAACATACCGCCTGCCGTCCACCCTGCTTCGAATCAGATGCTGAAGTCATCACGTATTGCTCTTCATCACCACTTACAATAATAGGGATCTGGCAGATTGCCCGGTGTATCACCGGTATTGTTACCGGTGTAGTATTTCACCAAGCCATACGCAACAGTACTTGCAGCTTGTTTGATAGATTCTGGATATGGTGAATAACCCAGCAGCGAAGGAGTATAGACCGGTTGACTTACTGTCGTCGTCCCATGATACATCAATGCCGTGAACAACAGCTGCCAAGGCCGAAGTGACAGCGACCGTTTTGGCCAATGACGCTCTCATCTCGCCCAATGATCGACCAGCGGGGAATAAACTTTAATGCTAGCGCAGAGGGAGAGACTCAACTCCGCGGCTTATCTCTTTCATCAACAGAGCAAGATCGAACAGCCAAGTCTGCTATGAAGTCCAAAAATGCTTATGAGTTTTATAAAACGTACATGCAATGATTTGAGCGAGAAACCACTCTTCGTATCGATTGAGACACTCTCCTGAATTAAATGACGAATCGTCTGTCAAAAGGGGTTAAACGGCTAGCAAGGAGGCGCAGTCATGCCTTTTACTTTTAGTCCAGAAACGGGGCCGAAAAATTGCTTCAGGAAATTCAGGTCAAAGGAGGCGAAGCAATAAACACGAGGAAGCGAGAGCACAGATTACGCAATCCCTGCGCTATGGATTCGCTTACGATGCCGGGGAAATAGGTAGCATGGATCTACCAAGTCTAGACTCGACCCTCATTTCCAGTTTATAAGGTTCCGTCTTTTCCTCGAACAAGAAATTCCTGGGCGAGTCATTCTCAAACTTGCGTCTCTTGAGACACTGTCTAGACTGTTTAAGAAGGTCGTGATACTTATCAATCTCTCCCAGGATTTCCATGCAGTAAATCAGATCCATCAATATGGTGGTCAAGCAATACCTGAATGCCAGACAACAACCTGAGATTAAAGTTCGTCTAATTAATGTCTCAACTTTGGCGGTTAATTTTAGATACGGTGCTGTTTTATCAAAGAAAATGAGGCCTAGCTTATGTTGTCGTATAGAATCACGGAAATACGCGCGTCTAAATTACGCGTGGCCCGCACCCGGAAAGTACCATTATCAGATGCTTCGCGATGACCATTGTTGACATACCCTATAGAAGACAATTTTCTATTTTTATAACTGTCCTCGCGGTAATATGTAGATATCTTATGATTTAAGCAGCCATTTATACGTCCTGCTACACGCTTCTTATCTACCAATTTCGTCATCTGAGGATGAAGAGCATACAGACTTTTGTACTCGGCATGTCCATTCCGTCTGAGCTCTCACACGCGTTGCTCCAAGCTCTCTACTAACTCGCAATTAATCCCCACTGCAACCTCAACTCGGCTACAGCAACACTTCCCGAGAACCTTGCTCCAGGCAAAGGATCATTTGATTAAGCCAGCCGAGATTCGCCAATGCAACGCCCTCGAGATCTCGGTTTAATCCCTGTGGCCAATCTCCAAAAGACACGGCAGCCAGAGCAAGTCGTTGACTCTTCCAAGCTGCTGTTGAGCACTATGGAAACACGCTTTCACCCCGCATGCCTCCCGTTAAAGTTGCTTGATGACGATAGGTATGGAGTAGAGCCACGCCAGATTGTCGGATAAAATTGCCGATAGATCCGATGTCTACGTAATGACAGCCGGCTTATGTCCGGATAATCGGGATTATGGCAATCTTGACGGCCGATCCCGAAA
This sequence comes from Fusarium sp. HKF-74, assembly GCA_021223625.1. Lineage (NCBI taxonomy): Eukaryota > Fungi > Ascomycota > Sordariomycetes > Hypocreales > Nectriaceae > Fusarium > Fusarium sp. HKF-74. The sequence goes on from JAJFAS010000004.1 coordinate 744,998, forward strand.
GTCTATCACTAGTCACAGGAATGCGCTTTAGCACTTTCGTAGTATCTATGACAACGATTGCGCGTTTGTAACCATTTCCTCCAGGCAACGGACTGTTTATTCTCGGACGTAGCAGCCGGTGGTAGAATGCGATCCCATCAAGTTATGAATACCTACCTCCCAATGACTGGGGCAAGGAAGTAGGAATCCATGGTTGATATTTGTGATGTATGACCAGCAGAGAAGCCTGAGAAAGTCACTGCTCTGCTTGACGACTTCTTCCCCATTGCCAGATGGCTTTGCACCAAACCCAAGTTTCGATAGTACCAAAGATGCTCAGAACTACCATCAAGACTATCCTGGTTTGTTTGCTAAGGCCTAGAGAGTTGAGACTGAAAGCTGGGTAGGAGGGATTGGGCCCTGGAGTCTCATTTCGTCGAGCCTTACTTTTGCTACACTCTCGTGTTATCCATCTTGGATTGAGTGGTGAAATTGAGGAACCATTGTTGAGTCGGGTGGCGGAAAGTCTTTGAAGTGAGCGCAAGGTGGATATACGCGGTCGAAAGGGAGCAATTGTGACCATGATGTATGCCAACGGTTGGGTCGTCTGGCTCTGGTAAAAGATACGGAATTGGAGTAAAATTTGAAGACGTGGAGTATCCTTTACTGTTAGTATTGGCAAATTAATAAAAATTTAATATCGAGACCAGGAACTGTTCACTTCTTAAATAGACACGATGACGAAGTCAGCCTTCGTATCCCGTATCGCTCGTATCGCGTATCTGACCCCACTTTGATGGAGTAGGATGCCATCGTCAAAAATGACTTGGTGATGATAGAGCGACTTGGGTCATTTTCAATATGAATTGACCTTTGAGACTGAGTGAAATAACAGGGTCTCATTGGAACTGGGCTTCATGCCTTCCGTTTGCCATGCCATTCGAATCTTCATCTCCACGTTTGCAGGCATCAATCGAACAAAGCACTACAAAAGCAAAGCAGACAACGTTTTCAAGGCCTGGGGACTGTCAGCAACCTTCAACGTAGTGGCTAGCTTCAGCCCTATGACCGTGACTCAGATTTGCGGCGCCGGAGCTTGGTCTGACCACTCCAGATCTCGAGATGCCGCCTCGCCACCCTCGGCCTTCATTGGTCGGCCCGAAGCATCGCGAGATTCTCCCAGCTCCACTTTGCTGATCAAGTTTTATCACGTTATCTAGCTTGTAGGTACCATGAAAATCAATTGGAGCAAGACTTGCAATGCCTGTCGCTGCCCCCAGCAACTCTGTTCACCCTGCTGAGTGAGAACAACTTGCATCGATCCCTTGAAAAGAGAGATCTCGCAGACTCCTCACCGAGTTCAAGGCAAGTGCCTGTAAGATCCGCATTCAATATTCGCAATTGATCAATTAATCTCTAGTTGGAAGAAGAGTAAAAAATATCATCATTTATCATTCAATCGCTATATACATGCTGCATAATATCTATATCTAAAGTTCTTGACTTTTGTGTCTAAATGGAGTTGTCACCGCATGAGAAGACGCCACGAATAGAGCTCTTATCGTTCTCAAAGATGTTCAATAATTCGGTGATAGAAGACCACAAGCCTCCACCGTTCATGAACAACGACTGAACAATAAGCATGCCGTTAATGATGCAAAGGGCAATCTTCTTCCAGTTCTTGGTATACTGGCCCTTATTGATGTGGAACCAGAAGATGGCACTGAGACCAAAGGTGAACCAGGCGATCGTGGTGGCAGAGGAGATGGAGAGGATGGAGTCGAAAATGGGGATGGCGTTGGAAATGACAAAGACAATGATCCAGTAGAGGGTCACACAGGCAACCCAGATGCCCCAAGACTTGAAGCTTCGGTCTGTGACTTGGTGGGTAGCCTTGATGGATCGCATGGCGACAACATACATGTACTTGATGCCGGTATGACCGAAAGCCATAGCTGTCGCGAACACACAAGGAAGCACGAGTCCGTAGGCGACCTTGGCGGCGATTCGAGGCGCGGATCCAAGAGCTGGAGAGGTGGTGTAATCGCCAGCCAGACAATAGATGGCTACGGCGACGATTGTGTAAAGGGTAATGGAGAAGACCTCAAGGCAGGCCAAGGCCATGGGGAAATCACGGCTAGGGTTCTTCATCTCGGCCATGTATGAGACGAAGCTGATGTTTCCGGCATAGGCATAGCAGATCTTGAGACAAGCGTTGAGGCCTTGTCGAAAAGTTGGGTTGCCGATAACCTGGATTTCGCGATCCCATCCGGGAGGAGCCTGAGATGGAGTATCGAGACCCAAGCTGATCATGACGGTAAGAGCGGCGGCTAGGATACTTAGTGTAGAGGGGATACCAGATTGCGAGACGAATTTGACGGTTCTCGGAAGGCATAAGACCCAACATGCCACCACGGCGATGATGACGAAGCTGACGGTACAGAACGCATGGTTGCTCAAGGTGTTGAAAGCAACTGATAACGTTACACTGGCAGATGCGCAGGTCATCATAACCTTGATCATCAAACCAATACCCGCAATGATCTCGAGCGGTCGACCACCGATGATACCGCACATGTCGACGACGTTGACGACGTGGGGATACTTTCTGTAAAACTGGAGGAGTTCATAGGCAGTGTAGGCAGAGAGGGAACCGAGGCCAATGATCGCAATGACGCCCGGCACAACTCCGAGGACTTTAAGGCATCCAGGTAGACTCAATACACCAAGTCCGACTTGGTTTGTGACGAGGACGAAGACTGTGTCCCATTTGCCGAGTGTTCTGTAGTTCTTGCCACCTTGGTTGAAGATGTTTTGCACGGGCTCGTCGGATTGCTCCTTGGAGTCCATGATGTCGCCGCCATCGTTGATAGTGTTGATCTCATCGCCGTCGATGCCGCGAATGGATGCAGGGCGGTGATGCTCGGGCTGAGCCATCTCGGGGTGAGTCTTTGTCGTCTTGTCCTCAGCGCCCATATTCAATAAAACAAAGAAGTAGCTAAGTTCCGTCTGCTGTTTCAAGCTCTCAGCCACTAGTAAAATAATACCAGTCAGTGATAAAACCTCAATGCGAGGTAAGAAGATGTATAATGGCGGGTTGTACCGTTGTGATCAGCGACAGTTTGACGAGATGAAGACGAACCTCAACTCAACGTCGGGCGACACGAAATCTTATATACATCCGCCAAGCCCAAAGTCTCCAGATGTTTATCTTCCGTGGAGACCTTGTAAAAAAACGCTCGTCTCGTTATCTCGCACGGAAGAAAAAAAGACTCCCCCATGGGGACGTGAGTCTCTCACGTAAAAGTTAGCAAATCTTCAAAAACCATCAGGTCATTGGAATGTCCCTTGGCCGAGGGAAAAGAAACGGGGCCGTGGATTCAAAAAAATAAAATGGAGTTGGTGTTACGTTATGTGTCAGCGATCTTTGCTGAATGAGAATTGGTTGGTCAAACGAGATGAACAAGAGATCTCCAGCAGGAGGTGGAACTGAGATAAGAATGACATGGTTGGTTTGACGGTGTCTTCCGTCAATTGTCTAAAGTGCCCAGTAAATATGCTCTGCTGAAGAGCGGTCGTCGTTGAAATGAGGCTCTCGAGTGCTGGCTCAAGGTGAAAGATTCGGTCTAGCACACGGCTAAATCGGACGCCAAGTAACAAGCTTATTTCCGCCTCGTATGGTGTCGGAGACACAGAAAAAAACCTTGTAGGAAAATCTGCCGGCGGTATCAGCGTAAAAAAAGGTTCAGCATTTCCGTTACGCGAAAAATAGCTTGTTTTGACACATGCATTGGCCATTTAGTGGAGTCGCCCAGTCCTTTGCAGCAAGCCGTAGTATCCGACACCGGCGCAATAAAGGTGTTGCTATTGGAGAGAGATAAAAACAAACTGTCGGCGGTATTGTAAATTGTGTTGAGGCTATCGCCATTGAGGCGTACGGGTCACGCATCGTAAGATTCTGGTCGGGCGGACTTGAGAAGTGCCGACGAGTTTATTCCCGTTTATCTTGATAAGAGGAGGATCCATGACGACTAGAAGGGTACTGTGGTGTTTGGTGGGAGGGGAACTGATCAGCATCCGACGTGTTCTAGAAAACAACGCGCCTCACTCTCCTGCATCCATCATCCATACCCTGACTCGCCCAGCTTCGCGCCCTCCAGAATGACAGGGCGCATTGGTTGGAGTAAGATTCAGCATCTTGTGGGGGTAAAGAAAGGTTGGGGAAATGAGGGGAGAAACCCAATTTCTCACTGTTTTTGGCTCAGATGCTCCGACTTTTCCTCTTGATTGTCCAATATCGTGGAGAACTCTATCTCTTGGCGGTATTAGCCTTTCGTGTTGAATGACTAGCCGACATGCAACTGGTCAGCAAAGCGTCTGGGGAAATGACTGATGTTGACAGCACATATCCTCCCCCGTGTTTTGGAGTCTTCCAAGGAAGTGGTTTCCTTGGGGTAATTTGTAACTAGTCGCTTTTCTTGACATCACTTTATCCTTGGCGGTGTTGCTCGGTACCGAATTATCCCGACCATTAAGGGAGCAGTGTTATGTAAAAGCTCATCTTATTTACGACGATCCTGCTATATGTATGCTACGAAATAAGTGTTATATAATCGACGCCACCCGCACCATCTCCCTGACATTCCGTCTATTTGGGCAGCTCGCACTTCCAGCTGTCCGGGTTCTTGTAATCACCTTTGCCGTTATAAACATTTCTGTAAGGATAGCGGCAGTGTCTTCGCTCAACCTCGACCTTTCCGGTGGTGGCACCATTGACGTAGCGAACACCAGTGATAGTCTCGGGTGCTTTGCCTTCCTCAACCCACTTGACAAGAGCGAGAAGAACGTTATTCTTCGCCTCCTTGCCACCCAAGTTCGCGCGGTTGTTTCCAATGCGATTGGCTCCAATTCCGCCTGAACAGTGACCGCAGCCGCTGACACGGAAGTATCGGTAGAACTCGTCAAGCTCAGTATTCTTCAGACCCATAGTAGCCGAGACGTGGTTGTAGTACTCCATCGAGTTGTCAGAGCTAATCAAACCATCCTCGAGACCGTGCCAGTGAATGATCTTGGATCCACGCTTGCGGAACTTGGAAAGGTCTCCCTCCCATGTCTCGACGTTGAAGGGGTTGACCTCAGAAGCCTTCTGGTAATCATTGGGCCCAATGGTGTTGGGATCCCACTTGGTATCATTCCAGATAACGTACTGGAACCATTCGGTAGAGTACGGGAAAGGGGTTTCTCCAATTGCAAAGCCGAAACCCTGGTCGGCTCCAGGAGGAATCCGAGGGTAGATGTATGTGCCGTTGTTACCATACAGAGGACCGAATACCTTGCGGACTGTCTCGATCTGGGGTCCAGTAAGGCAGCCACTGGTCTGTCCCTTACTGCAAACGAGAGCCTCAGGACGGTACTGGCAAAGGTTGGGATCCTCGAGGATTCCATCGGCTACACCATCAAGTGGCTCGTCGCACTGAACCAAGACGTTCTTTTGGACCATGGCCCATTCCTCAGGGCTGAGATGCGTAGCCGCTCCAGGGGGGCCAGTGATACCCCAGAAACTTCCAGAACGGGACTGCAGACCGTTGAAACGCATGGCGGGAGCACCAGCCACAATGCCATCGAAATCGTCAGGGAAGCTCTGCGCCTCCTTCCATCCTTGTCGTCCACCAGTTGAGCATCCAAGATAGTAAGACTTGGTATGCTTCTTGCCGTAGAACTTCTTTGTAAGTTCCTTTCCGAGAACAGTTCCAGTGTGAACTGAACGGTAGACATAGTCCTCAACGACTCCCGAGTTCTTGTACATGGAGACAGCTGAAGTACCATTGTGACCGTTGTTAGCTCCAACAGTCGCAAAGCCAAAGCCAGCACCGTAGGCAACGTCATCGTATTGAATACATCCAGCCATTCCACCATTTCCAGTGCTCAAGAATCGGCCGGTCCAGTTGGAAGGAAGCCAAGCCTCGAGGGTGAGGTTTGACTTGGGACCGGTGGTGACAAACATAGCCACACGGCAGATCTCAACATCAGTGATAGTGCTCTTGGGCGTGCATGTTGGGTGGTTGTCAGGAAAAGTGATGTTTTTCCCAGCAGGCACGTGCTCAGTGAACCAGACCTTGGTGTTGGGCAACTTCAGCGAGTTCTTGAAACCAGCGCATTTAGCCGCAAAGTCATCACCCTTGCCAGCAGCAGCACAAGCCCCCAGCCCCGAAAAGAGCAAAAATGTAGGGCGCATGTTATCTTGCGGTAAACAAATATCAGTCGAGGTGTCGCTGAGAACCTGGGGAATAAAGCCAAGCAAGACAACAAGGCCGGCGGACAACATTGTTTTATATCCGTCTCCCGCATAAACGTTTACCAAAACCCATGCCCTTGTATTTTGCGGGGGATCCTTGTGATAATTTTGAGCAAATACGCGGATGATTCCTGAAGCAGCAAGACGCCGTTGATCCCTACCGGATCAGCAACCTTCGGCAATACCATGGGAGTGCTATCGCGGATTGAGGATGGTTTGGCAGGGCGGTAGTTGGGTTCGTGAGGGGAAGAGAAGGGGTCTTGAAACCTCGGCTGGCCTGGTTGGGAATTAGATCCGGGGTGCATGATGCATTGGGGAGGAGTTTGCGAGTCAGTCGTTGTGACGATGGGCAGAGATATCGGTCCGGATAATCTACTTGAGATAGAGACTAGTGTTATTATGGGTTATGCTATTAGGGGCGCTGCAGACTTCTTGGAATGAGGCCATTGTTAAATTAAATTTTGCGTCTTCATATGCGACTCCGTGGCACAATTAATACCCTCGGCGTTTGAAGTTTGACAGTCCAAAGACCGCCAAGAGAGTGATTTTGGTGTCTTCCTGTAAACTGCTGAATCTAGGCCTAGTCTCACAGGCTCTTCTAGCTCCGACCAGCACAACCCCTGCTTAGCCGATCGATAATTGCCGCCAGTAAGAACCATTGCACATCTGTTCAGGAACCGGATAACAACCCGAATCATTGCGCGTCAAATTGGTTCCCAATGCAACATTCTCTTTGTCAATGACGGCTGAGCTGCAAGCATACGGGATACGGCACTTTGATCCATGTTCATTATCACTACTCCAAGAAAGAGGATGGATGCGTGTTTTTGCAGCTTCACGAGTTTTTCAGAAGTTGAGCCAAGAAGTGAAGTTGTAAATTTCATTGTAACATACAACCCCTGTGAACTTTATCGCCATTTCCGTACATGCGTATTCCCATTGACGATGGAGATACCCCAGATCCACAACTAGTTCGATCATCTGAACTTTCTAGCACTTTTTGACTTTTTTCATATCGGAATTATCACGGCGGTGACATTCTACCAGGATGTATCAAATCACGCCATGTCCATCCATAGAGAGTTAATGTCCATCCTGGCCATATCACCGCCGGCCTCGCCCTAGCAACTCCCGTTACAGTCCGGCAAAACCATCTAGTTCCTGGTCAGCATCTTATCTCCGTTAACAAGCCAGAATAACCTACTGCCCACATGTCAATAACAACATATTTACCCTTGCTTTCCTCGGGCGGCCTTTGCAACACGCCTACGGCCAGAACATAGTTCAACCACTCATAGTCCGGGTGCGCAGCCTGGAAAACGCCCCTCAACAACGTCCTCCCATCAGGCTGCGTCGGGCCAGAAGTTTGGATGTAAATATCAGCTCCATCATGAGTTCTCAGGTTGTATCGGGTATCGGGGAAGAAAACGCCTTTGGTGTCGGTGAGACCCCAGTCAGCACCAAGGTTAGTGACCGTTCCCGAAAGCTTGGGTCCCTTGAAGGTCCCGCCGGTGATGGGAATCACAACGCGACTACCTTGACCGTAGTCGCCAATCGGCCAACGTTCGCCGAGGGTTGCGTTGACAGTGTAGAGATACTCGTAGGACGGCGTTCCCATGAGTTGGGACGCTGCCAGGATGGCATTGGAGGCGATGATGAGGGGAGTCAAGAGTCTCATTGTGTCAATTGAATTGTCCTTGAACTATCTATCACAGCCGATTCATACTGGGCGTCCTACTCTTTTATAAACTCTTTTTATCCTTCTTTTTCCCCAGATCGCCAAGTCGTTATGATGATTCACTGATCATGGAGAACGGTGGTCGGCTCGAGGTGAGGGGTCGGCACCCCACATAGATCCATCGGCAATTGAGTGCGGCACGCGCCGTTTACTTAGTTAAGAACGTCTAGATCCTGTAATGAAAGAGCTTCAAGAATGGGAAGTTTCTTTAACCGCTCCGCGAGTCAAGCGCCATGCGGGGAAAGTCGATTAAGGTCAGGGCATCCGAATGTTAGATCGGACAAGCCATCCGACATCACCGTTATGGTCTAGGCTAGGGGAGGGAAGAAAACTCAGGACCTTGACACTAAGTGATGAAAATATTAGGTAAATCTAGCCTAAGCTTAGGGTGCTCTTTGCTAAGTTTATTTTAACACCCCATATCAAGGTTCGGTGTTTTCTTGCCACAAACATCATAAGGTAGCGAGCAGCTTCATCATGCATTTTGCGGATATGTACCCGAAGAGTTTCGGGCTGACCAAAGGATTTACTGCACTGATTGCAAGCAAAGTTCTTCTCGGTTCGGTGTACTGCAGATTGATGGTGCTCTAAGGTCTTAAGACTTTCGCATGAGAAACCGCAATTCTGCTCATTACAGTTCCAGTCTCGAATCCGGTTATGTGTACTCCTCTCGTGGTACAACAACATCGGTTCGGTGGGAAACCGCTTTTCACAGAGAACCCGGCGGCAAACCCCGGGCCTACGGTCTGGTGATGCCTAGTACTCATCATCAATCTGTTGTTGCTGATGATTGACGGCAGGAACCTCTCGGTTTTCGTAGCCTTCTGCGATATGCTCGTGCCCGTAGTGGCAAAGCAAGAGGCCAGCGCTGATAAAACTCTGCGGGCACTCCCCACATGTGCGCCAAAATGTCACAGACTCATGAACCCTTTCTCTTCGCAGCTTTTGTCAGGCGGCACTATTTTCTCCTGACATCCCGTAGCCTGCTCAGCTTGCAGTGCAAGAATCACTCATTTTGCAACCTATGTGCACAACTCGTCATCTCCTCTTGTCACGAAGGCCTCGCGGATGATGACACTGTCGATGAGAGTGCCAAATCAGAGGCCGAGCTCGCTATTCTGCACCTGAAAGACCCCCACCAGACCCCTCGACCTGCAAGCATTCTACGACCTTGTCTCTTGAGCCTCAGTCAAGCCAGCCGCGCCAGCTCCCATGCAGCTGTCTCAGATACCAAAATCACTATGGCTTTGAGTAGGTCGAACTTGTCAATTGACTACACAAAGGCTCGCCAAATCGCCCCGGATGGTTGCACTAAGACCTTTATACCTACAAGAAATACCATATCACGTATTCATAGTTAAGTACCGGGCAAATATCTACTTTTCTAACACTCCATCTACACAATCTTAAGTTACTAGCCTTCTTTACAAGGTCAGACCTTAAAGGCAAATACTATACAATATACTTAAGTCTCTTGTTAGCAATTCTTTCTAGCAAAATGCCATCATAAAAACTAAAATTAGTAGTATAAATAACAACCTATAATGATTATTATAGTATTATATTACAAGTGGCTAATATATAGTACAGTACTGTAAACTCACTCCCATTTTCATCTTAAACCCCTTTCATCCCGCATAGCAGTCTGAGTCCTTAAAGTCATCTAGCTATCATTTAGACAGGAAAAATAACCTCGCCTAATACTCATCAGAGGGTCATGCAATACAATCAAGAGTAGACAAAGACAAGAATACCGATCATAGTAATAAGACCTTGATAGCATAATAGAACCAGAGCGAGGAATATCAGTACTACATTCTAGTGAAATTTTACAAAGATGGAAAGCTGGATATAAGCTTGTGGTCTCCATAGGCTCTGGGACTGAAGTGCGGGCCTGGTCGGGCCCTTGTCGTCTGCATTGGCAGAGGTTGTCAAGGTCGGAAGGAAACGTTGCTTTTCCGTGTTCAGGTCTGAAGCCTGGGAATTTGTGATACGGCTACATGGGAAATAAGACTTTCGTACTCAAGCATCCTGAACCGCTGGCTAGCCTTCATCCTACACCGTCCTGCTTGCGGCGCTGTGAACCGATGAAACGGAACGATCGTAACCGTAGACTGGCAGGATTCTAAAGAATGCACAAAACTCATCCGTCAACGAGCTGTTATCAAAGTTTGACGGGGAATACTGGCCCCACTCACAGGCTGCCGAATCCAAAGGAGTCCAAGGAGGCGGCCAAGAGTCCTATTCATTACAGTAAGCCCTGCTCTCAGGTGAGTCCAGGCCCTCCGGTATCCTGTTCAGGATACCGCATCTTTCCTTAAGAGTGGTCTTCTCATAAACATAGAGACGTTCACTGGCAACAGGTGGTCGTAGCATGGTACAATAACAAAGCTCACAAGCTTCATCAGAGATCTGCACCGCTATGTTCCTTACAGCAACAACACCAAGAGCCACTCCCAGGTACCTGACAGCCGTGGCAGACTTTATCCTCCACATATACCCTTATCTTTACCTGATATTTTCCTTAATCCAGGTAGCTATTATTTCTCCAGTTACTCTGGTCCACATCCCCCCTTTCATACAGGTTCACTATACTACAGTATCTATTCTTGTATCTTTCGTAAAGCTTGGTCCTGTAATATACATTCTTTGTCCCCAAGTACTCTGGCTTCTCGACGACCTTAAGTGCCACAGCCAGTACACCTCATCCTTCTTGAGAAGGAAAAATCGCTCACAAGCAGGCTATAGGAATTCCGACACAAAAACGCCGCATCATAGCATGGTACGATAACAAAGCTTGCGGGAGCCGGAGGCTTAGGTGTGACTTCCTCAATTGCTTTGCTCGAGGGGCGGGGTTTGTGACAAAGAGCAGTAAGCCACTTGGCCTTTCCTGCGAGCTTGCGCGGAACCGATTCCATATAAGCTGCTATCTCTATTCTTCAGGATGCCAATCACGTTGCTCTCTCCATAGAACCAGCTGTATTTGGACAGGGAGGACGTTCATAACCACAAATCTCGATTGTGAATTCTGCCAGCTTCTTCTTTTGGCAATTTTCGGGTTTGTAGATCACCCTAAGTGAGATCTGATGCTAATGACGCGCCATCCTCTGAGAAGCCTTTGCGGTACTTTTCCATAACCTGGTACGCGAAAAGGAATGCGATCCGCAGTGGTTGTAGTAAGTTGTCAGGTGAGAACCGAATGAGTCACTGTGTTTGATGGGCAGAAATTCACTTTCGATAACGGAAACTCAGCTCGCGTCGCTCGTTTTATGAGCATTACATCAGAGTCTGCACACAGATAGAGTCAATAACTTCCTTCGAGCCGAGGCACCCACTCACCAGTTCATCCCTTATTGTTCTGTATATCCATGCGCCAGTCGTTGGCAGCGAAGCAAAGTCGATGCACACATCGTCAATCTCGGCTTCCTACACCTCAGAACTAGCTTATTGGTGTGAATGAGTCCAATTATTGCCTGAGTATACATATGGCGTCGAAAAGCTGACACGGCATCATGGCTTGACGTGAAACTACTTGTAGTGATGTAATTCCTGAATAGCCTTATGTCGATTTTCAACTCATTGGACAATGGCCTTACCCATGGAGTCTCTCAAACCATGTAAGACTACTGTCGTCACAGCTGAACCCCCCAAGTCTCATGAATGAATCTTGGTGGAGTCGATCACGCGAATGTGTTGTCGGATATCCCTATAGGGTTTCATTCTCCTTGCCGATCGTAGCTTTTTCTTGCGGTCTGTCGGCGGGGATCGCGAAAGCCTCGACTTGGAATTTATGTTTTCGCTGCGGACCTCTAATTGCCAATAATGCCAGACTCGTCAAAGTGCCAACCAAAAAGTTGATGATAGTAGAGCAAGGGTGGGTGTGGAAACTCTGAGAATACGGTCTCTTTAGCTAATCCCAGGTAGAAGCTTGCAAGGAAGGATGAAGGATGGGAAGGGTAAAGAAAGATACTCTCTTGCTGGTTATCGATCACGAGTCGTCTGCTGATAGTCTCCTTCGTGTCAGGAGAGGGACATCTGTCTTGTCTGACGCTTGCGTATCGGTAAGAGGTATGGTATGTTCACATGGTCCTCAAGTGTGGCTGAATGCTAGTTTGGGTGGAAGCGCCGTAGATTCGAGTCAGCCATCCTGTCTGCAGTCGCCGATGAAGATGATAAGCAAATAAAAGAAAGGTGCGATGAGAAGATAGGAAATCTCTGCACAGGAAGTCAGGAGATGAGAGATGAATCAGGCTTAGGTTTGAGCATTATAACCCTATGGCTAGTCGCAACCAGTAGCCATAAGGCGAACGAGGAGTCGAAATCCTGGGCTCGGCCCATTTGCCCTGGGACACATCGTATCTCTGGTACCGCCAGTAGTCTTGGAGGTATAGTCAATTGCCTGGGGCTCGATCCTCTTGCCTTGCGAGGCTGCGATGAATCGTATCACTGGCTAGGAGAGAAACTCATGACGTTGATCCTAAAAGATGAAAAGACTGCAATAATTTAGTATAAGCTTAAGTTAAGTTTATAATACGTTGTTAATGCTTTTTGCCACTCTATTTTGGCCCTAGAGTAGATTGCCGGGGAACATTGCCATCACGTTGATCCCTCGGTTATCGTGGTGCGGCTGCCTCTCTCTCGCTCCTGCTGGGTCCGATTGCTGTGTATTGATGTAACTGGCGAATGTATGTTGAACAACAAATCGTCCAAGATAGTATGGGTACCATGCATTTCCTTAAGTAGTTTGACTAAAAGCTCCCTCTTCTGGGAGTCTTCAGCCTACAGAACAATTTGCTTGACGTTGGAAGTAGTGCTTCCGCCATAGCTATCAGAGCCCAGCAAGAATGGTTTTACGGGATAGAGCTGCTTGATTCCCTGTTTGACATTCTTATAGCGCCTCTTCTGCTTAGGAGTAGTCCTAAGAGGACCGCTGTGTTGCAGAGAAGGGCGCTGTGATGATGCCGTGAGGCGAGCGACTAGAGAGGATACCGTGAAGCGAATGAGTAAAGAGCCTGCCGGATGGTTGTTGAAGCGATGATGGGAAGCATCCATAACATCTTCAGGGAACTGTCCCTTTCCCCATCTTGGTATTGTTCAAGTTCAAAAATCAGGTCGCAATCGGCTGAGAGGGACTGTAGAAGTCAGTATTGTAAACCTGTCCAGAGTGGTATTACCTCACTGTTATCGCCTGTCAACGCCTGTCATCGCTGAAAAACAGCAACCCCCTCTCGGCGCGGCTGCTTGGGGGAAGTCTCAATGAAAGACTCGTTTGCAGAATGCTTGCGGGTCATGGGATTCGTTTGGGGTCTTTCCGATGTAGGAACAGAAGGCTCAGCCTCCGATTCCTCGCTATCATTGGCTATGGTCGCGTCTACGCGGTTTTTGTGAGAAATGGGGAAGAAAAGCTGTCCCTCTCGAAGACGCCTTGGATGAAGTGCTGGGTTCATGCCACGCTAGGCATCTGCAAAAGCGCAGGCTACTAAGTAAATTTTGATGTCCCCAAACTTCTCTTTCGCTGATTCGGGTCATTGATATGGCGTGAAGCAGAAGATCGTATAAACTCTCAAGGGTACCAAGAGTTCAGGACTCGGGATTTATATTGCCGAGGAGACGATAGATGTTGGCAGCGACCTTTGCAAACTTCTCGGAGAGTACCGTTTCCCAGGGATGGATGCGTATTCCAGTATCCACGAATATCGCTTAGGCGCTGCACTCGAAACCTGTATTGTTTGCTCTCTCGAGAATTTCAGATGAGGAAATTAGAGGCACAAAGGGATAGCGAGGAGCTGTGAATAGAGTGATTCTTAACATTATAAACTGAGAAAGCTGAGAGAGCGGAGAAAACTACGAGATTTTCTAAAGAAGAGAGCTGTCGCTAGTTCACAGCCGCAAAGAGAAAAGGCCCATGAATCTGTGCTCTGGTGTGCGATGCTTAAATGAAGGATGGAAGGAAGGAAGGTGGTTCACTGAGAATACAGTGGCTACCTTATTCAGATCTGCTGCCATCTTGAGCTGCCCGTTCAGCCTCATTCCTTTCTCTCCACATAGCAGCCCTACCGGCTTGTCGCTCAGCACCCGCCCAAGTCCTCCCTTGCAGGTGTTTCAAACATAGTCGTTTCCCGTCATCAGGGTAGTAGAGCCAAGTAGCCCATTTCGTCCACTGCTTGTCGTCAGCAAATGCTTCCACATGGCAGCAATTCCCGGTGTTCGCCTGGCATAGGCTGAAAATACACTTACGAGACCTTTCTTCATTTGGGCGCGAGCTCTTTGTCCAATCTTGTCCTCGATAAAATCTCCTCGTAGCATAGCCAACCGTGACGGAAACACTCTCTCAAGGTAATGTGCTGTTGATGCAAGATGAGGTTTGTCATGCCAGAAGTAAATCGGTGTCAAGGGTATCTTAACACCAGGATGTGTCAGATCTTCGTATTTTTGTGTAAGGGATGATGATAGCTCTCGCAGGACGGGATGTTGTTCGGATATGGCATGTGAGAGCATACGAATAGCAGCTAAGCATATATACTTGATGGGAGTTTCTGGATGTGAATCGTATGCTTTCATGATTTGTACAAGAGGCGCCACGGGGAAGTCTGCAACCAAAACCCAATCATGTTGCTGCACCCAGACGAAAGGAGTTTGAGTTACCCTCAAAGCTGATCTGACTGCAAGACCAAACCCTAGTCGTCTTGATGGCTCTATAAAGGTGACTTTCTTGTCGCTGGTTTGCGATATCATGTAGTCAACAGTGTTTTGGGGGTTGGGACTACCATACTCGGCCGTAGCACGCCGTTGGGTGAACTCAGCACCGACATGGCGATATTTCGTGAGTATCAGTTCCTTGACATTCTTCTTATATTCGTCAAAATCTGCAGCCTGCTGAGGCGTGACTTGTCCTTTCTTCAATCGCGCTGTAGGTACTATCTGATCAAAAGTGTCGAAAACAACAATGACATTACATAATGTCAAAGCATGGCAATGCTCTTCAAATGACTCGAGGACCGCTGCGACAAGCTCCGTGGAGGGCGCCGATGGAGTTGGGGAAGTTGTTATTATGACGGTGACCAATTTTGGCGTCGTATCTTGAGTCATTTCGTTGCCCTTGAATGACGTGACGTGAGGTGTCGCTGTCAATTAGACTGGGCATCAGCAAGAATTTACCCTGTATGCGACGAATGTTGGGCTGTGTTTGAGATCTGAGTCAAGGCAATCGATGGCGGTGAGATTGGGCTTGGATGTGATGGGACGGGCCGCTTGGCTTCTGACGCGGAAAATTTTGCGTGCGCACCATCACGCGATAAGTCTACGGCTAACGAAGAGCAAGTCATGACACTCCTACAACGGTCGCAAGCATAAACTGTCGCAATTGAGTGCGACATGATTTGAACCATCCTTCTCATAGCACACAAAAGAAGAAGGATAACAGTTAATGCAAAGGTTGAGCACCGATCGTTGCTGTCTCGACGCGCGTCCAGATAATTAACACTGTGTAACATTGACGTGCAGAAGTGAGTGCAACCTCAAATCGCATGCATCACCAGCCAAGAAACCCAAGACCAAAGCTCAACGGCTGAACTAGGCTCGTTTAACAAATAGCAAAACACTAAAGCAAGTCATTGAAGCGTTTCATCTCGAATTCCTTGCTTTAACGAAGTGATAGACGCCCGTCAATCTGGGAATACCGGGTTTTCGAGACCCAGCCACGCCCGATGATCCCTGGAAGCCAAGGGATGCATCTAGCCGCTGTGTCAGTACGTGGATCAATTACGAGTACAGAAGAACACTCCGCTGCAGGTGAGCTCAACGTGTACTCGATAGATAGATACGAAGCGATGCGCGTTGCTGCATATTTCTTCGTAAAAATAGAAAGGCACTGTCTTAACTGTGCTATGTAGTCGAGGAGGAAAGAAACTCAAGGCGTTAAGTCCAGATGACAGAAATATTTAGGTAAGCTCGACGTAAGTTTAATGCGACTGGTGCTGAGTTTATTTTGACATGCTATCTGTCTCCAGGTCTGACGAGGGCAGTGGCTGGTGTTGTCTTTCAGTGGGTCACACCCCTGGAGCTAAGAAAACTCCCCAACCTCAAGAAATTTACTCCTTGGCTGCACCAAAGCAACCCAAGCCGAACCACCAACCTCGCGATTTCCAGCCTTCGCCTTTCCAGACCTCACTAAAACATGAATCAGTTCCTGACATTGTCGGTGTAGATTCTCATTCCTTTCACTCTCTACCCGCTATTTTCATGTCTTGTTCGTAAGACATTCTCATTCCAATTCTTTTGTTCTTTGTCTTCTTTCACCGCATTTCACCCCCCCGCATGATGGCTACCATGGCGGCTCCCCATCAGCCAAGATACAACCTGGAAGATCCGGGCTATCCAGTTGAGCCTCGCACTGCTCGCGACGCCCGAGAGGCAGCTCGTGCTGCGCGAAATGGCCAGAGCCCGAGATACAGACGCACTCAATCGCCCGAGCAACTCGATGACTTCCGCCCTCAGAGTGAAGAGTTCGACATGCGGTCACCCACCTCTGACGTGGCACTCCAAGACGCTATGCTCGCACAAGCACAACAGCAGCAGCAGGTGAGTTTTTTCACGCTAGAGAACACTGTTCTTCTGCAACATCTTTTCTCCGCGCCAGAGCCTCGTAATTAACCTTTTCCTTTTAGCGTGTCGTTCCGGTTGGTCAGGTTTCCCGTAATGCTGGGCAGCGAAGACAACCGCCGCCTGGTCAAGGTCCAAACAACAACGCTCCCCGAGGTCCAGGTCCAGGTCCAGGTCCTCAGCAACCAATGCCTCCTACTTACCCTGGCGGAATGGACGGAGGTCCTCAGCAGCAGCAGCCCAATGGTCCTAGACAAGATGGTCGTTACAGACGACAATCGCGCCGCGCTTCGGAGTCTGAACCCCGACCTCATGGAGAGTCACCTCCCCGTAATGGACCAAACACCCAACAGAGTCGTGTTTCTCAATCCATGGCCTCAGAGCAGCATCAGCAGCGTCGCGCGCCTTCACCAGACCGTCTAGCAGTCCCTGGCAATGACATCAACCGTCTCAACAGTCCCTCCATTCAAAAGAGCGTTCTTCTTCCTCTTGAACAGAAGATCCACGAGTATGATCATCTCATGGGTGAAGCTCAAGCCCAAATGAATCAACTCGACGATGAGATCCGCGCTCTTCAGGAACGACGTCGCCAAGCCGAAGACCGCTTCATCGAAGCCAAGTCCAAGCACGATGATTACTCACGTCAACACGATCAGGTGGGCAAAGCTCTCCGCGGGGAGCTCGTGCAGCAGGCCCCACCACCCGCAGTCCGTCAGCCCGTTCAGCGCATGGAGAGCATCGACAGTTTTGAACATCGACCCGTCAGCGCGCAAAGCTCTTTTCATCAGAAGCCTAAGAAGGGGGGCTTGCGGATGAGCTTGTTCAATCGAAGCAATTGACTAGACAAGGGTTGCTTATGAAGTTATGCGTTAATGACTGGGATATTGCTGGATATGGGAAAATGACTTGATTTATTTAGTTTTTCGAAACTTCTTGGTCGTCCGCGAAAAAGGACTTTTAGCTTATTTGTTTAATATGCTTGGATGTACATAGATTGAGATTGAGGAGGTAATTTCGCACATGAGCATTCGATACATCAAAAGATCTTGCTTTCCAATGACTTTATGGTTGGTTGTTTTTGAATCTCAACGATGACGTCAGTGAAGCTTCAGTCGTGATATTGCCTGAGTAATTATTTTCTGCACAGAAACGCTGCTCCCATCTTTGGAATATCCACCGAAACGCCAACGTTCATTCATGATCTGTGACAAGATTGCGCGCCCGCTACTTTTCACGCCCAAACTTATTGTGAAGCTTGCGACTCCTATCGCCTTCTATTCAATTCCCAACGCTGACTTGTTCATCGCCTACATGCTCGGAAAGCAATGTCTTAAACTCAGATCCTTGCTCACTCAAGGCTCAACCACCCTCTTCAGTCTCTTGGGTCCTGTATCTCAAAGTAGGGCCATGTGTCCGATGAAAACGCTGTACTCATCAAGCTCATCATCTCAAGCCGCGTGATGTCCTTTGAAAAGAATCGGGGCCTGAGTCTCCATTAAGTAGGCTTAGACAAGATTTCAGTCTAAAGTTATAATTTTTGGCTTAGCGGTTTACAAAAATGAGATGTTCAACAAGCCTTCATGTGTAAATCTTCAGGTAGTCTTCAACGCCAAGACTACCCAGGCTAATGTTCTGATTCTCGTTTGATTCCCCCTGTAAACTCTATCGAGAGCCCCCTTGTATTTATTTCGGGAATGAGATAGAAATACGGTGTCGGAGAAGAATGAAGTGATCTTATACGGAGCACGGGTAGACGTGGATGTCTTTGGTCTAATGCTTGACAGCCACCCTACACCAATTTGGGCTTCCGACGGCGATCGGTTGTTCCGGTTCCACGTGTTAATGGCCTCCCGCCATCTCAACTCGACCAAACGCTCGCCCCATAAGGCTGTAATTTCCCGTGCTTGATGGAAATAGTTGCAATAAAGCGATGTGTCAAGGCATTCAAAGTTTCGTGATCTGCAATCGCAATCCTTTTTTCAGCGTAGCCATCGTCGTAGTCTGCCCTACGGATCCAAATGAAAACGATGACGAGCGCTAAAAAAGTCGGCGGGGCACTTGAGCGGAATGCGTCTCAATTGCGGTCGATCTGCCGCATTGACTTGTTATCAAGAACCTTTTCAATCAGCCTCAGCTAAGGCAGTCAACAAAAGTACCTTTGACGTGTCAGATCACGACTCATGCATTCTAAGACATCAATAATCCACATGAAGATAACTGCTCCTGAACAAACTGCGGCGCAGAACCCTCTCCTCTGGTTCCGAAGAATCCCTGCAATAGTCGGAAAGTGGGTACGGGGAGCTGAATGAAGAATCCGGGGACTCGGTAGCCCCTGAAATGGGCGCGGGTCTTTGCCAATCCGGAGATCATGAACAAAGAAAGGAGATGCTTTTGGGTTTGGTAAACCCGGTTACATTGTCTCAACAAGGTAAGTCATTCATGAACCCTTTCTTTCTGACTCTGTCGATGCTGAGTCGACTCAATGGAGCTGACACTGATCGTCGCTGATTGGTCTCTGCGGGAAGCGGGAACCTCTTCCCGAGAGAACGGTTCAACATCACCAACCGATAAACATTCCTCATCTCAGCAAAGAAACTTCAGACGTTATCTGAAACGCACGACTCACTGCCACGCTATGACACAAGATGATGATCCTGCTTATCAAGTTTGACAAAGACTTTTAAAGTGATCTTCAGTGAGAAAATGACTCGAGTCGGCAGCTGAGAGGCGCCCAATTCTACACCAAATCCTTGGCGAGTGTCGATCGCCTTCTAGCGTAGAATACTACTGCAAGCCTCATCCGCATCTAATTCCCATGACATCCCTTCTGGGCGCGGACTTGTGCCTGTGCTTCTTATCACCGGAACGATGCTGCAAGATAGAGTTGTGATTGGCGATGATTCCTCGGAGGTACGGGCTTGACCCATGCAAGTGGCTACGTGCTTTCCAGGCATTAGCTGGCATTAAAGGCTCCCCCTCCCCTTGAGTCGTGACCCCTATGCAGGTGTTTGTTTTTTGTATCGCTTTTTGTTTTTGTAGTCATGGGCGGTGCTACCTCCTTCGCCGCCGAGGCGTTCACACTGCTATCTATCGGCATTTCGGTCATTGGGCTGCGAACGTTTGCGAGGTTACGACAGGTCGGCGTGAGGAACTTTGAGGCTGACGATTACCTCATGCTCGTGGCGATTATTCCGTATACGATCGAGACAGCGCTTGCGTATACTGTTGGAGCAAAGTTCAATGGATTGACTAATAGTGGAATGACGGATGAGGAGCGTAGGGTTCTGTCTCCCGATACTGAAGAATATGCATGGAGGTAGGTCGCCTGTGAACCTGCAGTAGACATGGATAACTAAGTTTGACAGGGTTGGGGGATCCAAGATCCAGATCGCTGGCTGGATTATGTACTCGACGGTTCTTTGGGTTATCAAGAGTGCGCTATGCGCCTTTTACTTTCGACTCACGGTAAGTTTAACACGGCATCAAGTCTGAATGACAGGGCTAAGGTCGTCAGGCTGGTCTCACCGGTTACAAAACTCGAATCTACATCGGCTTCGGTTTCATCGCCTCTACCTACGTCGCCATTGTCTGTTGCATTCTATTCAGCTGCCGTCCATTCAACCGCTTTTGGCAGATTTACCCCGACCCAGGCAGTACGTAGAGACATAACTGGATTGAGAGGCAGACAAAATACTAATCTTTGGTAGACTTCTGTCACCCCGCGCTGTCCAAGCTCTACATCTTCATTATCGTCAGCCTCAACATCCTGACCGACATTTACTTGCTCGCGATCCCCATTCCGATGCTTTGGGGCGCTAGAATCCCCAAAGTGAAGAAGTATGGATTACTTGTGCTCTTCTCTGGTGCCGTATTTGTGATGGTTGCGGGTTTACTACGATGTATCCTCATCCTCAAGGTATGCGACTTTCCACCGCCACGGTGGTTATTGTGCGGATTACTGACATCGCCAGAACCCCAAGACGGGCCCTGAAGAGGGAGCTAGTTGGGCTGTACGAGAGTCCTTCGTTGCCGTCGTGACAGCCAACCTTCCCAGTACATGGGGATGGATGCGCCAAAAGCTCAAACCCATCTTCGGTTCACTTCTCTCATCCAACAACGTCAGCTCAAAGTACAAAGGCGGTCCCGAACCTGGAAGTATCATGCTCGCCGACGGAGATGGATCAAACTGGAAGAGGAGTAATGGAAGGTCTATCAGATCAACGACGGGCCTTGGAAGTTTGAATGATAGGAATGTCTACATTCACGGAGGAGGCGGTGAGGCTAGTTCGGACGAAATTATTCCATCAATGCCTGGAATCACAAAGGAAGTTGAGTTTACGGTTGAGGAGTCGGATGCAAGAAAATGATGATCGATGCGATGGTGTTTGGTTTAGATATGCTATATACCCAGTCATGAGATGACTTAATATGCAATAGATAAGATTTACGTTTCGTTACAGTTGAGACTTTCGACCGAGAGCTTGAATCAGCAAAGAAAACTTAGTTTCAATGATCCCTTGGGTGATGTAACATGGACCTGCTAGGTGTCTCGACTAATACCGCCCAGGATAGACGTACTGGCACCATTTTCTATTTGAACACATGAGTTTGCAACTGCTTGCCGTTTTCATCATACCTCTTCGGAATGACGTTCAAAATACCATCAACGTCCCTCGGTTCATAGTCCAACATCGACGCAGCCAAGACCATGATATCCATTCCAAAATTCTCCTTGATCCAATGCGCAAACATGTCCATTCCAGCGACGGCACCACCCGCAGTCCAAATGTTTCCATCGACAATCCATTTCTTCTCATCAGTCCACTTGACATTAGGAAACTTCAGTCTAAGAGGCTGGATAGCACCGTGGTTGACTGTCGCATTCTTGCCGTCGAGTACTCCTGCAGCAGCAGCAACACCGGCACCAGTGCAAGTGGTGAAGAGATGCTTTCCAGCTGCAACGTGCTTTCGGATGAACTCGGCGTACTTGGGATGAAGCTCGAAGTTCGTGGGGTCCGGACCTCCGAGCAGAAGAATTCCGAGATCAGGGCATTCATCAACGGTTGTAGTCGGGACGATCGGAATATTGCTTGTTTGAAGGACAAAGGGTTCGCGAGTGATGCCGATGTGATGAAAGACAAACTCTGGGGCGCGAGAGATGGTGTCTTGCTCGATCTTCAAATAGCCAGATAAAGCCTGGATATAAGGCTTGGTAGTAGAATGGAGGAGGTCGGTTGGGCCCAAGACATCTATAGCTTGATAGTCGTAGACAAGTGCACCTACATGAATGGGAGCCATCTTGCCAGATTGGGTGGAATGAATTTAGAGTGATGACGGATGTTGATGGTGTCATCCGAAGCCAATAGTTGTGCTTCTACGACCCTTTTATAGTGGTAGCACCTCATTGCATATACAGCAATAGACTGACATGAAACACATAAGTTCCGGTGGCTGTCGCATCAGGTTCGACCGGTTTGCGATATATCCGAGATGGAGTGGAAGTAAGAGGACCACGGTGGAGATTTGACAAGGGGAGTATCCAACAGGAACACAGCCACTTAATTAGACTCAAAGAGGATGGCCTATTCAAGTATGGTCGATTGAGATACCTCCATGGCGCGTCGGAGCGAAAATGAAAGGTCGAGATCTACCAACTTTACAGGCAATGAATGCGTGACAGGTCGGATGTAGGAAAAAGTCCATATCATTAAACACCATATCTATCAAACAAACATCCCAATACCCAAACAAATTAGAAATCAAAACATGCCCACTCTATCTATCTGTGATCGTTTATTTATGCCTTGTAGAAATGTGCCCCTTATGTTATTGTGGACGACATCTGGTGCAATAGCGCTTGTGCATCTGGGACTAGCCCGAGCGCGGCCATTTTGGCCTCTGCGGTACGCAATTGGATTTTAGCACTGCTTAAACTTTCTAGGGATCTTTTCCATTGTCGAACGCTTTCGAGATATGCCTGCTCCAGCAACAACGACAGCGACAGGAGCAGCTCAATCGCCAACGACTGAGGAGGGACTATCATATAAAACAAGAAGAACTAGCACAGAAACGAGAAGACCAGGTAAAACAGCAGCAGAAACAGCAGAGTCCCTCCCTCGAGCCGACCAAAGAACGGATAGATTCACAGTGGGATATTGGCGTCAGCTCCCCTGAGCTGACGCCCGAAGACTCGCAGTCGTCGAAACAGTGGAAGGGTCGAAACTCTATGTTCTTTCTAGAAGAGGAGGTTTTTACCACAGGCAGCTCCTTGGCGGGTAGTAAGGGCATAGTTAATGCTGTGCCTCAAACTATCCCTACGCCTGTGCAATCTATAATTACGACGGAAGCCCCAGTGGAGACCACGATGGCGAAGGAAGAAAGGAGCGTTGTACAGTACTCCCACCAAAAGTGGGTGGAAGATGTCAAGGCCCTGGCGTGGAGCATCCGGTTCTATAAGGCTGACTGCAAATTTGATACGAGCAGCTTGCAAGACAAATTGAGAAGCAAGCTTGCACAAGGGCCTCCATGGAGTACCTTCGGCATTATGATTGGAAAGTTATGCCTGTGATGGATCAGAGATGGCCTGTGGCAGAGAATAGATAAAATAATAAGCACTTCTTTTATTCTCTTGTATCGTTTACATGATGCGTCGATGCGGCATATTTAAGTAACTATGTGAAACAGAAAGGACTTGGTTGCTAAAAGAGTCATAAAAAGTTACTGCATTCATGGCGAATACATAGTTGTTATTTGAGATCTACCTACTTACTAACTGGTACCTACGTTATTCCACATCTCTTCTCGATAGTAGCGTTCACCAATCTTTCCTTCTTGACATCCCAGCAGATCGCTTCTCTACTCCATGGGTCAGATCTTGTGTCATAACGCCCCCATCTTGTCCATATACTTCCATGATTCTCCTGTTCTTCATTGCGTCGCTCTGCGGCGTCACACCTCTCACTTCGTGATTTCCATAAGTTTGTGATGCTTGCCACTTCGGTCTTGAACCATTCGGCCATCAGTTCCATGTCGATTAACAAACCCTCTATGGGAGGGAAGTGCAGGAGGAAGTCAGCTGTAACAAAGCCCCCAAGGATATCTTCCGCGAGTTTGTGTTGTCTTCGGTCGATTTCTCGTACAAGTAGTGCCCCGCGTGGCGCGCGACGACTCATCTCGCGGAGGCGAACAGCAGCGATGTCGCTCAGAAATGGCGCGACGTATCGCAGACGGTTGACAGCCTGAACCTGTTGTCCCCAGGGTATGTCGACGTGATAATCCGCACTGAGGACTTGGGTGATTCTTTGATTAATTTCGTCCATAGCCTGGCAGGCCTGATCCAAGACATCACTATATTCCACTATTCCCCAGAGGGATCTGAGTTTGTTGAATCTCTTCTGGCCCAAGTCTAGGTCATCACGATGGAAAGCGTTTTCAGTGAGGCGCTTTACTGTGTCATTGTTGGCTTGGCTCGAACCCCATTGCCTGGGAGTCGGATGTTTAGAAGGGCGGCACATCGTCGTAGAACTTGAAGTAGCTCGTTTTGGATTTGAAGTTGGTTTGGAGTTGTGAGACGAGATTCTCGAGTAGTGCGCGCGAAAGACCTCGTCGAGGTAGTCCTCCGGAACATCATCAGGGACATCAGACAGGTCTTGTGGCCTACCTGGGGTAGGAATGGGGCGCATGTCCCCCAATTCATAGACTAGAGATGGAAACATGCAGTCAAGCCTTTGCTGGTCGGACCCAAAGGAGGCATTGTGTGTGCGCTGGTCTCGTAGCAAAAGGTCAAAGTTGAACCACATAGCAGTGACTTTAGACCAAGCCAAATCTGGGAACCAATAGACAAGCGAGCCCCTGGTGATAGAATGCGGGACAAGGAGGTCACCTATGATATCCTTGAGAAGAATTTCAAACCGACTGAGAGGCGGGTCAGAATTCATGATTATCCTAGGCTCGCGAGGACGGGCTGTCGGCGATGGAGTACCAGTTTCACAAGGAGGCATTCCGAGGATGGTTGAATGGGGTACATCAGATTCAATATAAGCATCCCATGCATCGTCTGGGATTATCGGAAGGGACTTGTGAGGACAAACAAAAGAACCGGAGCTTGTTGACCAGCGAAATTGGGTACTAGTCCCTCGAGTGAACTTGAACTGTGGAGGACCATGATTCGCTATTTCCTGAAGGTCATTCAGGGCTGATTGTATAACTCTTTCAAGATCTATGATGAAATGATCCTCGGACACATAAGTCCCGTTTGACGACGTTTCCCATGGCTTGTAGATGGAGATGGGCCCATAGTCAGATATGCCCGTAGAGCCTGCATCGAGTGTAGCTTCAGGATCAGGCAACAGTCCAGATCGGCCCTTCCAGCGCGTTGGTTCAAGCGCTGCTTCTCCAAAGAGCACCACGCGGCTGAGGGTAATCTCCATGACGGCAATATCGGTGGCCTTTTCATACCAATCAACAGCCCGAAAGGGCTTATAGGGGAAGATTTGGCGGTACAAGTAGGTGAAAATACCAATGTTGAGGACAACGAGGAAACAGTTGAATAAGACTGAGGAGATGGACGTGCGAGTGTTTGGGCGAAGAGAAGTGATGCGGTCATTGTTGTGAGGCTCTTGATCATCATATAAGACCAAGGAGTCTACTACTTTATCCTCAGACTCTACATCTTCCCTAGTTGCAAGATCCTCGACCGTTGGGTCATCTCGCAAGAATCCCTGGTCGAATTGGTTCTCAGCCAGTGAATCATCTAGTGGAGATATGGGTCTCGGGCGACGTCTTGACGATTGAATAGAGTCGTCGCTCCGGTCGTTTCCTGTAACCTGCATCTGTGGCTCTCGTGGGAGATGTCTCCGAGCCACTCTAGGCATTGCTTGAGTAATGGGAATAAATTCCTGGCCAAACAGCTCCTTTGACTTGTCTCCCTCGGATACTCGACGACGCTTCGTTGGGGGTCGCTGCTGATTTTGATCGAGGTCATTCTCACTCAGCCGCCGGCGCTTAGGCACGGTCAAAGATAAGGGACGAGATGACCGAGAGTATGGATTTCGATTGCTTGAGGAGTGGGACCGGAAGGAAGTTGGAGGACTTGTCCGGGGATCTACTTCAGCCGCAATATTTCGAGTCTCGTTGCGAATATCATTACGGTTATCCCGGGTGTTGTGGTTGCCTGGTAGATGGTACCGCGGTGAATGAGGAGGTCTATGGTGAAGACGACGTCGCAAAAGAAAGGCCTCTCGGGATTGCCAGGCGCGATATCGAGGGCGGCCCCGAACCTTGAGCTTTAGGTGAGGCTGAGACGGTGCCATCTATTCTGGATCCGTGATCGATAAGGCTGATGACAAGTGAATACCAACCCCAGCTGATGATCGAACTGGTTGAAAGGAAGAGATAAGGAGGTTAATGTCTGAAAGAACAAAGAAATTCGTCGCAACCGAAACCGAAACATGATTGGACGTTGGTGGCAATGTTTGTCGCACAAGAGCACGTGACATGTTTGTGTATATTGATGCTTACAGTGAATTCACAAGAAATATAGATAACGGGTGAATTGCGATTGCAAGGAGTGAATACTAAATGAGAATCACGAAGAGGTTAGAAGGGAATTGGCTGTTTGTCTTCATATCAATGTTTGGCACAAATAGCTTAAGTCTGGCAGTCTATGAGTGACAATTGAATAACACATGTACACCTAGGCAAGTGTCAAGAATATGCAGGTACCAGTCGCCAACCCATTGAAGAGAGGGCTTGAGGATAGAGGCTCATGATTATTCGATGTGTAGGTAATCTCACAACGGCTTTACGTGTGTTTAGTCCAAACCTTAACATTAGAGGGAGCAGTTAACTACAGCGAATTCCTCGAGAAGGACTTTCGTTAAAAAGAATGACTCGTGAGAGAAATAGCCTCGTGAGAAAGGAAAGGCTATTTCGTATACAAAGCTCATGAGATGATTAAGGAAGCCTCTTAGAGAGGGGCTCGTAAGAGAGGAGCGATAAGAATAACTCGTAAGAGGCCAAACTCATTAGAAAGGAGCCCTTGAGGGCGAATTACTCATGAGAGCGGATTTTCAGATACCATTAAATCATCCCAGCTCATAAGAGGGCGGCAGTTTAAAGCGATGTCTTGTAACTCATTTTAATAGGGCTACTGTGTTGTATAATGTGTTAACAAGAGCTGAGTTCTGTCTGCCGGCATAAGCTCTCAGCCACAAGTCTCAACAAGAGCGATGCTCACAAGAGCGATGCTCATAAGAGCGATGTATAGAAGATAGTAATACCATGTGAGATCTGACATGAAGGAGGACAAGATAAAACTCGGAGAGTGGTGGGTGGATGCCAAGTGTGATTGACTGTCAGTCCAAATGTGACCGTTCTTCGCTAAAACATTGTATCGCGATGAATGAAAACATGCTCAACAAAGAGCTCAGTTACATATTCATTTTCTCTGTCCGCAGTGGTTTGCCCACTTAAAGTTTGAAGAGGTGAATATCATCTTTGCTGGTCTTTGAATTTTGATTATGATGCTCAACAAACACAAACATCAAGCCTTTGAGGACGAGACAAACACTGAATTTCCCAAAAGTATATAAACCTTCCCAATCTCATCTCCAATCCAAAATAAACCCAACCTTGACATCATAAATTGATCTACCTTTACCATCACAGCATATCATCTTTTTGACAATGTGCCGTCATCATCCCAACTCAATCTGCGGCAAGGACGCCCAGTTTTACAACAACAAACTCAATACAGGAACCCGTTTTCGTCTTTTCCTGTGCCAGTATACCCAGGCTGACATAGCGTTTATCATTCATAACAACCGCGGCAAAGTCGGCATCAAGGCCGTTGCCAAGGCTTGTGGCCTCCACTTCGACCGTGGAAGACTAGGTCGTATTCTTGTCAGCAAGCTTTTACAACAAGTCCAATATATCGAAAAGAAGATGGAAAGGGCCACTGCACAAGGCACGCAACTACACTTTAAGTGTCAGTCAAGACTGCCTCCAGTTCTCCCCGGAGATAGCACTTTGGCTGCTGCTCCCCAGGAGCACCCGCTGATGACGCCTGCCCTGGAGATCGTCACTCCAGTTGGATATCAGATGCATCCCACTCAGCAGCCCGCCCACACTCGCCCAATGCAGACGGCCAACAACACCAAAAGCGTTGATCTTTCGCAGCAATTTGCAAAACAGCTCCATCTCCAGCACTGAGGGGGCAGAGCGGTGAGTTGTAGATGTTAGCGATGGAAGGCTTGACTACTTGCCATGTATCGCCTCTCTCGTCTGGAAGGATAGGGCGAATAACATCAATCCCCGTCCAAAGTGGTAGGAACTCCTCTGGGGATCTCTGTCTTCTATTCTGGCCATATCTCGATAGCCTTGACCGTGTCGTCGGAATCCAGAAGTCCCAAAAGGCGAATCATATGATAAGGTCCTTGCTTGCGCGCCTGCTGCATCTCATCCGTAGTGGCTTTATGTCCGTCTTGCCAATTGGACCACCGAGGTCAGCCCAAACCCTGTGGAGATGTGTTACTAAATCATCAATAAGAGGCTCATCCACCTCTAAAGCCTCCGCCAAAGGATTCCAGTCGGTCGCTCCGTGAGCGATTCTCGAAAGTATTTTGCGAATGTCGTCGGCAGTCTCTGACGCCAGCAAATTGCCTTCGTTGGGTGCCAGGTCAAACTTGGCGGCTTCTCCTGGTTCGCCCATCATCTCTACCACTCGCAACGCGGGCAGCTCATTATCCGCCACAGCCTTGATAACCTCCGAATGGAGGCCATCTCACGTAAGAACTGAGTCTCTGCTATCCCAGTTGACCTTTTCGTTGACTAGCTTCCCCAGTTTTAGCAGCTCGAGCCGCTGGATGTTGCGACGATTGATGGCCATGTGGACCTGGCGACTAACGAGATGTGAGATTGGGTGAGGTAGCGTGTGCTCGATCCAGGATGGGTCGCCCTCCCTAGGGGAGGAAAGAAAACACAGGACTTTGATCCTAAATGATAAAAATACTTAGGTAAAATAGCCTAAGCTTAGGATAACTTTCACTAAGTTTATTTTGACACCCTAAACTTAGGTCTCGTGTTTTTCTGCCCCCCGAGACCTCCCCAAGCAAACCCTCCTCTCCTCCCACAGCCTGATTTACCGTGTTAGTAGACATTGGATCTAATGGGTTCATCATCAGCAATGTCTTGAGTCTGTTAACCAGCTCTAGCGATACCGTAAATGCGCCAGGTGGTATCAGAGACATCGACTAATGCGTATCCATCTCGTCCTTTTTATAGAACTTCGCCATGTTGGTGATCCCTTCCTTGCTGTTAATATCCGTGTGCTGGAGACTTCTTGGAGGTAGGTACTGGTGCACCTTTTCGTTCTGCCTTATGGCTTTTCCTTCAGGATCGTTTTCGCTGTCGAAAAAATTGGTTTGGCTTGCGACGTATTGCTTCGTGCTAGGTTGCCTTCTATGATGTTTGAATCTGTCAGGATGGTGTTACTGTCAGCAAGCGTTTGAAAGGGTTCGGCCTTGAGAACAAGCCCAGTGAAGTCATCTTCTTTGAAGACTCTGCGATACACGTCGCCTTTTTTCGAGCTCACAAATACCAGCTGTCCACTGATTGCCGATGGCCCCAAATGAAATAGTACTAGAGCCGACATCAGAACTCTCACATAGTCACGTAAAAAAGTATGCCACAGAACATGGTCATTGACCTTATCCCGCAATCAGCGTTCTTTGCCTTTGTGCCTTGGGCACGGCGCCTTTTTAGACCTCTGAGCCTTATCACACACCTGCTCCCCTTTGATAATATATTATGATCTACGGCATGGCCATGCATAAAAGTTTGCGGCGCGATAACTCACAGATCAGGCTCGTCCGTGCGCTTCCGCCTTCGCCCCATGACACCCGCCTTTCTCTCGACCTCCGCCACGGCTACATCGAAGATGGAACTTACTCAGCACTCTCATATGTTTGGGGCGATTCATCTGGGCAGGAGTACATTTTTGTCAATAGAGTGTTATTTCGTATACACAGAAAACTCTACCAGACCTTGATGCAACTTCGCAGTAACGGCGTCACCTGATGGCTCTGGATTGATAGTTTATGCATTCAACAGAAGAATATTGATGAGAAGAGCTATCAAGTCGGGTTGATGAGGGCGATTTTCAGCAGTGCCTCTTGCGTGTACTCATGGCTGGGCGAAGGTGCACCCGATACCGATGTTGTGATGGAATTCTGTGCTCGCATCGGATCGAAAGCCCCTTTGATTGAACTTGATAAGAGAAATGACTCTTATCTTGTTTCGTTCTTCAAGGAGCTCTTTGACTATCAACAAAACAAGCCTCGTTTGAACCCTAAGTACACTCAACTAATTGGTGCTGAATCTGAATTGGTGGCCTTTTTTGTCGGTCTCTTACAAGAGCCTTGCCTTGAGGCTCAAAAGTCGCGTGACAATGAGCTGTCCCGAGGACTACATGCCATGATGAACCATGAATATTGGAAAAGAATCTGGATCAATCAAGAAGTGGTCTTTGCGAAGAACGTTATTGTCCTGTGTGGAGGCAAATCAGAGTCGCCGGGGTTCATCGAGCAGACAATCAAGTCACTTGAACTATGGAGTCGCTTCCACCCATGCATACCTATAGGTGCATCCTGGGATCTTATTTATGTGTGTGCAAAGATTTCGATGAAATTACCTCTGTTGACGCGGCGTTTGTATCAACAAGGACAACAGATACCATTGTCACGACTACTTTATTATGACTTTTCACAACATCTTGCGCAATTTTATACAGCAACTGATCCCAGAGATCTTATATTCGCCCTCCTTGGAGTCATTACTAACAGTGACAAGTTGAATATCCAAGCAGACTACCGTCTGCCACTGAAAGAGGTGTTCACGGCGGCAACAAGGGCCATGTACGAATGCGTGACCGATGACCTTGACATAGATCTATGCATAGCGAGCGAAAGACAGCTGGGTGACATACCATCGTGGGTGATTAACTGGCGCAAAGTCGAACCCGAAAGTGGCAAGACTTGGCCCATAAACGATCGATGTCGAAAGTATCATGCAACTGGGAACATTGATAGACCCGCCCCAGTGTTTATTGATGGCGATAATCAGTCCGGTATCCTTCGCAGATATGGGTATTTAGTGGATTCGATAACGGAGGTATGGCAATACCGTGAGGACCTCCACCGCGTATGTCTCCAGGAACAAAGGGGAAAAGACAAGATAAGCTGGATATCCTCAATCATAGACTTTATGCAGTTACCAGAAACCTCGGGACCTGGTGAGGATTATGTGTGGAGGACTCTCCAACCTTGGTTCTATGGAAGTTCAGGGGATACTCATTACGAAGTTCGTTCACTCATTCGTTCTGTCATGCGACAGGAAGACATACGTAGCCAAAACCTTAGCGTTTCTCGGAGGGCTTACCTAGACACATTGACGACGACACGATTAAAGCAACCAAACTGGACAGTGGTTGAAAGGCTTTCCGATGGGATCGACCAAATGCGAAACTTTGCCTTTTTCCCAAGCCGAGGGAGGGCCCTTTTCAAGACACAGAAGGGGATGCTGGGTTTGGGCCAGGAATTCGTGGAGGTCGGAGATACGGTAACACTTCTTCTCGGCATTCATTCGCCTATTGTGCTTCGTTCGCGTCATGAGGGAGGTTTCACCTTTGCAGGGGATGCATATGTCGAGGGAATCTTGGAGGGAGAATTTCTCCAAACGAACCCTGTTGAACGAGAATTCGTTATATACTATGACAGATACAGTGGCTCTTGGTTGGCATTACCTAGTACCGACTTGCAACAAGTTATTATCATGATGCGTTCCCAGTTGCAGTCGCGACGTTGTAATAGAGAAGTTTCAACAACCGAAAGGTGGCGCTTGTCTCAGCCCAAGTCATAAGCTGTTGGACTCGGATCTTGGATCAGTCATTAAACAGTAGAGTAGCGGCTGATGTCGCGCAAACCAAAGAAATTTTGATCTCCTTGTCCCACGGGTCGCATAACATTCTGGTTTTGGATAGAAACAGTGACACCATCGTGATAGCCCCTGGAATATTGGTACGAACTCAATCTAGTTCAGGAAAAGAACCACAGAGGGCCATGTATAAATATCACGACAAATCACGCCAGACCATAAAGCAAAGACAGTTATCATCTTACCATCACCAAGAAAGTTCCACCCACCATAGCCAAACAAGCACTGCAATCTGCTTATAGCTATGCAATTACTCTCAGTCCTCGTTCTACTTGCCCCCGTGGTATCTGCCTCTTGCAGTTCCGACACGTACCGTTGCAAGAACCCCGAAAAATCCACTGCTGAAGAGGCTGCAATGACTACGAAAATTTGCAGCCGTGTAGGAAATGAATATTGCTTCTGCAATCATTGGGCGCAGTGGTTTTGTGACACAAATGGAGAGAATATCAACAAGTTCAAGAAGCTATGTGAGGACCAGGGTCAGAATTGGTATTGGAGCGAATGTTGAGCGGCGGGCGGGGGGGATGGCAGGATCAATTCGTGATATAAGGCTTTTGTTATGGTGCTGGTCTAGATATGGAACAAGCCATCTTGTAGAAATTTGACACTTCAGTTTTTGATCGATGGCTACCTCTTCCAAACGTCTTGATGAGTAAGAGACCGCGGGATATTTGCGTACCGAACCTTGAAACCCAGGCAAAAAGTGACAATTCTGTACCAGGGCTTTTTTGGGTAGCCCACTTGGGTTTAATGCAGGTACAGATCGAAAACGTCCATGACAACCATAAACAGAAGCTTAACTTCAAGCCACCAATTCCCCAGTTGGCCAAGCTATCAAGCTGTTTTTGTCTTAGATGATCGGGATGTCTCACATCCATGGCACCAAGCGTGTCAAAACCCTTTGGCTCGAGTTACACACGCTCGATGACAGGAATTGATCGTCTTCTTCTTGTTCCGCTCTTGCTTGGGGGATCAAGAACGGCGACTCTTGGCGCGAGAGAGAGTTACTATGAGATCATTGAAGCCATGGAGTTTCAAACGAGACAAAACCAAGGTCATCATCTGGTCCAACAGCCGAGGGGTCTAGATTGAACTACCAGCCGCCTACTGGACACAAGCTCGTCAGTAGTAGCTTGAGAATCTATCAGAGGGTGCGTTCTTCTGTTTTTTATCGAAGTTCGAGATTAGCTCTGAATCAGCACCTCCGACTTATAGCGGGCGCACGGGATGCTTGGAATGCTATGGCGTTACTTACTGGGTCATACGCGCTCTCTACAAGCCACGATAATCTTTGACTTTCATCGGCATATGCTAAAGGACCTATAACATAGATTTGGCGTCATACCAAGGCAGTCCTACTACAACTAAGCTACAGCGTGTGCCGATCGAGACCGTTCTTTGGTGTATCAAGCTTCTCGGCCTTGAACCCCTGGCATTATCCGTCATGACGCCTTGACGTCTCGGCAGTGCCGCATGGACTACTTCGCTCATTTATGTGCCAGGCTGCCTTTGTCGTCGTAAGCAGGCTTCTCTGCTGAGATATTTTGCCTTCACCACTGTTCAGGCTTCTTTCGACTGACCACAATGATGTTACCCCATCGCGATAAATGGGATGCTCACTACTCAACCATCGATGGAACAGTCTACATCGGTAGAGATGTCTTTGTTGTTGTAAGTTGTACTGGTATGCCCCTCTCCGTAGTGGTATGTACTGACACTTAACCAAGGTTGCCTCGACGTTATCGCTCTACAATGCCATCGAACTACTCACCCTCATCTCTCTAACCTTCAAAAGACGATCGGGACTTTACTTTTGGAGTATTCTCATTGCATCATTCGGAATAATCCCATATTGTCTGGGATGGCTCATTGTCTACTTCGACCTTACACACGATTATGTTGGCATGATCATTGAGACTGTTGGATGGGTCCTCGTCATTACTGGCCAGTCTGTTGTTTTGTACTCGCGACTTCACCTAATTGTCACCGACGTCAAGATTCTACGAGCCGTTCTCATTATGATCATCATCAACGGTCTAGTTTGGGTAAGTCATACTCTTCCTCAACACGGTTCCCAACTGACCACGGCCTAGCACTCGACGATGACTGTGCTGCTCTTCGGATCAGAGTACAGTCCAAGTGACAATAGAAAGGGCTTCAACAATGTATTCAACATCATGGAAAAGATCTCCATGTCCATATTTTATCTGCAGGAACTCATCATCTCCGGTCTATACATCTGGAAGTCAATGGAGATCCTCAAGACAGCTTTCGGTAACACAAAATCCATGCTGTACAAGCTTTTCACGATCAACTTCGTCATCATCCTAATGGACATCGCTCTTCTTGCGATAGAGTTCCATGATCTTTATGTCTGGGAGCAAGGTATCAAGCTGGTCACCTACTCGATCAAACTCAAGCTAGAATTTGCGGTTCTTAGCGAGCTCATTGAATTCGTTCGCAATCGTAGTGGAACTCGGTCACGTCCGACAAAGAATACCGAGAATCAGAGTACTCTGGTGCCATTGTCGTCTATACACAAGGGGACTACTAAAGGAACAACCTCAAGTACCAGAGACTTTATACATGCTGGTGATTCTCGGACCAACACAACTATTGCGGCTACCAATCCGATACCCACGGCTCCGACTAATGATAGCATACATGTTTTGAGAGAAGTTGACGTGGAGAGTTTGTCCGCTTATCCTGGGAACAACCAAAGCACTGATGAGCTATGGGGCCGTCTACCTGAAGAACCTGGGAAGGCTATGGTTGGAAGGGCATTATGAAAAGAATCTAGATAGCCTTGGTTATATATCCAATTACCATTAGTATCATCGGGACTATATTCTTTTTGGCTGTGTATACCTTGCGTCGATCCTATCATAAAATTAATATTTTGAGGTCTTCGGTCTATGAACTTGCCCACAATAGGTCGAGGGCTGCTCAAGTCCTTCGCTTACTGATGATACACAGATCCAGTCAATTCTTTTCTCGGATAGGTTGTAGATAATGGGCTAATCATCGTCAAATTACGACACGTTACACGACCTCACATAATGCTGTCTTCTCAATCTGAAACTTGTCACACCTTGCTTGCTATAACCCCCCAACAGAATTTTCATCCCCCCTCAACCCCGCTCATCTCTCATCACTCACCATGGAGCTTATTTCACTGACATTTGAGATTACCTCGCTGTCTATGCAACTAGTAGCAATGGTAAAGGCCATCAAAGGACTGGTTACCGCCTACAAATCAGCCGCACAGGAACTAGAGGAACTATGTGTCAAGCTTGACAATATTGAGACCATCTGCGATAGCCTCGGGGCGGCTCTGTCACACGTTAGTAGTTCGACTCCTATACCTGGACTATCATCCCTGCTCAGCAAGCTGAATCTCTCTATTCATGACTGCTACGACAAAGTATCAACTGTCAACAAGGTCATAGAGGAAATTTCTGCAAACCTTGAGCCAAGCCGCAATCCCTTCAAAAACATTGGCGGCTTGTTCCTACGATACAGACCTCAGCTTGCTACTTATATCGGTAGTCTGGAAAGGTCGCACTCAACACTTCGTGATATGATTGCAGCAATGACATTGTAAGTTAGAGGTTTTGGTCAAGAGCGTATATATGTAAGGGCTAACAGCTTAGGTGTTTGGTTGCGAAAAGCTCTCAAGCCACAAGCATATCGATCCCCGTCGTTCAGCCGTTGGCTCAGACAGGCCACTTTCCTGTCATGCCAGAATTCTATTCAACGAGTCGCTCTGTGCCATCTCAAGATAAACCGAAAGAAGTCACCAAGAGATGGAGGCATCAATGCTCAAGTTTGGCGTTTCTTCAAAAGACGCAGAAATCGAGAACGCAGGGCTTGAATGCTTCCAATAGCCAATCTTTCGCCCATACTCAGGAAAGCTCGACTTTCACCTTTGGATCATCGTTACTGAACACGTATATACAATTATCAATAATGAGAGGGTCTCTTGCACCCCTTTCTGTTCGGTTGCAGATCCCGAGGGTCCTCCTGATCTCCGAGGATGCTACCGGTGTTGGCGGAAGTGTTCAAAAGGCATTTGATTCCGACGATTTGCAAGCGGTCCAGAGTCTCTTCAGCCAAGGAGTCCTCACGCCTGCCACGGTAGTGACGTATGCCGAATATAATCCCGAGGATGAAGCATCATTATTGGGCGTAGGTCTGCTTCCGACTTCTCTGATCAGGTGCACTGACTTTGTTTTGGCTCGCAATGTCGCTTCAATCACGCAAGATTCTCAACTTCTTGAAAGTTCAAATGGATTTAAGGGAGCCAAGGTATTTTCAAGGAAGTCAATCTGAGTATAATGATTGGTGCTAAGGATGGCAGAAACCATGCAGCTAGTTACTCATTTCCATACCGATACCCCGACTCGAATGAAGCCTTTGCCTGTTTTCTCGAGTACATTCATATCCGCAAAGAATTAATAACTCCAGCAGAGTTCGAAATCTTACTCGGAGCTCATGAGGTTCGTCGTCTTACTGCATATGTTGAAGCTTGTCGACAATACTTTCCTCACGACTGGGACCGTTTCCATGATGTCGTTCTGGGTGAGCTGAGCCATGGTTTTGGCAAACTTTGCGCTCGCCAGATGTCAGATGTGCAGTTGGAGGCCTGGGCACCTTTATTTATGGGCGTTCTGTCGCGCAGTCAAGAAGTAGTGACCAGCTCCAAGTACCATCCCTTCACAGCAACCATATGGGTCATTCTGTGGTATTCCTCTGACTCTGATGATGCTTGGTATCGTGTATGCCGCTGGATCGATATGTTGGAGCTAGCTCATGTTGACGTTGCGAATTATCTGGAAGTTGCCATAAAATATTGCTCTGACAATTGGGTAGAGACAAAGGCCTGGTGCTTTCGCGGACTCGAACTCAAAGATTCGGCTGTACGCCGACCCCTTCGCTCGAGGTATCACAAGGGACGAATGCTCCCATATTGGATCGAATACGCTGACAACTCGTGCCCGATACGCGAACTCTTGACTGAATTCCCAGCACTGAGATACAAGGACAGTGAAATTCGGTGGGGTTCCTGGTACGAACGTACAGAGGTATACAAACAATGGAACAGTGGAAGAAACCTTGATGCATCACACGTTTCGATGATGTATTGGCCAGTCATACCTACGCTCATTCGGCACAGCACGGTTTATGGTAACAGATATAATGGGTTTTACCAAGCAAACTGGGTTGATAAAGCTTGTGGATTGCAGGAGCGTCGATTCGAACGAAAAGAGCACCGCAGGCATCAAAAGATTAACGGCAAAGGAAGGGGGCGGCAAAGAATTCCAGGAGCATGGGTAGAATGAAAGAAGTTTGGAGGATGGATTATTTGGATAGGGTCAGCTTCTACTTCTCGAATTCATGCAAATGATTGTTATTTTGGTGGAACTCTGGGATCAGGTGGTTTTCCTTATAAACTGTACCCTCTTGGGCTGGCTGCGAGAGTAGACGAATCACAATTCGAGACTGGTTGGCGATGAGGAACAGCGATCGAATGAGATTGCAATGTTCTGCACAACCCCTCCAAGGCGTTCTGCACAGTCCAGTCTAACCCTCATCGCCAACATCAAAAGACTCGCGTCTCATCCTCGTATTCCAGACTTCACCGTCTACACTCCTTAAACACTATGGACCCCGCCTCTCTAAGGTTCGGAATTGTGTCACTAGCAATGCAGCTAGTGCAGACAGCAAAGTTTTGTTCATCAAGGAGTCGAGAGGCAGACAATTTTCATTATTGGCCCTTTCAATCCAGGACGAGTGTCCTGTTAAGGAACTCTTGATGGAGCATGAACACTTTGCTATGCCACTCACATTGTACCCAGGAGGCTCGACACAAGCATACATTGCACAGCATGCAGCTTGGAAAGAACACCAGACCTTAAGGGCTCCCGACGGATCTGATAGACATCGAAAAGGGTGGCCTTTTTGGCTACCTCTTTGTTACAACAACGACTATAGTGCGGAGGAGACGGAATTGATGGATCGGGAAATGCAAATGGCCCAAAAACGGTTTGACAGCAATCAAAAGCGCAAGGAAAGGAAAATTGGGGTGGATATGCCGGAACAGCGGATGTCAATGCCAAGAACCTGGGTAGAAGATACTTGAGGTTTTGCATAAACAATTGGTTTTGGAATATATCGTATGTTGAACGTATCTCGTGAAATGATTTCCATATGTGAATGAACGACCAGAGCTCAGCGCACTACTCGACTATCGCTGGTCACGAGTCTGTAGAACATTAAGATAAGAGATTGTGCGATAGTGTTAGCCCTTAGACGCCTAAAGACTTGAGATTATGTATCTAGTCGTCACAGAGCGGTTGATCCTAAAATAACCTCAGTTACCCTAAGCCTGCAGGGTCGGGTACGGCCGATCATTGACCCATATCTATCGAAAGAGGATTGTGATTGGTAGCTGACGACGCGTCTCGTCAGTTAGCGGCGCTGACGTCGTCATCCTTGACACCAGAAATCTCACCCATGTCGAATCGACTGC
This sequence comes from Fusarium sp. HKF-74, assembly GCA_021223625.1. Taxonomy (NCBI): domain Eukaryota; kingdom Fungi; phylum Ascomycota; class Sordariomycetes; order Hypocreales; family Nectriaceae; genus Fusarium; species Fusarium sp. HKF-74. The sequence goes on from JAJFAS010000004.1 coordinate 783,134, forward strand.
ATCCCCTAAACCCGAAATGTCCTTCCAGCGGCCCAAAGAATGGCCACAAAACGTGTCCTTCGTGGCAGTCACCAACCAGAAGACGAACCCGGCATCGTATCGTCACTCCTCCAGATACAAAAATGCAGAATCCCGCAGCAAAAGATGATATGGATCGTCGAGAATCTCGAATGTCTCGGTCGACGACAATCCAAGAAGAGAAAGCTTACTGAAGATGAGAATGAAAAGCTCGAGACACCTTATTGGTTCAGAAAAACCGTCAACGGATTCACAGACAGCAATTTCGTTGCGCTTTCGTACACCTGGGACGCTTCAGAGCATGAGACGCAGAATTCCAGAAGCGAGGGTCATAAAATCGAGACAAGGGATGGGCAAGAAGCCTGGCGCTCCTCAGTAAGAAACTCTGTACTTGGAAGAATCACCAAATACATGCAGTGCCATGACGTGCCGCTTCTGTGGATTGATCGGCATAGCATCCCGCAGAAAAAATGCAAGCAGTCGGCATGCACACACACTGAGTGCCGACAAAAGAGACATGCTCTCGATGCAATGGACCGTGTTTACTCGCTGAGCGATCATCCTGTCGCGCTACTCGGCCGCCCAATTCAAGATGGAGATGAGATGAGGACTCTCTCTTCAATACTCAAGGGCGCCCTTGTCAAGTACCATGAGGGCGGATTCGCGCTATCCATGGGCGCAGAGTATAGTCAAGCGCATAAAATGTTATGCTTGATATATGAAGTCACTAGCGATAAATGGTGGACGAGAGCGTGGACATTCCAGGAGAACTACAGAGCTGGTCTCAAGATGACGCTTCTGATTCATCACAGCGCCGACTTCGAAGACACAAAACGGTCGATACTCAGCGGCAAGAAGCCCATGTTTGGTGTAGTACCTGGCGAGCTGAGTGTCCAGTCTGCCAGGTTTTCAGAAAGCGCTACGAAATTTTGTCTTGCTTTTCGCCGACATCACTTTGTGACGAGTGAGGATGACGAAATGATTGATCACATACTGGCGACGGCTGGCAAGTACACCATATTGCTATCACCTTCAAGCTCCATGTCAGGGACAATTGTCTCCGATGTTCGAAAACGAGGCGTCATGGAGCCTTGGGATTATCTTGCCATCATCGCCAACTGCTGCCAGTACGCGACACGTATCAACAGTACGCGGCTTCAAGACAGCGGCGTAAACCTAGACCTCGCGATACTAGCCCTTCGTCTCGTAAATGGCGAGATACTCAAGAATGATGAAGCGCCCTTATCAGAACATGAGCCGATGGTTGAACAGATCAACAATCTCTTCTTTGGCGATTTTAGAGCTCCCGAGGGTGCTAAAAGGTTAACGTTCAACAAGAGCTGTCGCTTCGTTGATGTTAACTTTACTAAAACTGGGATAGTTACAAGAGGTCATCTTTGGAAGCTGGACGATATTCTTCGAGCGCCGCGGTCATCGCCACGCTTATCACAGCCAGTCCAGCAAGGCGAACAGCAACTATCGGATTATGAGCGGACCCGGCTGAGACAGCTAGTCGAACTTGTCAAGGCAAAGAAAGGACGTAAGGGCGCAGAGATAGTGGATGATGTGAAGGACTTTCTGGAGGAAGATGGCTTCGTTGTAGATGAGGAGTCTTTCAGCCTACAGTATCGAAGACTCATGGCCAAGGAGGTCATCAGAGCCATGGACGCAGATCAACCTCTAACACTGGGCTATCTATGTGACCCATCTGGACAGGCTACAACAGCACGAGCAATATTCATTCGGAGCCGGAAATATGATGAATCTGAAGAGCTTTTCAGCCAGCAAGAGGACGATCTCACGTATGTCTTCACGTCGCTCTGGTCAGAAGAACAGCCAGATGAGGAGTATCTTGCAAACGATCTCGACCACCACGTATCTCTCGGGGTTCGCCTTTCAGATGATGAACACAACGGACCATTGCGCTTGTATACTAAGGAGTGGGTTCTTGGTTTATGCTTCTTTGTTAGTGCTCCGACTTACGAAGTTATGTTCCCGTGGCCCAAACCACTATCACGCTAGTGGAGGAGGACTTGAGAGAGGAATATGTAACAGTACTGTAATACCAGAGACGAACATACTTGTGGGTAGGATCATGGCAAGACATATTGACGATGATGCCGAGGGAAGGGATGAAAAGTTAGGACCATTATCACAACTGATGAATATATTTAGGTAAGTTTAGTGTATCTTAGTGGGTCTTTAGACAAGTTTTCGTCTGCTCATACAGTCGAGATTCCAGTCAGGGGTTTAGAGCACGTAGCGAAAATGAGGGTTCTGCAAAATGTCAGTATCTCGTCACAATGCTGGTCTCAACCGAAACCTACCTCGAAATCTGTCAAGTCAGCTCCATCCACTTCAGAAGCGTCCTCATTGTTCGTCCCAACAGCTGCAGCTGCAGCATCTCGTCGTGCATTTCGCCTGGACAAGAGTACTCGCAGCATAATTGCGACGACCATCTGAGCCACCGAGCAGCTGAGAATCGTAATGCATCCAGTTGGATACAACGGCGCCTCAGAGCCCAAGAAAGCATGAGGACCGATGACATTCCCGACACAGTAAGCAATGAAGACCATCGCTGAAGCAGTGATACGCTTGGTGTAGCCACCGAGGTTGCTAGCGGGCATCTGCATCGCAAGAACCAGAGAGCAGACAAAGGCACCGATGATGTAATAACCAAAAAGTACGCCGATCTTGTGATGCTCACGATCAAGTTTCCAGAGCAGGCAGACTCCAATCATGGTGGGGATAAGGTAGACAGCCATGATAATGGTTCGGCAGTCCTTGATGCGTGAAGCCAAGAAGGTGCCTGACAGAATGTACATGACTTGGAATGCGCCCATAGGGATACCAAGAGCGACTGTCTCAAGGGGATCCTTGACAACGCCTTTGATGATGAGCTTGCCGAAGTTGGCGATACCTCCGTTGATGGTCTCGTTGAGGAGCATGAACAAGACAAGAAGCCAGACTTGAGGATCGATGAAAGCCTCCCGAATTTGGTTCCACTTGATGGTCTTGTTCAAGACACCGGTTCGAGCGAGACGACCACGGCCAATGAGTAGGGCTCGTTCTTCAAGGGTGAAGTGGCGAGCTGACATGATACTGTCGGGGAGGAAGAAGAGTAGGACGAAACCCCAGACGACTGTCATGCCTCCACATGTCATGAAAACAGCCTTCCAGACGGGAAAGTTCTTAATTTGGCCAATACCGTAGGTAAGAAGACCGCCAAGCTTTCTAATGTTAGCATGGTCAGAACAAGAGGGGAGGTGGAGGTACCATAGCTCCAACGCCATTACAACAGTAGAAGATACCAGCTCTAAATGGCTGCTGCTCACGCGTATACCACATCGAAACGATCATCATGAAACAAGTCGTGATAGGTGCTTCAAACACCCCGAGGAAGAATCTGCACGTCGCCAACGAACCGAAGTTATTTCCGGCAGCGGTCAATAACAAAACACTTCCCCATGCAATTACACAACCACTCACAACCTTGGCCATTCGCGTTTTCTGTGCGAGAAACAGCCAAGGGTATTCCGCAGCCATATAAGCGAAATAGAATATAGACCTGATGACATGGTCAACACCAGAGAGTGTATTACTGAGCTTGAGGATGCCACTTACGCGAACCAAGAATATTGGTCTGACGAGATTCCGGTGTCTGTAAACAGGTCGAACACCGCGGCATATGAAAGAGCATTCTTATCGATGTACTGAAGCATGTATGTGCCCATCAACATGGGGAGGAGGATCATGTCGACCTTTCGGATGAGCTTCTTGTTGAGCTCCGTATCCGTCAACAATTCGCCGATGTACTCATTTGTGAAATTATGTTGACGGAGAAATCTTTCTGTGGCGTCAAGCTCGACGACTTCGCCTGGTGTGATTGAGTCGAGCTTTTTCATGGCGATTTGCTCTTCTTCGGTGAGCTTGTCGTCGGGCAACGGCCCCGTTGTTGTTGGTGACATCGCTAGGGAAGGTGATTATGGCCTATGTCCTAAGCGATAAAAGATTTAAGAGACCTTAGGTAAGTTTAGGATAACTTAGGATGCCTTGAGACCAGTGTCAGAAAGTAGGTATCTTGCTTCGTGAGAACAGTTTGAGATTCATCATGATGGGGAGATCAAAGACCCATATAACCTTCCCTCCAGTCAAGCAAGAAATAGAGCATCGCCCGGGGTACATGATTCTCGTATCAACCAAGCGAATTAACCCTATCAGTCTATCATGCAGATCCCACCCAAACGAAGCTGCAGTTCCTGAGTCAAGAGAGCGCGAACGGCATTCTCACCAATGACAACCTCACTAATACCATCCAAGTTTGCGGGGTTTAGGCCTAGTTCCAGTTGGCCGCTATCAAGAGCCGATACTCGGTCTTCAGATCTAACACCGGCGACGATCGGGTCCATATTCAACAGGCGAAATCGCGGGGCAAGGAAGTTGGCCGATCTGAAAAGGGAGATATTCGTGTTTTATTTCTCAGATTGGAAAGATAGGGCGCAGATGGCACTTATCTCCGGTGATGCTGCCGTTGAAGCCGTTGTCGGAACTGAGCCGTGGAGAGCGGAGCGGTTTTTGGACGCCGAGAAGATGCCCCCTCATAGGATGGCGCTACTCCAACATGGAGTTTCGTCAGTGTTGAGTCTTGACTGTATTTAACCATCATCCTCTTACGATTCCTCATTTATGGTAATAGTAAATTAAGTCAAAATGGGTAGCCAAATCTCTCCAGACACTCCGACCATCTCTCTGCCCCAGGGCAAGCTTGTCGGCGTCAAGCTGAATGACAATCTACCCCAACCCGTAGATGGTTGGATGGGCGTTCCCTACGCTCTACCCCCAACAGGCGATCTCCGTTTCCGTCTCCCCGTCAAAGTACCAGCTTCACCTGACAAAGTCATCGATGCTTCTGAATATGGCCCTGCAGCTCCTGGTAAAGGGTTGTTGGTAGGACCGACGCTTGAACAGAGTGAGGATTGCTTGACAGTGAATATCTTTCGCAAGTCAGCGGATGAGCATGAAAAATTACCTGTATGTATTGTCTTTCGCTTAGACGTATCTTGGATTACTCAAATGGGACTCTAGGTTGCATTGTATATCCATGGCGGCGCATTTAACAGAGGTTCGGCGCATATGCACAAGACAGCGTCGATGGTGGCGAACGCCCCGGAGGCGTTCGTTGCCGTGACGTTTCAATATCGAATTGGAGCTTTGGGCTTTTTGCCGTCGAGTCTGAGTGCCAAGGAGGGTGTTCTCAACCTTGGATTGAAGGATCAGATTCTCGTGATGGAATGGGTGCAAGAGAACATCGCAGCCTTCGGTGGTGACCCTAGTAATGTCACATTGTTTGGTCTGTCCGCCGGTGCTCATTCTGTAAGTTCCAGCGATAGTTTGGGCGTACAGTCAACTGATTTGAAGCAGATCGGTCATCATATCATGCACTATAAGGAGGGCGTTGCCCCTCTCTTCCACAAAGCCGTCATTGAGTCTGGAGCTCCTACATCACGAGCCGTGAGACCTTACAACGCGCCTATTCACGAAGCTCAGTTTAAGGACTTCCTCCGCGCGGTCGGCGTCCCGGAAGATCTCCCAAAGAATGAGATCTTTCCTTATCTACGCCAACAACCAGAGAAGGTCATCACCGATGCGCAAACAGCCACATTTGACAAGTACAACCCCTCCCTCCGCTGGGCTTTCCAACCTGTCATTGACGGTGAGGTCATCGCGCGACCACCTCTTGAGACATGGAAGTCAGGCAAATGGCATAAGGTGCCCATAATGACTGGCTTCACGACGAACGAAGGTTCGCTGTATGTTAACAAGCAAATGTCGGAGTCTTCTCAGTTCCGACACTTTTGGGCCGAGTTGCTGCCGCTGCTTACCTCCGAGGATTTGAACACTATTGAGGAACTCTATCGAGATCCAGCCAAGTTTGAGGATTCCGAGTACAAGGAGACACGCAAAGATATGGGATCACAGTATAAACGTATCGAGGCTGCATATGCCCACTATGCTTATGTCGCTCCCGCGCGTCAGACAGCCGAGCTCGCGTCCCCATCAGTGCCCGTCTACCTCTACCACTGGGCCGCTGTCAGCACGGTCAACAACGGTGCCCAGCACGCCGATAACATGCGTTACGAAGTCTGTGATCCCAAGGTCGTCGCTGTCTCTGAAACACAAAAAGACCTTGCCAAGACATTGAACCATTACGTTACCAGCTTCATCACAAGAGGTGATCCCAATGCTGTACCTGGAGAGTACCCACAGAGACCCAAATGGGAGGCATATGATCCCAAGAGTCCCAAGGTATTGAGATTTGGCGAAGGCAATGAGGAGCTGATAGGAGGAGGTGCTGGCAAGACTGCTGTGTTTATAGATGATGATTGGGCTCGTAAGCAATCCGAGTTTTGGTGGAGCAAAGTAGACATCTCACAGCAGTGAGCAGAGAAAGGAAAGAGACAGATAAACATGTACAACACTTAGGCTATGAACAACAACAGCCTTCAAAAGAGCTACCCCTCCACCTTAACTGTAAAATGCTCTGTGGTAGAAGCGGTACCACTTACCAGGAATGGAAAGAGTCCATCTGCACTTGCCTTGCTTTGTAACCAAGCAAAGGCTTGAGCTCCCTCTTGAACTTTAGTTAGACCTCAACGCCATCTCCATCGCCGGCCTGAACATGGCAGAACACTCACAAAAACCTGAATTAAATACAATCGCAAAAAGATATCTCAAGCTTGAGCTCTATCAATGCGTAATCAGGGAATCGAACCCTGGGCTCCCCGACGCTGCTCGAATGGCAACGGAGAATTTTACCACTAAACCAATTACGCTTCTACTGATGGTGTTGAGACGATCCCAGTCCGGATCAAATCGTGTAAGGCAAGCAAGGTTTGACGTTGACGTTGGAAGAGCTCTGATTAAGCTAAAATTACATAGATAGACATTGAGATATAAGTTCCAATAGGCTCTGGATGAAGAGCGGTTTTCCATCTGCATGAGAAATCCTCATAAACTCACAGACTTAGTCAAGTTTTTATATCAACAGAACCTATCCGTTGTTCCCTTCTTCTGCCCCAAGATGTTCAGTCTCTGGAGGGGTTTCCATCTCTCGATGGAGATGAGTTTGAGCATGTAACTTTACTTCGGGGCTTCTTCGCCTGGTTGATGACTGTTGGGTTGCGTTATCGTCAATATTGCTGGAACTCGGGACTGAACTAGAAGGCTCTGAGATGTCTTGACGGATTGGATGTTCGCGACCTGTTGTGACGTTACCAATGTTAGATGACCGATGAGCTTTGTTAAGAGCAAAGTCTCCCGAGTCGAAGTATTTCCTTCCCTTTCATCAAAAGTGTCAGCTTGACATATGTAAGGGCAAAAGATATCGTGCGGACCTCTAATTGGTGATTGAGAAGGCTGCCTCGCTTTGGAAGGATCCCATATCGATTCAAGAGGCGCTTGTTCTTATCTGTATCCATATCGATTGATTTGGTCTGGTTCATAGTCCAGTACGAAGTTTTGATGAGCGAAATACTTGGTTCCGGGGGGGAAAAAAGATCAAACGTATTTTATTCTCGGTATTGATAATATTGCCCATTCTTGGGGACCAGAGAAACCCTTAAAGCTACATCCAGAAAGTGATGGTTCATACTCGACTCGCTCTGGAAGCGCATGACGTAGCATGGGCTGTCTCGTGCCAGAGATGCATATTGAACCCTGCATTTTACTATGGGTTGCGGACCGTTCTCGAAGGGTCTTTGGGGGCTTCATGTGTCAAAAGGCTATGGGTTGCAACCATCAGTCACATGCTAATGCGAATTTTATTGCGTACAGTGTTTATTCTCACTTCACGAACTGATTCAAGATGCATGTTGAGTGAGATTGGTGGACAAGAAGCATACAAAGAACGGCTGTTGATATGAATCAACAACTGCAACGGTGGGTGATGATCCTGTGCGATTCTTCAGATGCCGTGACAGCGACCCCAGTGCATCAGCTGGCCTGGGGGCTACATAACCCACTGTAAATCAAGGCCTCGCTTAGAATCTTGTCTGAGCTCAAGTGGGCTGTGCCACGTTCATTGGACCAAGGATGATTGCCTATGGATCTAACGGGGTTGGTTGGAAGAGAAAGAGAAGAGAATCTAGCAGCAAGAAAAGGAACATGAGAGAGACTCGCGAGGGGATTTAAAACAGGATGTCTCTTGGACCCTGTCTTGCCTGTATTTCATTACGTAGGGCGGTCAGTAGCGCTGATATGCCGAAGAACCCGAGTGCAACGTCCACCCCGCAGTGCTTTGGTACTGTCCATGGCTGTCCACCTTCTGGATCACAGATTGCGGAGGTTCACCCAACGCCCCGTGACAGACGATATAAATACAGTACAACAGTCATAAATGCGGTGCATTCGTCCAAATCCCTCAAAGTGGAACACCATCGCCGATCAATCTTGCAAACCTACCAAAATGCCATTCGTTAATGAACCTACCTCTCCCTCAGAGCCTGAGGTCTCTCAACAGTCACCATCATCAAACAAAGAAACATATTCGCTCTCTTTATCGGAGCATACAAGAAACCAGATAGCGGCTCTGCTCGAATCACCCAACGCGCAACTGTCGCCGGACTTGGCTTTCTTGCCCAGTAGCTGTGTTCTTTCATTACCGCGACTGAACTCAGGATCAAGCGCGAGCACGGAAACATAATGGCGTTGTCACCTTGAGCCGATCAGATATCCTGAACGAAAATCGGCCGAGATTGGGAGAGAGAATTGTGACTTGTAATGAAGTCCAATGTTACGAAGGCGTTATTCATGTTTCTTTTCGGATGGATCGGCGGAACGGTCGGGACCAAAATGGAAGCGGAGAGGGCAGGACACAATAAGGCGGGCTTAGAATGCGCGCGCAGGATTCTGGGTCCGGTGGACGTTCATCCCCAGGAGGGACTTCATACATAATTAATATGGGATCAAGCTATGTCAAATTGACCATGTCAATTCTAGGATGAGATCAGCATTTTATTGCACCGAGTTTGGATAATGAATTGGCAGCTGGCCAAGCATCTCGATCGGCAGTTGAATGTGCCGAACACAACTTGATCTGCCGGATATCTTGTTTCCCCAATCTATCGCGTAATTAAGCATACTTTCATATCTCGGCATGTAGAGGCGAGATATTTCAACAGCTTTTCGAGGTGATGCTAAAATTCGAGCAGAAGCGAAGGCGATACTCTTGTGGGTGAATCTGTAGCGCAAGCATTCGGGTCTTGAAGGCGTCAATTCCGCCATGCAATACTAGTAGCATAGGAGCAAGAGTGATTCTGTCTCTTGTCTTTCTAGCACGTATCTGTACTTAACGAAGGATAGAATTAAAATTGAAGTCGCAGGGGCAAGGCAGCTGTACTTGATCAATATTTTATTGTCAAAATGCCTCATACCGCGAGCCTCGGGATAGAAACAAACATGCACAACGCCGAAAACTGTAACTGTTGGGGATTTTAAGAAGTACAATTAAAGGCTTTGATTGTTCGGCTTCTGTATAGATGTATAGTCTAGATTTATTTACCTTCGGTCGGTCTCATTGACAATGAATTTGTTTGTAGTCCAATCAGCACCAGCCATCCCCAGTTCAAAGTTGCCAAATCGGGAGAATCACCATGAGTCATTCTGTATCATTGTGTATCGAAAAGGTCTAATTCCGAGCTTCCCGTACTAAATGCAGGGGTAATCACCTAATGTATCTTGATCGGTGCAGTGTTCGCTATCAGGCAACTTGATTTTGACAGCACAAGTTAGAAAGGCTTTTAAGACTTCAAATGGATTGTAAAAGCAGGTTTAACACCATGCAGAAGGTAACGCTGTAGACTCGTAGAGACATTCCATAAAAATAGCTGTTAGGATTTACGATTTCTTTGAACATATTCTTTACTACAATTCCGTCCCTCGTGTCCACATCTTGTTGCATGTCTCGCAGTGTTAATGGTGGTTTAAGGAGAACAGTAGCATCCGACCTAAGTGATTACTTTCATGGCGGTCTGTGTGGCGGCGGACTTCAAGTGAGGCTCCTCATCCATCTAACGGACACTTCATCAACCCCGAGCCGCTACTTTGCAGCATTGAGAGCAGGGTACATTCTCACAGCCAACTCCTTTCGTCTCGGCGTGACGTAACATCCAGCGAGCTATACAAAATGATTCATCGTGAGCACTGAGGTATCTTGTATCTTGGTATTATCAGCTGGGAAGGAGATGAAGTGAGGCATGTATAATATAGCATATAAAGTTTGGCAGCCGTCTCGTAGCTTAGATCCGACAATAATAGATCAGCAGTCAAGCACTGTTAGGAAGACTTTTATCAAAGGTACAGTTCATCCTAATTTCTTTCTCCTACTCATCACTCTACATGATGCATAATATTTTGCCGAACTGAGGTTACTCGCATGTAATACTGCGTCTTTGAGGACCCATTGAACCGACATCGCCTGACATATGAGACTTTCCATCGTATCTTGTTTCAGTCTATCACAACGTTATCTACTAACTTTGGCAATCGTTAACAGGCCACTCTGAGGCTCAAAGACCCAAGCTGCTTCTAATAAAGGACGGGCGGACTCTCGGGATGGGTATTGCTACTAATAACCTTGAGCTAGTGGGTTGTGAGCAAGTGAAATGCTTGTGGAGCTGTTCTTACCTCACTAACAATGTTCTAAGCTATGATTATCACTGTCTGGTAAGTCTTTTGTCTGTCTATCGATCATTATATGAGCCCTAGCGGAGCGATGAAAACTCATGGCCTTGATCCTAAGTCATAACAGAATTTAGGTAAATTAACAAATATTTAGGAAATCTCTATAGACTTTAAGAAAATCTTTACTAAGTTTAGGATGCCCTTTGCTAAGCCTATTCAAATATTATAAATTTAAGGTCTGATATCTTCTTGCTTCCCGAGGGAACCTTGGTGCTTGACCATTCTCCACTGTCTGAAGCACCCTGGATCACTCAAACCAACAACGGAATATCGTCCGAACTCCTAAAGCAAGCCGCCAAGTTCCATTCCTGATTCAATGCCCCTCGTTGTGTCCACGTTTTCCGAATGATCTTCATAGCCTCGATCAAGCCACCCACGTTACTCAGTGGCTTCGTTCTACTAAAGATGTGTTCAATCACAGTTTCATGACTTTCGGACGCCAAACATCCTGTCACGCAGAAGGGCCACGCAACCGTCATCAACCAGCTTGGCATAGTCAAGCTTTCCAACAGTTTCAGATTTGCGGACACGAGATCAACAACTTCGCTCATTTCGGGATGCCATCCCGAGAGAACAACAGTTAGGTAGAGCCGTGCAGCATTCGCCCATACCCGAGTAATGGCGTAGTAGGCGTCGTGTGGAGGGCGCATGGTTCGTAGTAGAGTGAACTCTGCGAAAATCTCACCTCGCTGATGGGTGGTCTCTTGTGCTCGGTGCGCTTCATCATTCAGCATCGCCAGGCCTCGATCAAGCTTTTCAAGGATTTTGCCTGCCTTTTGAACCAAAGTCATAAAAGAGAAATTCCCTTTCATTTTCGTCTCTTTCTTCCAGGCGTTGAGAGCCACTGCTTCGGCAATGCTGAGAAATACCCAGTTCTCGCACCCAGTCACATCTTTCATGTTCAGACTGGTTTCACTTTGGCCCGACATCAACTTTTCGTGATAATCAATGAGACTTGGTACCCGCTCCATTGCGCTGCTAGATACGATGTCGGCGAGAATGATCTTGGCAGTGAAGAAGCGTAAAGCTACTTGCGTTGAAGAAAACAAGTTGACGTCTGAACAATTGACTCTGTTCGCCTGCTCCGCTGACATCTGCGTCGGATCAAATGTCACGCGCCACACAACATGCTTTATTTCTGGCGAGTCGAGAGCTTGCTTAAAGAGGATCACCGCAGCATCTAGATGAGGTCTCCATGCTTGGGAATACTGAGTCATGGTCTCGAACTCGAGTAACAACATGATATCTCCAAAGAGATGCGTTCTCTCCCATAGATTAGCGGTGGTGCCAAGCATCTCAACCCTATGCTGCATTCCCTTGAAAGCTTGCTCTGATTGCTTCTGAACTTGCTCCCAGGCAAAGCTGGCACACAAGGTATATCCTGCGCCAGGAACGAGGGGCACGACTGAGAAGAAGTACGTAACTAGGCTCACGATCAACTGTCTTGACTCGGGGTTTCTAAAGGCAGCAACTAGGAGCCAGTTATGACCGCCTTCGAAGAGCGAAGTGTGATAGAAGGGGTGGAGTAGTGGAAAGACATAGTCCTTGTAGGTCATGAGAAAACGCAGATCCTCTTCGCCGTCGAGATCGAGTTTGAGCCTCTCGCGGAAGGTATTTCCAAATAGGAAGTGCTCCGGATTATCGCGTAGTGGTAGGTCGACAGTATTGAGTATATCGTTTGCGCGATTGTCAGTGCTCAGTGAGTTATCACTGTCAATGTTGCTAGGCCAAGAAGCTGGTGTCGTGTCGTCAACCGACTCCGAGATAGTTATGCCAGGTGGTGTTGGGCCCGGAGGAGGGACTGGGGGTGAAGCAGATTCTTCAACCCGAGGAATCTCCTCATTATCCAGTTGATGAGTAATCTTCTGGATCATCTGCCTCCCCCTTTTGTTTCTGGCATTTCGCTTGACCTGAGCCTTCAAACGCTGGCTCATTTGCCGTTTTTGCTCCTCGCTGTTCATCCATTCGGGCTTCGCATCGCTGAAATGACACGCTAATCCGAGCGCGACACAATTTCCGCAAGTCGGCTGAATCTCGTCACATTTCTTGTGGCGTAAGCGACAGATCCAACAGCTTCCATTCTTTCTCATTGTTTGTAATCGTGGTTATGCAAGAGTTGGGTAGCGCGGGAACTCAAATCTCCGCGCGGAGATACTTGAGCTAAGACTGCGATGATTCGCTCGAGGGTGACGGATATGATTTGTCATTGGAAAGGGCTCCGCGCGTTGAACACCACCGCGCGGAATGTCAAAAAATTAGACTTTTGGCTGTTAGGACTTGATAAAGGGAAGTAGGCAAAACCGTATATATAGGCACCCATCTGAGCAACAATGTAGTTTCGAATTTCACTCTTAACTTTCATCAGTCCACTTACTATGCCTTCGTTAACCGTCCTCGTGCTTGGCGGCACCGGCCCTGCCGGTATCAATCTGCTACGGGAGCTACTTCATCGCAAACATAAAGTGGTAGTATATGCAAGAAATCCTCAAAAGGTTCCTGAATATTTGGCTTCCAATCCATCACTCGAGGTAAGTCTCGCGCATGATGGTAATCTAGAACGAAGAAAGCGGCTAATTTTCCCAGATCGTCAAGGGAGAGCTGTCTGATAAAGCAGCCCTCGACCGAGCCGTGGCCAAGGTCAACATCGTCATCTCGCTCCTTGGACCTCTAATCACCGATCGTACCACGCCCCCAAACTCTATTCCCGACTTCTACAAGAACTCCCTGTTTCCCGCGATGCGCCGACACGGCGTTAAGCGAATCTTTGCAATGGGAACGCTCACTATCACCCAGAAGGAAGACTCATGGACTATGCTCCAACCAACTATAAATCTCATGGTCCGCACCGTATTTTCGAACGCTTACCGTAGTATCACCTCGATCGGAAAAGTATTTGAGGTCGATGCCAAGGACCTCGATTGGACCATATTCCGTATCTCAGCCATCCCTGGGGGCTCTGATCAGGAAAGCTGGGCGAAGGACAGGGAAGACGGAAAGCCTTTTGTTGGATACGTTGGGCAGAAGGGCTATACGTATTCTTTCCCGCGAGGCGCGCTGGCAAGATGGCTTGTTGATGCTGCTGAAAGTGGGCTACAGGATTGGGTGCGCAAGGCACCTGCGGTCTCCAAGCTGTCTGGTAGCTGAACATGTCACTCTGGTCAGGTCTTCTCAACTATGTTTCTTTTGGCTTTATCTAGTATGTAGCTGTTGTTTTGGTTTCTTGGACTGGCAAATGCTGGGCCTTTATTGTACGTGATTAATCCTTAAATACTTCTGCCAAGATGGCCTAATTCATGAACCAAGTATCTGGGACTGGGAAATGATAATGGAAGCGCTTCTCAATAACCTAACTGCAAACTTCGATCGACCAAAACATTTCCCATTGTAAAATTCGCCGCCTCAGCAGAAGGATCCTGTCTTGACGTCAGTGGTCAGAAGGAAATCGTGATCTCGTCAAAGACGCCCTTGCGAGTCGAGTACAAATAAGCTTCCAATGATCCTTAACCGTCTCACGTCAACTTAATTTCTTGCTCACTATAAATGAGAATAGAAACATTTACCAATACCTCACTCACACTGGTTCGTTATCACCTTTTTAGCCCATAATTCTCAGCATGTCTTATCCTGATCTTACCACGTTCAAAGCCCTATCATTTGACTGCTATGGCACATTGATAGACCAAGAGTCTGGCATGATTCGTGGCTTATAGCCTATCATCAGTCGTCTTCCTTCTGAAAGTGATTACAAAAAGAATCCTGTTTTGTTGATCCAGCGCTTTCATGAGCTTACCCAAGTCCTTGAAGAGGGGGAGCCTACCCTACGCTACGGCAGTATCGTCTCGCGCTCGTTTAAAAGTCTCGCAGACGAACTTAGCATTTCTGTACCCGAAGAAGAAATGAATCATCTTGAGTCCTTACCCGGGACTTGGCTACCTTTCCCCGACACAATTCCAGGCTTGCAAATTTTGAAGAAACACTACAAACTCATCATCCTCACTAACGTGGATAACGTCAACGCCTCTTCAACTCTAAAGCACTTCCAGCCCGCTGAATTCGACAAGGTCTACACTGCCGAAGACATCGGTAGTTATAAACCCGCTAAGGCAAACTTCGACTATTTATTTGATCATCTCAGAAGCGATCTAAGCGTCGACAAGGATCGCGGGGAATTACTACACGTAGCGAGAAGTTTGACGGCAGATCACGTTCCGGCCAAATGGTTCGGACTCAGAAGTGTTTGGATCTCTCGCGGCGGTGAAAAGAAAGAGGGAACAGGTGTCGGAGGTGATTATGAGAGATTAAAAGAAAACGTGGAGTTTGAATGGAGATTTGATAGCATTGGGAAGTTTGCGGAGGAAATCGAGAGACAATTCGCTGAGAAGACCTCGTAGAAATACGCAGTTTTGCGCTGCGGCCTGAATAGTTACAACGTACGGTCATGAATCATGGTTGAAGTAGGGCTGAGCGCTGAGTTATGCCCGCAGGTGGATCGCAGAATAATACGCACACCAAAGCTCTCTCACCATAGTAAGACAGGGATGCTGACATAAATAAGCAGGTCGCATTTAGCCTCCAACTCCATAACGTATTTCTGTCAGCCTCTTTGTGTGTGCGTATTATTTTGCGACCCACCTGGCCCGGCAGATAACATTAAATATTACGGTGGCAGATATGCAACTCATCGAGATGAAGCCTTGCTTTGTTTATATGGACTGAGTTCAAATTCAATGGCAGCCGTTTTTAGGTCCAAAGCATATAAAATTAGTATTGTTTCATCTTCTGCAGCAGCACGGCCCAGCGCAGTGGAATATGGTGCGATTCACTCACTCAGCCTCATTTCCCAATCGTGATTCAGTGCCCGATACTAACAAAAACTCAAAGACCTCGCTCGTTCTAGACCGTCTCAACGCATGAAATGTGACTGACCAAAACTGCCGAAACGCTCAGGGCTCGGTGCGCTAAGACACATGGGATGGCCGCTATGTCTGAGCGTTTTACCAAGAATGTTCTAGCGAGGAACGTTTGAGCACCAAACACTGACTCGCTCGACGCCACATCGCGTGCGCCGATCGCAACTTGCCCACGCCATGTCAGGAACAGAAGGACGATGAATTGTGTGCCGAGGCTCGTCTTCGAGGTGAGAGAAATAGAGTTGAGTTTTGAAGTCAACTGGAGAGTTGTATTCTCATCCACTATTGATGTGCAATCGTGCCGTAGCAAGCGAGTAGATCTTTGGGTCGGTCAAGACCCATTTTCTAAGCATATTTCTTTTGCCTTTTCTTTTCTTGATCAACCTGAGACACGACATTCCATCTCCACTACGGAGCCTCTTCAAGGGTGATGGATAACGCCCCATCTGACAAGATGTCAAGAATGGATCTCAATTACGTACTGACCCGTAGAATAGCCAAATGACTTCCACGTTTTTTCTTCTCACGAATCTGCAGCGGAAAAAGCCACATCCGTGAGAGACGACTAGGTTGGCCTAGCCTCGGCGCGAAAAGAGTCGGTTGAAAACTCTAGTGCTGAAAAAATGCCAGGATTCCCTTGAAGCGTTAATACAGAACGGGCGCTCAGCTGCGAAGCGATGTCACATCGTGGATCTGTGCCTCTGGGCGATAAATCCTTTACATTCTTGGCCCATTCAGGGTCTTTTTCCCTCTTAATACCCGTGGGGGGCTGTCATTTCTCATCTGCAGTTCGCATCTCGTTCCTGAGATTCGACAGATTCTCTCATTTAAAACAATAATAATGGCGTGGGGCGATCTTCCTGTTGAAGGGCGGACGTTGGACCCTTTGAATGATGATCTTCGACACGGATTGACTGCCGTTACGGTCCTCGCTTTCATTTCGTTCTTTTCTGCGAGTACTTTGTTCTTTTATTTGGTGTATAAGCTCACGACATGGAGCTTGTTCATCAAGTCGCAGCCTTCGGGGCACTTTCAACAAACGACTGGACCGATTCAGAGGGCGATAGACTTTACGCTGGGTATTGATGGGATATTTGCTGAGAACGATCAAGACGCCAGCAAGAAGGCAAATGGAAATGTTCCTACCGCCCCTCGACGACCGAATCAGTTCCTCGTCCTGATCATTAATCTACTACTTGCCGACATGCACCAAGGAGTAGCCTTCTTTCTCAACGCGGCGTGGCTCCGGAATAATGCGATCATGGTTGGAACAGCGTCTTGCTATACCCAGGGACTCTTCGTGTCGCTTGGTGACTTGGCCTCGTCCATGTTCATAACTTTAATCGCTTTCCACACATATCTTGCTGTTGTTAAGCGACGACAGACACCACAGAGGGTGCTTTACGCAATGATCATCGCCATATGGATCTTCGTCTACGCCATCTCCCTCATTCCAATCGCCGCGACTCGCAATGGTGCCGAGTTTGGAGGATTCTTTGTACGCGCTGGAAGCTGGGTGAGTACCGTATGCCCTGTTGACTGGTTGACTGTCAGCAGCCCTCTAACAATTTACAGTGCTGGATGAACCGAAAGTACGAGAATCTTCGACTCTTTACACATTACCTCTACATCTTCCTCGGCCTTGGTACAACATCCGTCTTATACCTCATCATCTTCTTCCATCTCCGTCGTCAAGCCCGATTTGAGTCTTCAGGATCACCAAGCCAGGCCGATACCATGCAACTCCAACTTAGCCGTAACCCTGCCTTCCTGATCTACCCCGTCATCTATGTCACGTGTACCCTTCCCCTTGCGGCTGGCCGTATTGCAACCATGGCTGGCGCGAATGTACCCAACGGCTACTTCTGCTTTGCAGGTGCAATGATCGCATCCAACGGTTCCTTCGACTGCCTGCTATTTGGCACAACCCGAAACACCATCGTCTTCGCCTCAAAGTACGACATATCATCCGACGATGTTGGCCTGAGCACTTTCGCCTTCCTCAAAACGCCTAGTCGTCGGTTCGGAAACACCATCTCGATCCAGGGTGGCCAACAAGCAGACGAGAATGTCGCCGGAGGATGGTGGTCATGGCCTGCTAGGGCAAGCGGTTCAGAGAACAGAAGCAGAAAGGGAATGACTCGCACCATCAGCCAAGAATCTCTGAGAGGACCGGCTATTCAGATGGATACCGTGACATCGGTGATTGTCGAGGTTGACGATTCGGCGGAGAGAGACCCAAGATACCCAGATACGACAGCGAGCTCCAATCCTTCGCTACGCAGTGCGGAGAAGGATTATACGAGAACGATACAAAGAAGCATGGATGCTCATAGATAAGACTTTAATGTTGATACTAAGTAATGAAAATAGAGGCTTTAATGATATTGGCATATTAAGATATGTCTACTGCACCTGGCCTGCTGTGAAACATATTTACCGAGTATGATAGAAGTCATAAGATTGGACAAGGTCATCGCCTTGCTTTTAAGACTTTTCCTCTGGTTCATCCTCTCGGCCAGTCTCTGAAGCATCCTCCGAACTAGTATCTGAGTACACAGTCGCTGGGTATCTTTCAAGCTCATCAAGCCACTCTTCGTCTGGTTCCAACTGTATCCTGGATTTCGCGCACTTAAGTTCGATACCGATTTTGTCGGCAGGCTCGTAGAGTTGCCACGGCGGTTCTGTGCCTACTGGCGACGTCCACGCAATGACGGAAAGCGCCGGAAACAGTGCCTCATAGTCGATGAGAGTTTTGACCATATCATAATCAGCAGGTATCAAATACCACCATGGGTCATAGTTAAGTTCTTGACCCGGGGGCAATAGCGGGGTCCTCTCGTGGATTTCAATGTCCTGCAAGAATAGCACCTTCAAGCTTGGCGGTAGATGCGCTTTGAGCTTGGGCAACCACTCAATATCAGGTTGGTAGAGATAAGCCCCAAATAGAGCTTTTGGTGGGATCGCGATATACTGAAGAGACGTGAATTTAGCAAATTTTAAGGGCCTGGCCTCGAAGCCCGGGTGGCGACAGTCCCAGTAAAGATCTATCACTTTGATACTCTCCCGGCACGGTCTTAGAATTCGTGGAAAGTTCGGGGTACCTGGGTCTGATTCATCCATAGGGTGATGAAACTCGAAGCGCTTGAGTTTCTTTGCATTTCGCAAGAGCTTCTCCAGAATCTCGTCTGTATAATTGTATACTTCTAGGGAGAGGGACTCTAGGTTCTCTAATGGCAGAGGCTGAACTAATTCAGAGGCATAATGATCGAGTCTAATGTTATGGAGGCGCAAAGATGTAAGGCTGGGGTAGCGAAATAGTTTTATCTCGTCCAAAGATAAGATACGCGGGTCTGGGCCCCTGATATCATAGGATACTATGTGCACTATTAGCCTCTATCATTGATGTGATTCTTGACAAACTCACCGGTCTTCAGTCTAGGCTTAGGGGTCATACGCCCAGCCAAAAGCGAGGCCATGTTTTCAAAATCAGCTAGGCCATCACGGCCTCCAATGATCATGGTCTCCCCATTACTCAAAGTGGCGCTCTCGATGTTGCGAAGGTCAAGGCAGAGGAGCAGCCAGAAATATCGAGCATCAATGTCTTTGACATCCAAGTGATGAATCATGTTGAGGATTCTGGGATCCCCTTTGGCGACTCTCAGAAACCTTCGGAAATGTCTATCTCTGGAGAATATCATTCTCCTGTAAAACATTGACTTGGCCATTGCGTTAATGGTCTTACTCGTCTGCATGAGAGGCTTGATTTGGCGCGGCTCGAGCTTGCCCAGAAGCATCGAGAATATCTCAGGCGGTAGCCGATCCAGCCTCCGTTGTCGTTCCATGTTTGCTGTACTTGTCGTGAAAGAGAGGTTTTGTTTAGATGAAGAAGGGATGAAACAGGCGGGGATGGATGATGTCCTTAGTGAACTTAATCAAACACAGCAGAGGCTAGCCAGATATGGCTTAGTGAATCCCCCATTTGGCGGTTGATCAATCAGCAGCCATTCCGTTGTACGTGAGATCAACACTCTCTGTTTTCTATGTGATTCAGTGACATGTAAGATCTATAAATTAGTATGCTTGGATGTGGTTGTTCGTCTAGATATAAAGAGTACTTAATTTATAAACCATTGACTTGACGCGCGCAATCAAACAGTCACTTCATTGCTACAATCGGAAATAAATTTAAAATGTGCATCGCCAGCATCACGCATGTCATTGGCAAATGCGGTCACGAAATCACTCATGAGGTCCATACTTTAGACTGTGACAATAAGGAGAGTGGAGGTTGTGCTGGCCTCGAACTGAGTCCAAGCATATCGATAGAAACAGACTATTTTCCCTGTGAAGAAGCCAAAAAGCTGGTGGAGGAAGAGGAGAGAACAAAGGCTACACGCCTATAGACTGATGACAAACTGAGCATAGAATAGTATGCAATGCGCATGATGCACAACCGTTGAGTTTGAGCTACTTGCTTCTGTAATTTATATGAAGAGCGGTGACCTGGATACAACGAGTGACATATATTGATTCAGAAAGCCACGCCACGTATAAAGAGCTCTCCTCAGACCTCTCTCCTCAGCATTTCCAACATCACGAGAACATATTTCTCGCACGTCGAATTTATCAAGATTGACATCATTCAACCTAAAAGAAAATGTGCAAAACTACACTGGTACGGAACCGGGGTAGCTGTGGTCACCTCATCTCGTGGCACAATCATGAAGAACTTTGCCCTGACAAAGGAACAGAACAGTGCAACATAACGTTGGGGTGGGAAGAGAAATATGCGCGTTGGGCTTGCCGAGCATGTGTCGACGCGGAAATTGAGAGGAATAGACGCTTAAGTCAAAGATAGTCGTGCTTCATTTTAATATTACACCTTAAATGTCTTGAACGCCTTGAGACATACTACTTATATTTATATCTTTACCAAACTTAGATTGTTGTGGCCAACAACGCATCATTTCATAAAGCTCATGCGTGCAAGTAGCCCCCATACAGATTCGTCATGTCAAATACTCGTCACACACGAACTATCCAGCCGAGACACCAATTTGGTGCTATTGCCTACATACTTGTATCTGTTTACCTCTGAGGGAAATCGCAGCCAGACAGCTAATTGAGCTAATATCAACGTAGCACTACACTTTATCCTATTCACTTACGCATCGTTCTAGGACCTCTCTGCTGATACAGGCTCTCAGAGACAGGTCTCGACTGCAGATCTAGCGTGCCTGGTGCATAGGGGCAAACATCAAGCTGAAGGCAGTACTGCAGAAGAAGCGACATTAATGACTTGTGCAGCGGAGTTGATGTGAACCAGAGTGAGTTGTTGATTGCCATGCTACTATATGCACCCAATGTCCTTATTAGCCTGAGGAAGAATCGAGAGCATTCCCAAGCTAGTCATACTCTCGGCTCCCTGCAACTCTACGGCCCTTAACAAAGACCTGTGCCACATTCCTATCATCGCCCGTCATAACATACTTCTCAAACAACCCCCTCAACGAGTCTTCCGCCTCTCTGGGTGTCATAGCTGACTGCAGTCCTGTTGTCGTAGCCACCCAGATGGCATCAAACTCTTTACCAACTTCAAAGTTCCCGATCTTATCTTCGAGACATAAGACCTTGGCGCCTCCCATTGTTGCGAGATAGAATACTTCTTCGAGCGAAAGAGCCTTGTCTTCGCCCTTTGACATAACTTCACGTGCATTTGAAGCTATCACCGCTTGTCTGATGACTGCCAACATCTGAGATGCCCAGCCGCCTCCACTATCAGTACCAAGACCGCATTTAATTCCGCGACGGAGGAAATCGCGGATTGGCGCTACCATGAAGCCACCGCCGACTGACATGTTAGCAATGGGACAGTGAGCTATACCACACTTGAGCGCCTCAAGACGTTCCTTTTCGTAGTCGGTCATAATGGTGCAGTGCGCAAGGATGCTGCGCTTGTTGAGTAGACCATAGCTCTCATACAAATCGGCCTCGCTGCCTTTGAACTGTGGGAACAGCTCCTTGGTGAAGTCGATCTCTTGCTGAGCTTCGTTGAAATGTGTCTGCATAGCCAGAGTATCGTCTGCTTGTACCATGTCTCCAAGGCCACGAAGAAGTTCGTCAGTGCAGCAGATTGCGAATCTTGGTGTAACAACCGGCTTCACCAACCCCTCTTCACCTTCTTCGGCGGGGCGCAGGGCACGAATATGAGCAATGCACTCCTTGGTCTCGCGAAGAGAGTCCTCTGCGCTTTGTTCACAAAGATAACCTGGTGCATTTCTGTCCATGTTACATTTTCCAACAAACGCCCGTTGGCCTTTCGCGTGGCATATCTCTGCTAGGATGCGTGTCGCCTCAGCGTGTCGAGAGCCATAGTATGAAGCTGTCGTGATTCCTTGTCGCAGAAAGTCCTGAACAGTATGCTCATACATCGTTTTCGCGTACTCGGGATCAGAGAATCGCGCTTCGAAGGGAAACGTGACCTGGTCGAGCCAATCGAGGATGTGAAGACCTTGACCAAGACCCCGCATCGGCCATTGAGGAGCGTGATTATGCGTATCAACAAATCCTGGGATCAGAAATTCACCATGAGGGACATGATGGATTCTGGCATCTGAGGGAACTCCATCTTGGGGAACATCTGCAGGCTTCTTCCAGAATCCTGTGATGACGCCGTCGCTGATGACGAGAGTTGCATCGTCGACAAATTCCAGAGTTTGGAGGTCAAGAGGGTGAATGGCTGCACCACGGAACACCACGACAGATGGCATCTTGGACAATCGAACCGAGGATTTAGTCACGCAGTAAAGGGAAATAAGAAGAGTGTAAGTTGATCTTCATGCTTACATCGGAAGGTTCAGATACCGTGGGGCAGCTCCGATAAGCGTCCCCTCCGCGTATACCCACCCAATCACAGCGCATGCGATTATCGGGCCAGCTCGGTCGAGTTTGACAGTAGGTCCCCTCTTGTTCCTCAGCACTTAACCTTCGTAATACCCTTGACGGAGTCAGTATGGAGCATCGCTCAAGTGAGGCAATTGCCCTTCGATCGACGCAACGAGCGCCGCGTAGTTGCCTGTCATGCGCATCTCGCAAAGTCAAATGCGATAAATCTGTCCCTTGTTCACGATGCATTAAGCGTGGCCAAGCTGCATCATGTGTCAGGGAAATGGTCCTTATTCGCGGCCAAGTGACCACGTCTGTGAATTATCCTGATCTCGTTTGTGGGTGAAGCTGATAAGAAAACAGATGGCAAGATGGTCCCGAAACTCAAACATATCAAGAGCTCAAGGAAGAAAATGATCGCTTGCGACAAGAGATTACTGCACTAAAGGAACAGCAAGGGCGTCGCCAAAGCAATGCGATCCCGCAAGCCCATATACCCAGCAGATCAATTGATGATATAGAGTATACTCCAGGCGAGCTTGCTGATGGCTTATGGGAAAGCCTGGCTTTGGAGTCTCATACTAACGGCTCCCGTGTATCAGACTGGGCGGATATCATCCTGCCCAATGTAGAGTGCAGTAGGAAGCTGATAGAGTTCGATATGACTTGGGATTCTTGGGTTCATTATGCTCTTGAATATCCTCAATTCAAGGACGAATGCGATAAGTTCGCAGAAAGTTTAGAGGCCGGCCTTGCACTTGATGATGCAGACATGTCATGGCTCGCTGTCTATTTTAGTGTTCTCAGTGTAAGTTATGCATTAATCAATCGAGTACGTTCACCGGATGGTAGAACTGACGAGTGGTAAAGACATCTCTTTTGATGATGGAAGATGACGAAGCTCAGAGCCTACCAATTCCCCCAGGAGCTACCATAGAGCAAGTGTCTCAGAATTGGTACGAGGCAGCCCTTTTCTGTCTTCACAAGGCAGACTTCCTACGAAGACCCAACGTGCACAC
Organism: Fusarium sp. HKF-74; assembly: GCA_021223625.1. Taxonomy (NCBI): domain Eukaryota; kingdom Fungi; phylum Ascomycota; class Sordariomycetes; order Hypocreales; family Nectriaceae; genus Fusarium; species Fusarium sp. HKF-74. Next base: position 806,709 of record JAJFAS010000004.1, read on the forward strand.
CGTACAAGCAATAGCTATTCTATGCATGGCCTTCAATAACCGTGGGGATTCAGAGATGGGTCATCACTTCCGAGTGTCAGCGATCCGAATTGCACAAACTCTCCACTTAGCTCAGGAAGATGGCAAACGCGAGGAGAGACATCTGAGCCTTGAAGCAGAGCGCCGTTTGTGGTGGACACTGGTTATCTGCGAATGGTGAGTCTCCAAGATATCGATATCGCGCCAACGCTAAACACCTTTCTTGCAATCAGGTTGAACTTGACGCATGAGTCGCCAGTGATAGACGAATCTGACTTTAGCATTCCCCTGCCTTCTGTCTCCCACCGTGACGCACAGAATACGCTCGTGGACCCCGTGCACTATCACATCTTCATGGCGCGAACATCGCAAGTTATACACAAGTTTCGCATATCACTGAAATACGGTCTCAAGTCGTTGAGAAATGCCATCAACATCGTCAAAACTGCTGACGAAGGGCTAGCGAGCATCATTGACTCGTTACCAAGTCACTTGCAGCCCGAGAGTGATGCGGTCACCGACGCAGAGATCCAAGCTCTTGAGAACACCCAGCCATGGATCAAGTGGCAGCGATACGACTTGACTCTGGTCCTCCTACATCTTCGTATGCACATCAACCGCGTTCTTCAAAAGCAGTGGCTATCATATCCTGAGGAATATCACTGGGCACGAACAGTTAGCGTCACGTCTGCCATGAGCCTAATTTGGATTAACCGAAGCTGGGACCAGCCGGCATCAACCAGAAAGCAGTGGTAAGACAAGCCCGCCCATACGATTACTTCTAGCATGCTGAATTCTGAAGGGCGCTGTCGTATCATATTTACTCTTCTGCCATGTTTCTGCTGCGGGAATACCAAAGCACTGGCCGCGAAGATAAACGGGAGTATCTCGATGCTATTGAAGCTGGGCTTGTCTTGCTGGATGCTGTTGAGTCACATAACCTACTCGCTCGACACGCAGCTCGAGCCTTGCGGAAAAGTATGAGCGAAGCCGGTACATGAAAGAAACTCGGGTTACAGAATATTTGAAGCTATCCATCCTGTAATATACCAGGCGGTTCGACCTGGAAACTTGTCATAGAGCAACAAGCTTAGGGCAGAACTTTGGCATCTTTCAGTGCATCAAAAACCTTGCTCAGGGCATCCCAACTATCTTCATATCTTATTCAATGTTAGCAAGTCTCAGAATTTCCGAAATGTGTTCAACTTACCGATCCCAACCAAGCTTTCGCGCTTTGCTCATACTAATCACCAGATCAAAGTTCCTGCCCAGCACAAAACCGAGGAATCCCCACGTAGCCCCTTCCAATGCCTTTTCATCCAAGCCCTCTCGCTTAGCGAGTTTCTTCCAAGCTTCCTTTACCTTCTCCTGCTGACTCCATTTGGTTAAATCAATAGTCTGCTCCATCTTACCTGGTTTGGTGACACCCTTGAGACCGGAAGTCTCCTCATGCAAGCTAAGTGGAGGAACGGGATTCAAATCCGTGGATGAGCTCAAAGGGTGAGACTTCTGGAATTGCGAGGCATCGACCTTGGTTCCAAATCGTTCTGCGACTTTGGGCCACAGGTTCTGCCAGCTCTCAACATCACCATTGACGACGTTGAAAGCTTCGTTGGCAGCCGAAGGTTCAAGCACGGCCCACTCACAAAACTTGGCATGGAGGTCGGCGCTTGTGAAAGAGTCGAAACCAGTGTAGAACCTCTCTGAACCAGGGAAGATGAGATCTTGGCCAAGCTCTTTGCTGATTGCTGCGTAAATGCCAACTGCCGTAGCCAGGTTCATGAAGTTTCCTCGCGCATACCCAATGACATCATTGGGATAGGTGACATTCCAGCTGACGCGACCCTTGGACTTGTCGCAGAATTTCTTCAGGATATCCTGCTGACGGTAGTAGAAGTTGGGCGGAAAGGTTGACTGGTCAGTTTGCCAAGGATCAGACTCGAGCATGGGGTTCTTGACGGGTCCTAGATGAACACCATATTGCTTCGCTCCCGTAACAAGCAGGAATCTCTTGAGGTTTTTGTCAATACCGCTCTTCCCGAGGGCATCTACAAAAGCCTGTAGCATATCGCCATTAACATTCCAACTCTCCTGTTCATCAGCCTTTTCGAGGTAAGCTGCAAAGAAGACATATTCAGCCGAGATACCCTGCAGGTTCTTGGCTACCTCATCGGCGTCCCCAGTGAGGTCGATGTGTCTGTGCTCAACATTGGAAGGGAACTCTTCTTTCTGAGAACGCGAGAGAGAATAGACTTTGCTCCATTTCTGGGAATTCTGACCAAGCTGATGAACGATTTCTCGGCCCAGAATGCCTATCGTGACTGTGAGATATGGAGCTTTGATTGTGCAATGATCGCCTACCTGTAGCTCCAACAACAATAGCAGTCGACATCTTGTACGATTATCTCGGTCTAAGGCTCTTGTATCTTGAAATCGAAGTGTTGGTAGAATTATGAAGTAGATGGCAAGTGGTTTGCTTATACTTTAGGTCCGGTTTGCTTGTGGGCTGACACTCTTGACGACAGGCGCCATTATGAGATCAGCTATACATCACTCTCCCCACCATCGACATAATGATGACCAATTCATTACAAACACAATGCGACTCTGAATAATATTATGACTGTGCATTACGATGTTTTCGGTGAAACTGAAACAAGCAATTGTTAGACCACAGTCTGATGTCACAAAAGGATAGACAATATTACAGAACCACGGGCGGACTATTAAACTCAGCCTGTCCGAATAGTTCACTTCTCGCCTGATATAAAGTATAATTATCAAGACGTAGTACAGTATAATTATCAAGACGTAGAGGGCATACCGATTGTTTACAGTAGATGGAATCCAAAAGCCTTGCGCGCTTCAACTTTTAGACCATCAAGGCCCACATATCCTTTCAGTGTGCTCTCATCCAGATCGTTTCCATCAGCGTAATCAGCAGAAGGTCGTCCTTCTAATGTAGCAAGAAGCTGACCTTTGACATAGGCTTCATTCGCTAGAGTTGTAGGGCACGCAGCTATGAAGGCTACTGACGCGTTGTTCTTTCCAAGGTGTTCAGTATCAACAGCATGACAAACCTGGAAGTCATTTTGGTCAGATAATTGGACGTAGGTAGTTATATGGATTCACTTACATCACAATGCCACCAAACAGTATCGCCAGGCTGTACTTCCGGCATATGAATAAGGCATTCTTCGAGCCTCAGATGAGGATGGGATGTCCGACTCAAGCGCTGACTCTCTGGCTTCATAGTCCCTGGGAACCAACCGGTGGAGTCGTCAAACGTCCATTTCTCAGCGTCCATGATATGATGAGGATCCTTCGGTGGACTGAAGAAGGGGCGCAGAAGGAGGTATGCGATTACAGTCTTGACGTTGGGGTATACCATGATGGTCCCCTCTCTCGGTGCCGTTGGCGTCAACGCAGTCCATCCTTGGAACGTGCGCAACACCGTCGAGTGAGCAGGGCCCTTGTAAAGCTCTTGGTTGGCATTCTTTCTCGCTTCAAGGTCATATGCATCATGCTCTTCTGGCCTACCGGAAAAGATCTCATCATAGACCTTCCGGTAAGTTGGATCAGCCCAGCGACATAAACTTCCAGCATCAATATGAGGACCCAGCCCGAGGAAGGGCTGACCTGGTGCGCGATCGCGAATGCCATCAAGATAGACAAGTGGGTCGGGAGAGGTATCTTTGGCAGAGTACGTCCAAAGCTCATTCAGCTTTCGCTGCAGCTTCAGGTGATTTGGATGGGAACGAAGGATGTTTTGTGTTGGTGAGTTGTACAAGACCAGCATCGATGGGCTTTCCTTAGGCCATGCTTGGATAGAGTCTTTGTTATCCGCAACATATTTCTTGAGGTCTGAGTAAAGTACTGTTGCTTCTTCCCTGGGAACAGTGTTGCGACAGACGAACGAGCCGATTTTCTTGATCTCCGCCTCTTGCTCTGCTGAGAAGCCATTTTCGATAATTTGTTGAGTGTCGAAGACGGGGATAATAGTGTTTCCCGTCTCGATAATCTCATCAGTGATATTTTCAAGCTCTTTGCAGACCTTTATCCAGCTTTCTTGTAGTGCCTTAGCGCCATACTCACTGATGATGGCTTTCTTGACCTCCAACAACTCAGGGTCTTTGGAGGACGCTGTATTCTCAGAGGTGTACTCGGGCCACGCAGGCCACTGTCGGATAGGGCCAGGCATTTCGATAGCTTTTCTGATTGAAAGAGGTTAAAATTCACGGTTCGGTGATATCCTATCCTTTTATCTCCTAGCTCTACATCATGTCTCTGACTTTGACATGCTTGATTGACGAATAACTCACTAGCGGGTGAGCTCGGCCGAGCTCGACCGACTTCGGTTCAGATCGTGAAGCTATTGGTCAGAACTCAATCAAATCGTTATCTGCTCAGGATCTAGATCCGATGCGGGGAGTTGCGGGCATGATAAGACCAATTCCCTGGGTTTTGTCTTCCCCAGACTTGATAAGCCAATAATAATAAACGTATTTGTTCCAAGATATAAGATGCACCCTGTAACCGGTCATGAAGAAGAGTCAAACTCCTGGTTTGGTTCATCATTCGAAAGCAACCATCTATCTCAATCATGGCATTTGAACGAAAACATGTCTCTAGGCTTGTTCCTGCAGATCACAAGATCCTCATGCCTCTTCTTCTGGCAGTGACCATCGTGAACTCGGCTGTACGTAACGACCCATCAACCTGCAGAGTTAGCTAACAACATACAGACACTGGGTTACGACTCATCCGTCATGAATGGCCTGTTGATCTTGCCCTCCTACTCCGAATACTTCCACTTGACAACGGCCACTGAAGGTCTCAACAATGCGGCCAATTGGATGGGCAGCATCTTCGGTGCTTTTCTCATGGGTCCTATTCCCGACCACTTCGGCCGCCGACGTGCAATCTACATCGCATCCATCGTAACCACAATCGGCATCATCTTGCAGGCCGCTGCTCAAAACATACCTATGTTCGTGGTCGCTCGCTTTCTTGTTGGTGTTGGATCAGCTATTAGCAATGGCGCTGCACCAACCCTTCTTGGCGAGTTACTCCCACCACGTCGACGAGCCCGTGTTCTTGGGTTGTTCTTTTCGTGCTTCTACGTTGGTAGTTTGGCTTCAGCAATCATCAACTACGGAAGCCAAAACATACAGAGCACATGGGCTTGGAGATTGCCTTCTCTTCTTCAGTTTGTTCCCAGCTTTTTGGCTGTCATGATCGTCCCATTCGTGCCAGAGTCTCCACGATGGTTGATCTCCAAGGATCGGAACGAGGAAGCTCTCGAAGTTCTCGTTATCATGCAAGGAAAGGACAAAACTGATCTACAGAAGGGCAGTGAGCAGCTGGAAGAGATCAAAAGCACGATCTTGCGCGAAGCTCAAGAATATCCTCGCAACCCTTGGAGGGAGATGATTTCCAGTGGGCCCAACAGGCGCAGGCTGGCCATTCTATGCAGCTTTGGGCCCATGATCAACTTGTTTGGTAACTTCATTATTTCGTAAGTCGTACCATTGTGACAGTACTTGATTCATCAGTCTAACGATTGCAGCTTCTACCTCACCAAGATATTAAACCAGGCTGGCATTACCAACACGACAACTCAGACACAGATCCAGGTCATTATTAACTGCTGGTCATTCGCGGTCGCTTTACTCGGTAGCTTCATGCTAGACATTCTCGGGCGAAGATTGCAGACCTTCATCGGTGTTGGCGGAATGGTCGTTACCCTCTTACTCATCGGTGGACTCATCAAGCGTAGGTTCTAGTATTTATTTGGTCTGAAGCTTGCTAACGAAGACTATACAGGTTTCGGCGAAAGCACCAACAATTCCGCCATATACGGGACTATTGCTGTCATTTTCCTCTTCCAAGGATTTTACGCCTTTTCGATTACGCCAATGACAAGCTTGTATCCAACTGAGGTATCACCATTCAAGCTTCGTGCTACAGGCATTGCCATCTTCCGCATGCTTGACTCCAGTGCTGGGTAAGAAAGATTCATCTTTCGTGGTATAAGCTCGACTAACAACATAATCTAGTCTTCTTGCTTCTTTTGCCATGGCTTATGCAATGGCTGATCTGGGATGGAAGTTCTACTTCATTAATGCTTCTTGGGACTTTGTATTTCTCGTCATCGCCTATTTCACCTTCGTGGAAACGAAGGGCTTGGAACTGGAAGAGATCAATGCGAAATTTGGAGAGTCAACTGTGGTGGAGGCTGTGGTAGAAGACTCCGCATCCAATGACATGGGTAGTAAGGATGAAGGCTGGACGGTCAAAGCCCAGCCCCAGTAATCTTGGAACAGGTTTTCACTCCGTCGGCTAGAGTTACTTCGCAGATAGACACAAGTAAATCGAGTAATGGATAATCGGTTCTCTAATACCACTTTCATGACTCTTGCCTAAACCACTCGGCATATCCACCGGGATTCGAGTCCTTTCCCACCGGGAATGACGATTGCTCCCACCGGGATGCAACCCCAAACCCCTCACGAGCACCATGACATTCGTTACTGACCTTCCCCATATAGATCGGATCTCCCTTCTCCGCATCTGCAGTTTCTGACATAGGACAAGCTCCATCTTGCATTCAACCTACATTGGCGCGGCAGTCTAAACTCAGCATAAGCATAATGTCTAAGCTCTGCACCTTCGCCAACAAGTGTCCAGCTTGCGAACCTGGTAGTGAAGCATTGGCGTACCACTCTATTTGAGACACGGCATCGCGTGTTCCCCAGAGTTTACGGTACGGGTCGCTTCATGTAGATCGTTGCTGACGCAGCATTGGTGCGCGTATTTGATCCAATTAATCACAAGCAGGTGTTTCGTGTTTCCTATTTGTGGAACAGAAATCCGTGGCAAATCTTCAGTCAAAGCATCGGCTAAATGCCATATGGAAAGCCCCCCGGATCTGCAAATGTAACATTAAACTTGGCGCTCCAATGACAGCAAGAGCTCAGGCCCAATTCATCTGATGATATGGGGTAAAGAGGTGTCTAATTTTGTGGTTTATGGGTATCGATGTCATGGATATATAACAGCTGCTGATTCTGCATAGCTTCCGCTTCATCAAACCGACCGATCAACGAAGACCAGCTTCAGCTTCATCATGGTCGTGGTCACAGCCTCAGCCCTCTTTTTGGGCCTTGCGTCCCTAATTCTTCCTGTCAGCGGTCAAGCTGTCAACGACGTGGCCGATGCGTTCGACCTGACTCAAGTCTCCCTCACTGATAGTCGATGGATGGACAACCAGAACCGAACATTGAACTATCTTCTGTCGGTTGATCCTGATCGTCTGCTGTACGTGTTCCGCAAGAACCACGGTCTCGACACAAAGGGTGCACAGACAAATGGCGGCTGGGATGCCCCCGACTTTCCCTTTCGCAGCCATGTCCAGGGCCATTTCCTTACAGCCTGGACACAATGCTACGCTTCCGCCGGTGTCAAAGAATGCGGCTCTCGAGCTACATACTTTGTCCAGGAGCTTGCCAAATGTCAAGCCAACAACGCAAAGGCTGGTTTTAACAAAGGATATCTCTCTGGCTTCCCGGAAAGTGACATTTCTAAAGTAGAGAACCGGACGCTCAGCAACGGAAATGTCCCTTACTATGCTATCCATAAGACCCTAGCTGGACTTCTGGACGTTTACCGCCGGATGAATGACCAGACCGCCAAAGACACCATGCTCTCACTCGCCGGCTGGGTCGATACACGCACCTCAAAGTTGAGCTATAACCAGATGCAGAGCATGTTGCAGACTGAGTTTGGTGGAATGAACGAAGTTCTTGCCGATATCGCCTTTTACACCAAGGATTCAAAGTGGCTCAAGGTCGCCCAGCGCTTCGACCATGCTGTCATCTTCGACCCTCTGCAGCAGAATACCGACAAGCTCTCTGGCCTGCACGCCAACACCCAACTTCCCAAGTGGATTGGTGCTCTTCGTGAGTATAAGGTTGGCGGTGATAAGAAGTATCTCGACATTGGTTTTAATGCCTGGAACATGGTCATTGGCCGGCATTCCTACGCCATTGGTGGAAACAGTCAGGCCGAGCACTTCCGAGCTCCCGATGCTATCGCTGGATACCTTACTGATGACACTTGTGAGGCTTGCAACAGCTACAACATGCTGAAGCTCACTCGCGAACTTTGGGCCTTGAACCCAACTGACGCTTCATACTTTGACTTCTACGAGAAGGCCCTGTTGAATCACCTGCTCGGTCAGCAGAACCCCAGCAGTGACCACGGACATGTCACGTACTTCACACCTCTCAAGGCAGGTGGCCGACGTGGAGTTGGTCCTGCTTGGGGTGGCGGTACCTGGAGCACTGACTACAACTCATTCTGGTGCTGTCAAGGTACTGGAGTTGAGACTAACACCAAACTTATGGACTCGATCTACTTTCACACTTCTGATACACTCTACGTCAACCTATTCACTCCTTCGAAGCTCAATTGGTCCCAGAAGAAAGTTTCTGTCACTCAAACGACTGACTTCCCTGAGAGCGATACATCCACATTCAAGATCTCTGGTGATACCAGTGAATGGACTCTTGCAGTCCGTATCCCATCTTGGACCTCTAAAGCCTCCATCAAGGTCAACGGCCAAGCTACGAATGTGGCCATCCAGTCCGGCAAATACGCTCTGATCAAGAGACAATGGAAGTCTGGAGATACTGTCACAGTCCAACTCCCCATGAGCCTCCACACCGTTGCCGCCAATGACGATCAAACCTTGGGTGCGATTGCTTTTGGTCCAGTCATTCTGGCTGGTAACTATGGCCAGTCTACCCTGAGCGGCAACCCTACGATTGACCTAGCAAGTATCAAGCGAAAGAGTAACACTGGTCTGACATTTGGAGCTACCTCTGGTGGAAAGGCTGTCGAGTTGGGTCCTTTCTATGATGCCCAGGGATTTAACTATGCTGTTTATTGGAAGTTGAGTGGAAAGCTTTCCGGCTGATTTGTTGTGTAGCGGGCTTGAGGGTTGTCGAAACTTGATGACAGTTATGAATTGAGAGGACAAGGCGCCTAGAGAAGTGGCTGGGAGGATTCTTGTATATTGAATATAGCTCAAGTACATAAGGGGACTTATAACCGCAAATACTCTTTGGATCATACAGGCAATCGTCAATTTTGTATCTGCTAGTAATGTAGTGCTAGTTGCCTCCGCTTCTGTAAAATCACATTCCAGTGGCCTGTATGGAATTGCATGGTAATAAACTGTCGAAAGTCGACCATTTGCCCAGGTACCTCTGTGATATCATATCTGGTGAGGATATTGGCAGCAATCATTCTCATCTCCGCCCAAGCAAAACTGTGAAGAGATCGAGGGTTAGTATGATGCAAAATAATTTTCGAAGGTACTAAGTCAAGAAAACCCACTTGATACCTATGCACGAGTGCCTTCCGGCAGAAAAAGGAAAGTACGCTGTCGTACTGCCAGGGGACGTCAGCGTGTGTCCCTCCAAGGGGTTGCAACAGCATACTCAGCTGCAGGGTAATCGCCTCTCTCATTGTCAGGGAGCCATCTCTCGGGGATGAAGCTCAGTGCATCTGGCCAGTATTTCTCATTGCGATGAAGATCTCGATAAGAGGCCGACACCACTGTGTGTGGAGGCAAGTCGTATCCCATCAGATTGATCCACTGGTCACCGGTACGGCGACCCATTTCAGATGCAATTGGATGCAGGCGAAGATTTTCTTTGATACAAGCTTCCAAGTACTGGAAGTTCTCCGAATCTCGAATAGTTTTGCTTACAATGATATCATCAACGTCATCATTTCTAATAGAAGGGAGGGATGCGAGAAGCTTAGCACGGACCCGAGGATTGCGTGCAAGCTCCAAGAACAAACAGGCAATAGTACCAGAGGTCGTTTCTGAGCCAGCGAGGAGGATCTCGGACATCTGGTCCAGGATATCCCGCGAAGTCATTGCCTCTTCGTTATCAGGCCTTTTACCATTCTCGATGAGGTGCTGAAGGAGATCTGGCGAGTGTTGCTTCTCGTCTGAGCGCTGACGAACGATTGAGTCAATAGCCTTTGAACGTCAGCGATACTCTTGTCAGCAGCAGAAACCTATTGTACCATAATCATTTGCTTGGGCCAATCGAACTCGACATTGAACCCGATCCGGCGTAAGGACCTTTTGACGTAGACGTACTATGAAGCGATCACTTATAAGCAATACATTCATAACAGGTACTTGAAATCGCACCTTGTATCGGTCTGCCAGACCGTCAAAGATGGCTCTCGGAACGGACTTCCATGTCTCATCCATCTGCGGATCGCCTGATGGTTCATTGGGCTTCACCTGCCCGAAGCCCTTACTAAATGAGCTTTCTCCCATGCTATCGCATCTGTCAGCATCAAGACATACCGATGCTGAACTCCATTGGTGTGCTTCAAACGTACATATCAAGTGCGACTTTGTGAAGGTCATCCATTAGATCAGTCTGGACACCTTCTAAAGTCGAAGTATTTCCAGCCAGAAGCGTCGCGTAGGTTTGGAGAAGGTCTCGCATTACGCCCTTGAAGACTGCCTCCAAGTTATCTACATAACCAACTGTGAACGCCGGGGAAAGGAACCTCTTGAGGCGCTTATGCGGATGGAATCGGCTGTAGACTTATTAGAACAACTCATCTTCGGGCCACGATCTGGTCAAGGCCGGACTTCCATACTAACATTTCCCCAAAGAGACCGGGACTCGTTCGATCTCGAGAAATCTCAGCATACATGGCAACCTTGGGGAGGTCAATGGTTGACAGAATCTGCTTCAAAGACTCTTTATCGGAAACCCAGACATGTCTTGGACCAAGGCGACATATCGGGCCATACTTTGCGTGACTGCGCTGTACAAGCTTCCAGATTTCACCAGTAGAAAAGAGATATCGCAAGTGGAAAGCAGTCAATGGTGCGTACCATGGTCCTGGAATCTTTTGAAGTGGAGAACGAACAGCACGAAAGATACCGAGCAGTGTTGAGATCAGAAGGTACGCCAGAATGGTGACAGCCAAGGCAACAAACAGAAGCTGCATCTTGGAGGAGTTTGAATGCAGATATTCAAGAGGAGAGATATTCATTTTGAAGGCTTTTATGCAAAACTTAGGTGGTATACGAGGGACGCTTGCTTAGTGACCATGATACTTGTGTGCATTATATACGGCTCAGACTTCAAGATACCGGTAACATGTTTGACAAGCTCGATTTGGTTAGTCGCAAGTGATGGTATCTTGAAGTTGTAACATCAAGAGGCAGTGCACTGAGAAGGTTCGTTTCACAGAGAGACTGGGAAGATGCCGCTCGGCTCCCGAAGGACTTCAGCCCCAGACAATGCCAGCTAGAGTAGTGCATGACAGGAATGGACCTTCCTGATTATGCAGTGCGTGCAATACTGCATGAAGCTTGATTGGCTTTGAACAAATGCCTCGGCATAAGAACGCCCGTGTTCTTGGTAGTTATAAAAGCATTGACGTGGCGTAAACCCAGCTACGCCCGGTCACCTTCTGCCAATTGCGTGTTTTTATGCAACTTTCGCTTCGACCCTAGTTTTCGTATCCATCGGGCCGACGTTGAGTTAACAGAATATTCCCTCGGACTAGTTACTCTCAGTCTGAGGGGTTATCCAGGCGGGTTGATGCTATCCGTGATCAGATCGACAGCCCTAGTTGGCTTATCACATCCATGGCTCGAGTTAAAGTTTGGTACCAGTGTTACTTGTCCCACGTAGTGCCCTGGGATGCCTGTAGGAATGTTGATCAATTTTAGGGGTATCTCTCTTTCTCATCCTATGACCCCTGTCAGGCAGCATGTCATGCACATATTAGCTGTTAGAGACTTTATTATACACTTGCTGTGGATAACGGCGGACTTGACTACATGGGGGCTTTCATATCGTATTAATACAGAGTAAGCCTTATTTAATGCCGTTTCTCGTATAGCCATTGATTACGGGCACGGGGTCATAGCGCAAGGCACTACTATCCGTTAGACCATCCGAGTAATGCCGGCACATAACAAAAGCTTCGCAGTTGAATGCCGGAGTGCCGTGTGACTCCGTTATCGTTTACGCAAGCCGCCCTACAATCAATCGTGGGGTTATCAACCAGAGGTGTGGACTTGCGAAGGAAAAGAGCGTATCGGACAATTATGAGCGGAGCCATCCGTAGATCCGGCACTTGAAGGCACGCTACTGATACGTATGGCGTTAGGGGGAGATGATGAAATGTCGCTTGTGTACATCGTCAGAGCCAGAGGCCCATATTCAGGACCAGGATCACCGTACTACGTTCGAGCCGGAAATGTTCGCTTTATAAGCTATATATACTACAAACTCGACAATTCATAGAATATTTACACAGTGCCTAGTCTCAGGTCGACAATCTCAGGTAGTTTCCCACTACGTGGGTTTGCTTCCATATCGCAGATGGATTTGAAACAAACTTTGGCGGGGGCAACCAGACCCATCTCAATATGCTTCCTCAACATAGGTCTCTGCTCACTCAACATATCAATGATGGCATTCCCAGAAGCTGGAGGAGGGGGCTCGGCTGTGTTGATCATTATCTCCATGGCATCCTTCGAATCTTGACGGGTGACTACCACCTGGAAAGCCTCTATAGCCACAGTCTTCAAAACATCTCTAGCCAGCTGACGCAAATGCGATATGTCTAGAGAAACAGGACCTAGTCGAACGGCATGGTTGCTGCGTCCAAGAAGACGAAAGACTCTAGTTGATTTATCAACCCACTCTGCGCGGTCTCCCGTTGGATACCGAATGACGGGTGTCAGGTCTCGGATCAAATTGGTAACAACGAGGGCTCCAGGAATATTTGGTTGTTCAGTCGGGACAAGCTCACCATCTTGGTCGACGAGGATCTCTACGATGGCCGCCGCCGAGAGTACAATATGCTCTGCAGGATCTGAACTTCCAGCAGACACGGCGACGACACCGGCATCGATCGAGCCATATATACAGCTGCGTATGGTGGCGTTGGGGAAGAGGTAGGCCACCGCAGCGACTTGATCATCAAACATTGGCTCGCCACCAAACATGACAGCCGTCACTGACAGAAACCTTTCTTGCTTGGGGCGGCAATAAGAGGCCAGACGGACCAACGATGTTATGGTTGAGAGCACGGCCGTTGCACGGCATGTTCGCAGAAGCTCAGCAGTAACATTGGGCGCCATCAAGCCTCCGATCGGTATCTGGATGGCAGGTATAGGCAGAGAAATAACGCTCAAAATGTGCAACAGAAATGAGCCGTAGAGATCTCCGGCATAAAAGAGATTGGCGACTCTGTCACCTGCACGCAGACCTGCATGGAGAAGTCCGTCTGCGAGGAGGGACGCAGTCCGAAGTAGCTCTATCTGAGAGTAGCTGGTAAACTTAGGAATACCAGTAGTGCCTACACATTAAGTCAGATTAGTGAGGAGGCCACATGATGGGTTGTGAGATATACCACCAGTCTTCATCAGAACTCCGTCGATCTGGCAGGAGGTCATAATCGAACGTTCGGACTCATGATAGGCCGCCCAGTACTTGGAATGATCAATCAGAGGGACGTCTTTGGGAGTGAGCTGGCCTGTAGTAACCATTTCTCTGTAGAGATCGCTGTAGAACGGTGACTTTTCCTTTGCCTCGGCGATAAGTCCGTTGAGACGAGGATATTGATCATCCTTTGGTGGTTGCACGACTGACATGATACCGGTGGGGATTAAATGGCGATAGCTTCAGAAACTCTCAGAAAATAAGCCCTCTCTTTGGTAAGAAGTAGATAGAAGTTGAGTTCCAGGCGCAACCACGATTAGTTACACAGTTAAGGTTTCTTGCCCTTCAGAAGATACGATCGACGACTTACTTCGGAGAAACAGGTTCGAAACACAAGCAAGCGGCTGTAAAACTCTAAGTTATGGTTTTTCATGCAACCCATCTTAGTAGCCCAAAATCAACGGCCGTGAAGTTTGCATAAAACGCCTTGCGTTATGCATTGTTGTACTCGGATGTTAAAGTTCAACAGGGATCTTAACGAGCTAATCAGACCCCTCCGGCATACTGAGTTCAGCATGGTGATCTTCACCTCTCACCACAAGTCTAACTTATAAAAGCTCGATCATGAGGCAAAGGTTCCTTGGATCGACAGAGTGTGGTTGCAATCAGGGTTTACGCAAGTTTCGGTACGGTACGCTTGCACATATCCATACGAAAATGCCCTCGCTGACACTTACATGGGAGCTCAGGACGGCTGCCATGTCTGTTATGTCCCCAGGGTGACGAAGCTTTCGGATTTCGGCAGTCACTTATTGAGACCATGGGATGTCGTCATTTCGATTGAAATTGGTCATATTTAGAGGGAATATCAGCTTTGGGCTGGCTAGAGTTTCTTTTGTGTGGATCGTACCAATCAGTGACTACGGAACTTCGGCTCAGATTCAGAAGCACAGATGCCTTCCAGAGTTATTCTCGAATCAAATAAGTGTCTCTCTGATCAGCTAGGAACAAGGTAAGATATCGCTCGTACCAGGCAGAAAAGCTTGGACTGCTTCCTTTACACTGCTTCGATGATCAAAAAACCCCTCAGCATCTCAGACTACGTAATATGGCAATGACCGTGCGCACTGGAGGCCCGAGCAAAAGCCGCATTCCGTTCTGGTTACTTAATGAAGGCTGCCGGTTTCTAATACGAGAAGATGAGCAAGAGAGGCTATGCATCACTGGTGCGCCTGCTGTTGAGTTGGACGATTTCCAAGTGTCCGCAGGGACCTGGTAGAGACCACCAATTATACTGAAACACAATGGCTCATGCTTGAAACAAGTTGCCTAGTGCTCCAACAACTAGCGGCTTTATCGACATCACCCTGTTTAAAGTTTAAGGCGGTAGGATACTCCGATTAGCGTCGAGGGAGGCGCAGCAAACCTTTAGAGCCCCTAGAGTGTGAGATATTGGGGAGGGGCGCCATGTTCAAGGTTTCAAGCAAGCAGATCAGAGGTGGCATTCGGCTTCTAGCAAGTTGAGCACTTGAATAATGCCTCAATCGATCTCGGCGGTGATGAGGATGTAACTCGCCAGGAAATGTCTATACGTCAAAAGGTCACCGAATCTGAGGGAGGGGAGAAGGGTCGGTATTTCTTAGTTTATAGAGTCAATTTGAGACTTGATCCAAAGTCTAGTATCTATTTTTTATTATGCATGGGTGAAAACCTGGTATTATGCCAGTTTTGCCTTCATTGGTATGAACACCTTTCCCTCTTTTTTGGCGCGTTCACGCAGTATCCGGCGCAGTATTTTGCCCGACTGTACGTAGTAATAGTTCATTAGTCTGATAACACATAACATGTCAGGTTCAGTACACTAACCTGAGTTCGTGGATTATCATCGACAAAGACTATGCCACCATCAAGACGCTTATAGCTTGCGACCTTACTTTCCATCCAACTCATTATATCGTGAGCAGTAAGACATGAGCCAGAGCGCCTCACGACATATGCTCTTGGGACCTCATGTCCCTGGATATTATTGCCAACAATACCGCGTAATATCAGGATAGGTAATAAGAGTTGCTTTGAGCTCCGCGGGTGCAATCTGAAATCCCTTTACCTTAAGAATTTCTTTAGAACGGTCTATAAGGTAGATATTAGCACCTGGTCTCTATAAGTTTATATAAGCGATATTTCCTGTCTTTAGCTATTGTATCTTATTCTGTTTAATGATAGTCTCTCTGGTTACTTTAGGATTCTTTTAGTATCCTGCTATAAGTATTAGGCTAGTAAACTAGAGTTTACCCTGCTTATTGGCCTCTGTAATCTCAGTCTCCCCATGCATCAGCTTGATAGCTGAGTTTGGTGCTGTCTCACCAACAGAACCTGGAGAGCTAGGTAGACGAGGATCGTTCATGGTTCCCAGACACGTCGATTCTGTCATACCCCAACCCTGGCGAATAATGACACCATCAACTTTGAAGAGAGCGTTTGCTCTTTGTTCTAGCGATAAAGCGAGTGGCGCTGTACCGCAAATGACATTTTTCACGCTCCTGCGGTTATCGCCCACCAGTACCGAGTTCGCCACATGCGATGAGATAATTGGTGGGGCAGTCATCAGCTTGGTGATCTGGTACTTCTCGATATGACTGAGCATGTCATTGAAGTTATACTGCCCCATGATATATGTCTCCACGCCCATCTTGGGATGATTGACAATGAATGTTGTCTGTGCTGCAGCATGATTGAGTGGGAGAAAGCACAGCGCGCGAGCACAATAAGGCCAAGACCAAGCTTCTTGCTCAAGTCGATGAAGTACGAGATGCGCTTTACCATTGGCAACGTAGGCGAAGTGCGTCACCTCTACGCCTTTGGGTCGGCCAGTTGTGCCTGAGCTGTAGTTTAGACAGCATGTAGCAGTCTCGGGCTCTGGGGGTTCAAACCTCTGGAATTTCTCGGCTTCTTCAGCAGGGCTAAGAAGCTCAATCCAAGATGGTACGCCTTCATGAAACAGACTGTTGTGACGGGAACCTCGCGCATCTTGATAAAAGATATGACTCATTTCCAGGCCAACGATGCGTGCTGATTCGACGGCGGTTTTGATAAGATTCGTGCTGGTAATGAGAACCTTTGCGCCGCTATCTTGTAACTGGTAGCTGAGTTCCAAGGCCGTGCTTGATGAAGTCGCGCCTGTATAGATGGCACCCGCCATAATGATGCCAAAGAACAGACATGGGACAAATATTCCATTCTCAGAGAACACTAAGACTCGATCGCCTGGCTTAACGCCCAGTCGACGGGGACCTACTGCCAAGCGTTTTGAGTACAGCTTGAACTCCCAAGTCGTCAAAGTATTCTTTGGGTCATCGGCATCCACAAACGCGATCTTTGCATCGCGTAGGCCATGCTGTTCGCTTCCAAAGACCCAGCTAGGGAGAGATATTCGAGGCGTCGGAGTAGACCATCTTGATTTGATAGGCATTTTGATTGATAGGGAGCTCGAACGCGTGCAATGTGATAATTTCGTTGGATGCGGATCTTCTAAACATGAGATCAAATGGGTGATTAGGATCTCTCTGCTTTTCTTTGCCTTTCTATGTATGCGCTAACGGAAGAAATGATGTTGGTCAGGCCTTGCACCTATGCTAACTTACCCTTCCACGCTTTTGTCCGGGTAGAAACCCGGATATCCCAGCATGCATACCCTGGGCATCGCTTTGGTTGGCGTGTACTTATGAAACGGACAAGCTCATGCAGAAGCATGATGTTAAACTCAACTTAGTGCTCTACATCCATTGTTTCTCTGCCGTCAGGTCAACAGGTATAGTTCTAAACAAACGCGTATTTTGTACCATGCTCTCAATGGCATAATTAACTAAGTCTCATTTTTAGGTTCAGTCCCGTTTTGAACTTTGAAGCCTCTTTCCAAACTTCAACACTCTGTGCATAATAACTAATTTCAATGGAAAGGACCGGCTGTGCAACTTGAATATCTTGCATTCGACTTCTGTTAAGTTCACACACATGTTAAAATCATCATTGAGCTCTCACCCGTGGCCCCAGCCATGTGGCATGCTTCTCAGATAGACAAAAGACATATGGCCATTCATGGCGGGGACATCTCACTGTAGCCCCGATAACACCTTTGTCTATTTTGAGTATCCATATTTGGGTCAGTTCTTGGCATGGCACCGCAAAGATCTCCGTGCGGGGATGAAGCTATCTTGGGTTGAATGGCGGTATGCATGAAGTCCACGTGATGAAGCTGTTTTTTAGTGAGACCTTGGCGAGATCTGCGGATATATCGGCCGACGGCGAACTGCGTTGTAGACTTGAGCATGGGTGAAACGCAACATCAGCCAAACAATTCAAAAACGGTGTTGTCCTTGATGGATAGGGACAACAATGATCTACTGAAATGATGAAGTATTCAAAGGTTGTGATCTAGTCTGGCGTAATTTGGAACGATTTCCCGTTCTAGAAGGATTATCCGAGGCCTTGAAAGCCCCGAGTACTGTATAGGACCCGATAGACTCGGAGCCGTGTCGCTTCTTTATCGCCGGCAATCTCGGGTCCCGGTGCTACCCCACGTGAGGAACTACGCTTCAACCAATTCTACGTTATCTAATCTGTTGAACGCACTGTAACTTGGGCTACTTATCACTTGATATGACAAGTTGACAATGAAAAGGGCGCTCAAATGCGGGGTTTAGCGGTTGGATATCGTCGGCTCGGCCTGCCAATAGCGGCATAGGATAAGCCGACGGGCGATACTGACCCCAACCCCACATGACCTGAATGACTTGGAGATTGTAATCAGTTGACATTCTTTCAACTTATCCCTTCTTTCATTCATCCTTCTTCTTTAATCATACAGACTATAGTTTGTGCCCCTTTTCCCTAGCACCTTTACTCATATACCACTAACAACTGATAAGATAAACTTAGACACCATGGCATCTTACAAAGAAACAGTATCAGCTGCCTTACAACAGCGCGATATCGGCCTTAGCAAGGTCGAACCAAAACTCCAGGGCATTCCCGATGAGCTTCCTCTTAGCTCTCAAAGCCTTCCTCAAGGTGTCTTGACTGCACGCGAGATTGAGATCACAGAAAAGTATTCAGTGATCGAGCTGCTCGATGTCCTCCGTAAGCGAGAGATCAAGGTTGAGGAGGTGACGCGTGCATTCTTGCGAAGAGCTGCACTCGCTCAGGTTGCTGTAAGTCATGGCCCACCTACACCCACACACGATGCTGACAGTTCGAGTAGACCAACTGTTTAGTTGAACTTATGTGGGATCAAGCAATTGAGCGAGCCAAGTATCTCGATTCACTACCGGAACCCAAGGGAAAGCTCTTCGGCCTTCCCATTTCCACCAAGGAACATCATGGCATGGTCGGCGAGAACGTCTCAACTCACGCCTCATTCGTTGCATGGATTGGTAAAGCTCATGGGTCTAACCTTTTATATGACCACTTGTATGACGAAGGCTGCGTCTTCTACGTGCGGACTACTCAACCTCAAACTATCATGCATCTTGAGACCATCAGCAACATTTATGGACGAACAGTCAACCCGTACAACCGTGATTTGACGGCTGGTGGCAGCAGTGGTGGTGAGGGAGCTTTGCTCGGCTTCCGTGGAAGCATCTTGGTAAGTGTAATTTATCCGAGACCTCAGCTTCGACTAACCTGAATAGGGTATTGGTGGTGATATCGGAGGCAGTGTTCGATGTCCAGCTGCTCACAACGGAATCTATGCCTTCAAGTGAGTTACCATGGTGAACAGGCTGATCGGTATCTTTGCTAAACATGAATAGGCCAACTCTCAAGCGGATTTCAGTCATGGGCGCGCGATCGATCATGGCCGGCAAGGAGACCATTTCATCAACACCTGGACCTATGACGGTCGACCGCGAGTCCCTGGAACTGTTTATGGACATTGCCTTATCAAAGAAGCCATGGCTTATTGATCCTTCCCTTACAGTCAAGCCATGGACACCTTACAAATTCGACAGACCTCTAAAGGTTGCGGTTCAGTGGTGGGACGGTGTTGTCCAGCCCCACCCTCCCATGACAAGAGCTCTGAAGGAAGTTGCGGAAGCTTGCCGCAAGGCTGGTATGGAAGTCGTAGACTGGGACTGTGAGCCTTTGGACCATAAGAAGGGATGGGAGATTCTATCAGCATTGTACTGGCCCGATGGAGGCAAGGAGGCTCTTGAGCTCATGGAGGCCGCTGGGGAGCCTGTCCTTCCTTTGACGAAGTTCATTATCCAAGAGCAGCCCAGTGTGAAGGATTTGACAATGCATGAGCTTTGGGAGGTAAGTTTAGTTGGCATGGTTGATTGGGCAATAACTAACGGCTCGCTAGCTGTGCACCAAGCGCGATGATTATCGGGCAGCTTATGCTCGAGCATGGTCATACACGAGCAAGAACGATGGAAGAGAGGTTGATGTGATTCTGTGCCCGCCATTCCCTGGAGCCGCAGCTCCCCATGATCAGTCACGCTACTGGGGCTACACTTCCCACTGGAACCTGCTTGACTAGTAAGTTACTTTCACAGTATCCCACCAAACTCCGCTGACAGTGAGCTCTAGTCCCGCTGCAGTATTCCCAGTAACAACAGTCGATCCTCAGAAGGATCCCAAGGATCTAGACTATGTCCCCAAGAACGAGGATGACAAGTTCAACTATGATTTGTACAGTCCCGAGAAATACGCCGGTATGCCTATCAACCTGCAAATTGTTGGAAGAAGGCAATATGATGAGAAGGTACTTGCAGCGCTCAAAGAGATTGAGCACGCAATGGGTAGAAAATGATTGGATGTTGGCTACTATTCTAGAGGGCTTGTCTGAGAGGCGGCTGGTGAAACTCGACAATTCCACCACCCTAGAGTCGGGGCAACTATTGCCCCGATAATGATTCAGGGAACTAAATGTCGCGAAAAGCAGCGACGCGACATCAATTTAACAGTCTGGCCATATAGATCATAGATCATATAAAATACTCAGGAATTTTAAATTATGTCTGCTCTGGGCCGTGTTTTGAGCGTAGGATTGAGTTTTGGGTAGCGCCACCTCCAGCGATTGGGTCTCTATTCCCTTGTGCCTTGAAGTAATTGAGACCAATGTCCTAGAGAGAGAGATTCGTTCATTTTGTTCTGTATCCTCTACAAAAAGGCCAAGTTGTCTGCCCAATGATTTGACGCAAAAGGGTTCGGGGCATGGTGATGTCCCGGTTATAACATCGGATTTCCATTGATCCAATCACAAGGCGCGAACAAGATCGCTCGCTCTCAGGTATGATGACCAACCATTTGGGGCGGCGCGATAGATCGGCCGTGTTATGCGAGTGCGAAATCGAGATTAATTACGGAGCGTGAAGGGAAGTAAAAGCCATGGAGCAAGCACATCATATAAATAGATTCACCTTCTTACACCATTTTCATAAGCCATCATTCACATTTTGTTTCGTCATCACCCCTCGACTTGAAAATCGTGTAAGACCAAAACTCCACCATGTCTGACAAGCGCACTATCTTGATAACAGGCTGCTCGGATGGCAGTCTTGGCTCTGCCCTGGCACTGGCAATGAAAGATCGTGGATGGCGTGTCTTCCCCTCCGGACGTAACCTAGCCAAGCTGGGTAAAGTCAAAGAAGCCGGCCTCGAATGTATCGAAATGGATGTTGGTTCGGATGAATCCGTGTCAGCAGCCGTTGAGAAAGTAAGGAAAATGACTGGCGGCTCATTGGATGCATTGCTCAACAATGCGGGCTCCGGCTATAGCATGCCTCTTATACATGTTGACATCACCAAAAGCCACGAGCTGTTTGAACTCAACGTCTTCTCTATCATTAGGGTTACCCAAGCCTTCGTTCCTGTGCTTCTCGAGTCTACCCACGGCGCTTTACTTATCAACAACACCTCCGCATCGGGTCTTCTTGGAGCTGGTATCCCATTCCAAGGGACTTATGCAGCATCCAAGGCGGCTGCAGCCAGCGTGACTGAGAGTTTGAGAGTCGAACTCGCCCCCTTTGGCATCCGAGCCATCAACCTGGTCACCGGCGGAGTCAAGTCAACTTTTCACAGCAATTCACCGGATGCTGAGCTTCCCAAGGGCTCAATTTACAACGTCGCTAAGGACGCTATCGAATCTAGCATGAACGGCAATGAAGCAGGGATGAACAAACCTGATGCGGCGACCTGGGCGAAGCAAGTCGCTGGAGATTTGAGTCAACGCAAACCACCTTTTTTGATATCTCGAGGCGGTAGTGCTCGTTTAGCTCGCATAGGTACACTGTTCCCGACGGGTACCTTTGACTCGACCGTCAAACAACTTGGTGGCATAGACGTGTTGGAGAGAAAGCTGAAAGAGGCAAAATCGACTGCGAAGCCTCAGTGATCGGATGAAATGGAAGAATAACAGTAGGATTAATAGGGCTTTTCATTTTGTATGTTTGGGCATTGTGTCATCTCCTATATCAAACGTTGTGTGATCAGTGACGATTCACGTGATGCGATGGTGACATAGATGTTGGACATGACGAATATGATGAATGATCTCAGCATATGGCGTGTTGCGATAAGGAATATGAACTCGATCACCAGTCGTTTCAGTTTTTTAGATTTCAAGAACTTATCTTTGGCATAATAATGACATTATCGATTTCGGAAATTCATTATGGGAGATTATAACATCAAGTCTGTTGCGGTTATTGGAGCTGGAGCTGCCGGTGATTCTTCACCCGTTCACCCCGCTTGACGATTTATGGAAGAGCTAATCGTTTATCTTGGCAGGTGCTATTTCCGCAGCAGCTTTAAAAGCAGAGAATTACTTCGACCGGATTCGAGTGTTTGAACGGAGAGAAACACCTGGGGGTACTTGGTAAGGACAGAGTAATTGGGACGCACAGACTGTAGACTCAAAGACACTAGGATCTACGATGCCGACCCAACAGTCGCTCCTATTCAGCCTGGGGGCTTCCCAGGAGATATTGATAAGCCACTTCCGATTCCAGAGAATCTACCGACCACGACGCCTCCGAATCAGCAAGAGAGATACGCTCATACGCCTATCTATCAAAATTTGACGCAAGTCGCCCATTCGATTATTCAAATCCCTGGCTAATAATAGATAGAACCAATGTGCCTCAAATTGCGATGTCCTTCTCGGACCAGCCGTTCTCCTACGGACCATTCGTTCCACATTATATTCCTCGCCAGTACATCGAAACATATTTTTCCACCCAAAAGACTGACGAGTATTTGTCTCTCAACACTACAGTAGAAGATATCTCCCAGCTGCCTGTCGCTACCAGAGGGGGACTAAAACCGTGGAGGTTAACATTACGGAAATATGACCCTCTGCGACACGTCGATGTATGGTGGCAAGAAGACTTTGACGCCGTTATACTTGCTAACGGGCACTATGCTATTCCTTGGGTAGGTCCACTGACATATAGCAACGTAATTGCCTGTTGACTGTTGAGACTAGGTTCCGCATGTCCAAGGCTTGGAGGCATATATGGACAAGTTCCCTGGCAGAGTAATACACTCCAAATTCTATCGCTCACCCTGGTTATATGCCAACAAAAGAGTCCTCGTTATTGAAAACTCCGCCTCTGGTCATGATATAGCAGTGGATCTTCTACAGTCTGTCCAACTACCGCTCCACCAGTCGCGACGATCGCGAGGGAGGCTGGATGGCGATGAACCTCCCCTGGGAATGGAGTGGAAGACAGTCATCAAAGAGTATCGACTGGATGGTACAATTGTATTCGATGATGGGAGTGAACTCAAAGACATTGATCACATTCTTTACTGTACAGGATATCTTCCATCTTATCCGTTTTGGAACAGCAAAGTAAATGGCCGTCCACTATTTGACTACAAGAAAAGAAAACTTATCAACAACTACTGGCATACCTTCTTTCAAGACATCCCCAATTTGGCAGTTGTCGGTATGCCTCGCGTCTTGACATTTCGAAGCTTCGAATATCAAGCCGTCGCACTTGCACGACTCTTCTCTGGGAGAAACTCGATTCCTCTTCCACCAAAGGAAGAACAAAAGAAATGGGAACTTGACAGAGAGAAACTCTGTAAACAGCAGGGAAGAAAGTTTCACGAGATAGAGTGGGAGACAGGTGAGACTTTCGGCTGGTTGGAGGGGTTCTTCAAGATCGCGGGTCTGGGAACATTATCCGGGGAAGGCAGAATACCTCCAGTTTTGAGCAAAGATCTTATCTGGGCCATCGAGCATGTGAGAAAATACCCAGATCCGGGTAAGGATGATCACGACAAGAAGAGGGAAGGGTCTCAATCTGAACATGATGGTTGGGATTTGGTTGAAAGCACTCATAAGGATCTTTTGTCCTTCATCTAGATATGAAATATGCCAGATATACACAAGTGAGGCCATTCTACTACTTCACGTAGGAGTATTCCATCTTTCCTCCCCTTCAGCACTGTGCGGTGACCAATAAACTTCTCGGAGAAAGTCCTTCTCATATCGAGTCTCCCATCGTTGCCGACTCTGATACTCACGCTCATCAAGGTTGTCTTCGTTACCAGCTCCATTGCCATAGGCAAACGTATCCATCCAAGCTAGGTCAGCCCGGGACTCGCGCCAACTGATGTGAAACCAACGCGCAGCACGCCGGAGACGACTGCCATTCCAGCATACTACCGGACTCGTCATTTGTCCAAATATAACAGCCGGTAGTAGCTTGATGCCGTTCTCGGGGTCCCATTCGTTGCGCACGTTCTGTCGATGTTTCCAGTCCTTTTCGAGGCTCCTCTTGAACCTCATGGCGCTTTTGCGATGAAATGTGTCCTCACGGACCGCGGAGTCTCCGATCGCCTGAGCGATATGGGCTTTGTAGGCTGAGGTGAGATATTCAACCAACTTCTTGTCGTCAAGCGGGACGACGGCTGATTCTGATTCCGTGCAAGGATAGTAATCTGGATCGTCGCCTTTGCTGTACCGCGTGGGAATACTAACGATCCCAAGGTAAACAGTTTTGATACCCTTGTACTCGGGATCATGGGTGAGGCACTTTTGCAAGGCTGTAAGTGCTTCTCGTGTAGGCGCCGCGCAAGCAATAGCCTGAATGCTAGTTGGCAAATTGGTGATGCGTCCACATGTCAGTGCAGCGATCGGTACGTGTAAAGTTGTAGTGCTATTATCGACCCAAACGTAATGGTATCTCTTGTCGAATAGTTCTCGGAGTGTTTTACAGATTAGTCGATACTTTTTGTCCTTGACAGTTATGTACGATCCACTCTTCATTGCCACAGCACGAGAATCGTAGCATGCCTCCAGGAGGGGTCGAGGTCCATCTGTCCCCTTTGGCTTTTCAAACCGCAGACCACGTAAGAAAGCGTCGTGGAAAATCTTGCAGGCTGCATGTATGTCCTTTTTTTTCGGAACAGCTTTTTCCCAAATCATCAGTCGGAGCTCTGGCGGTAAGTCATTGAAGCTCTCGAGATCACTTGATATGGATTGACCCATGGTGACAGGAGGTGATATTCGAGTATATAGCTCTGAGAAAGGAGACTTAGTACTGCTGCGAGGAGTGACGCGGGACTTTGGTAAAGTTATGATGCCAGCTTTGTGTGATGATAGTACAAGAGAATAAGATCGGACTGAGGGTGGGAGTTGGGCTTTTATGTAAGACATCTTCTGCTAATTTTTCTTCTAATTCTTTAACGCAGAACCTTCAAACACGCGGTGGGTCCTGATCTGCGTCTTCTGTTTGCTGTGAGGGCCTTTAGGCTGCAGAGTTCTGGTAAGTGGACTCAAGGTTTGAGAACCAAACTTACGCGATATCATCAAAATGTCAGCCGGCTGTGTTATTTGCAATCGAGACTTATGGACGAGAGCTTAAATCAACACAGAGAACTTACTTACGCGGTGACACTAGGGAACTGGGAGATATAGATGAGTCAGGTTTGCATTAAATGTTTCGGTAGCTACGAGGTTCTGGGCCGACGAGGGCGTCAAGCTTGCTGTGTCCATCAGACAGCCACCGGAACGATTCTTTCTAAACTCATTCAATCAAAGTTTTCAGTTTCAGAAGCCCACTTTACAGTTATTTCGGCCTCATATAGTGAAGCAACCATCATTACTGTATCCCATATCCTGACAGACAAGCGCCTCTTCCATCCGCCAAATCCTCCAGCCATAGCGTCTGTATGCGTCTGCATGGGATAGTCCCTGTGGCCACAATTATTAGCCTACTGAATTAAATACAAATTAATTACGTACCGCTCTTTTGAAGATCCTGCACAATGGGTATGTTGTTATAGTCTAGAGCCAAAGGGCACTCGATATGGCTTGAACTGAGTCTTGTTTCTGCGGTCTTGGACAAGCTGAAGAACCGGGGAGAGATGTTTCGCAGGAGCAAGCCCAGTCGAAGTAGAAATTTACTCGCAGGTGTAACATAAATGCTTCGTGGGAGTGTACAGCCTGTCTTCTCGGGGGTGTTCGCAAGAAACGAGGGTCGTGGTTCGAAAGGTCCTGGCTTGAGGACAGGGTAGAGAGATGGAGACCTTCCGTATCTTCCTGTATGGTATTTGACTCGAAAGGATAAAATGGAGGAAGGTAAGATATAAGATGTCAAGGGAGCGAGAACATTTATAGGTATCAAGGATTCCCATAAAAGAGGGACTTCCGGGCAGGCTTTGGTGCTCTCGCTTGTTAGGTTTCGATAAAGTATGCAGTACTAGTAACGATATTTAAATGAAGGTCCAGAATTGAGCATTTTTGAATATTTTATAGGTTATAAGTATGTTTTTATTATGATAGAAACTCAATTGTTACTTATAAGAGTACCCAGTCTTGCCTCCAGACAACTCTAACCTTTATTTATCAGACTTCAGTTATTTCTCAAATGCAAACTCTGATTTTGCTTAGCATCTCGTATGCTAAGATCAAGGCTCTTGAATTACCTCTTAGCTTTCCACTCACGAAAGCTTAGGGCAGGCAGTAAAATGTAGGAAGTGAAGCTATTGAACCAGAACCGAACCCTTATAGAACCATACCACGGCCGAATTGAAAAATCTATATAGAATTATCTTTATAAATCTATCTAGTGGTAACTTCAGATTGTTCTTATATCACACCGATTATATATGCCATCATAAAGTAAAGAGATAAGGCTGTGGGATCATTAATTAGAGAGGCAGGCTATCATTTCCATGATGGATATTCCCAATAGTCAATTTCTATATACTCTTTGCGCAAGTATTCCTTTCACCAGATGAATTATCTATCTACAGTGCCTTCTCTGCGTCATGGGATGATTCGCTGAAAAGGGTTATGACATTTCAGCGCGATAAAACGCAGACATGGACATGGCCATCATTACAAGATGTAGTCTTCCTCAGACTGTACAAAAACCTAGACTACTGAGTATAGTAGTCGGTCAACCAAAAGCCAGAATCAAGGGTGACCAGGAAATAGCCAACATTGTCAATCTGGCCCCTAACTATTCCTCAGACCATCTGGGCCATATGATACAAATACCCCCAAACCTCGAAGATGAAACATGGACTCTCCTCGCATCCCTGTTTTCCTTGTAGTTACTGGCAAGGTATTTATTAGTAGGTCTTCGGCAGTAAATGATTCAGACGGTTGAAAGACGTACATAGGAAGTTGATCATCAAGGCCAAAGTATAACGTATCAATATCAGCAACAAAATCATTTCGCCATTTCTCGATGTATTTTCCGGCAGTCTTTTCACTAAGAGGGCTATAGGTATTACCGATCGTGTCGGCTAGGGTTGTGACATTCGGTGGAAGACGGATGATCCTGTCGAGAAAGATCGGTTCGAAAGGGATGGAGACAATCTCGACATTGCGATCTACCCAGACAAGCCTTGGCGGCCCTTGGACCGGTTGAAGTCTCCTCAATGGTACGAAAACTCCATTCTTCTCAGCAAGGTGACGTGATTCGTGGCAGCAGGCTAGGAGACGCATATTTGCTATCGCTCGAGGTGTAGTTGTAGGCTTGTCTCCCCAAATCGCCAATATCTTTGACCGAGGATGTACCTCTTTAGGTACGGCGGCTTCCCATATCATCAGGCGTATTTCGGTAGGTAGTTCGGAGAAGAGAGTGAAGCTGCGATTCCAGAATCTGACACGGATATGGCGTGTCATCTCCGCTGTAGATTAATTCGATATTGATAAGTGAGAAGTGTGCACAAACTTCTACGATTTGTGGTGATCTTTTATTGCCAGGGGTGATGTATCTGGACAGGCATAACATTCTATTCAATGAATTTACCTTACAGGTGGAGGGCATTGTATTTTATAATCGTCCCAGGTGGCGAACTTTCCAGGGCACATGTCGATGAACGAAAGTCAAAGAAAGGCTTCTTGAGAAAGGTTCATGCCCCAAAGCGTAACAAATCAGCACGTTGGAGAGTCCACAACTGTAAAGCTTATACTTGCGTAGGTTCTGACACACAAAATCCTCACTTGAAGGAAAAGTAGCAGATGCCTTTCTTATGTGTTGGATCATAAGTGAGTTAAATTGTGTACAGGCTCCAAGGCCTGCTCGGCCCGGCGTGGTTGAAAGAACAAAAGCCCGATGGACTTTAGTATCATGATCACATTTCCAAGCATTCTGCCTTCTGGTACTACGAAGTATAAGGTCACGACAAGTCAAGGACAACGTAAACTTTCTGTGGCGGCATCTTGTTCCCTCCCACTCGAGCAATGAAAGCTGAACGTTCATGTGCAAGGTTCATGAGAGTCGGCGCTATCAAATCAGTTGTGATGAGTATTAAGTATAATTTTAAAGTTACATAATCATGAATATCGTTAATTGTTGTAAATGGACAGAATGTCAGTAGAGTTATCGTACTCCACTCCACACTTTTCAGAGAAACCAGTAAACTTTTCGACTCTGTCCTGCACGTACTCCTCGAAACTCTTTCGGGTGCAGCTTGTTCCGGGTCCGTCTTCGCATGAAGGTAGAGCCTGGGGCGCACTGTTTACCAGAACGCGGTAGTATTCTCCGTCTTCATAGCCGTAGGTGTTGGTGCAGTTGAGGCGCTCGATGGCGATGTTGCTCAGGAAGGGCAACACGTGGGAGCTCTTCCAGGCGCGACGGTAGTTAATCTTGCTCAGAGGCATTGTGTCGTTGATCTGAGATTCTGTACCGGCGGGCTCGGAATTGTTAAAGAGACCCATGGCGACGAGAACCATGGGAGGCAGTTCACGGTGGGTGAAACTGACGTAAAGCTCCTCGTCGGACTCATCACCGAGGAGGAGGCCAGCTGTGGTGTTGAGCCAGGGCATACCGACATAACCAGAGATCGGATTGCCGTAACCAGCGTTGTAGTGATATCGCACGTCTTCGGAGTACTCCCAGCCAAGCCAGTCATCGGGAGTGAAGAGTTCGAGGTTGCAAAACGGCGACTTGCCACGAGTAACAGTCTCGTAGCCGCAAAGCTGCTGCATGCCAAAGATATCGTTGATAGTGAAGTTAAAGTCGGATGCGAGAGTGTTGAAGCGATCGACGATCGGCTTGGCATACTTCTTCTGGTAGACTTCGGCCTCATCGCTACCGGTAGAGCCATCATAGGCGGGGCAGGCCTTGTAGGGAGTCAAGCTGTCGGCACCAGATTCCTCAGACTCGTAAATGGTCTCGACCTTGATCGACTTGTCGTCGGACTCAAGACCACGGACGAAAGATTGAGCGGACTTGACGGTTCGTTCGGCTGATGAAGTCCAGACCTTCTTGGGCTGCTTAAACTCTGGGTATCGGAACTCCAGATCAACACCCAAGCGCGTAGCCTCCAGTCTTCCCACGTTGGTCAAAAGAGACACCTCAGCATCAGAAATGGGAGGCTCCCAATCGTCCAGGAAGTTCAGATAAGGAATCTTGCTCCAGTCGATCTTGGTCTTGTTTTGAACCTTCTCAATGAATGGCTCAATGTACTCCTCAAAGTCAAAATCGTTGGCGTAAATGGCGGCGTGTCGCACGAGATACGCAGCGCGTTCGGGGGTGCAACCTTGGGGCGCATCGGGAGAAGCAGGAGGATCTTGGGGCTCGAAATAGGGAGCAATACCGGCGAGATGGTGAAGAGGGTTGAAGGTGTACTCGGAGTTGAGTGAAGCTGCTGAAGCGAGAGGCAGCAGGCCTACAAGAGCTTTGCTCAGGGTATTTTGAGGAGCCATAGTGAGTTAGCGAGAGGTCACAATGAGTCTGAATGCGCTGGAGATCAAAAAGTCAATTGAGTTTCTTGCTATTTTATTTATTTTATGCTTAGTGAGGATATGAGATCATTGGTGATGGTTGTTGTCAAAAGCCCATGTTTGCTGCCATGTCTTTGACGTCACAGCATAAAATAAATCAACAGCTAAACCTGCCTGTCCCAACTCTGTTCCTTGCAGTTTTTGAAGATCACTGTGTCTGATTGGATCGGGGATTTGCGGCTCCATATTCTAACGCCGTCAGCCGAGGCCGCATTATCCGAGCGGGTGGACTTGGCATCAGCTCAAATCAAGAATTTGTTAACAAACTCATCGAGATTGTTAACGACGCGTTTATACTACGAGTTGATTGGTTCGTAGACGAGTGCCCAGCTTTAAACGAGTCATATCATTCGTGATCCTGTTGTTTGTACAACTCAGACGTGGTCCTCAGCATCATACTAATTTCCTTTCCCTGTATTTGAGTGATGCCGGCATTCGAGGTCACTGCCGTGGGCAACAAGCTTCGTCAATATCCACTGATTATGTCACGATCTTGGCCGATTCTAGTGTCGCTGGCAGGCTTAAAAACTGGGTCATCAATTGAGGCTCTTGAGTAACCATGGCTAATGACATTTGCTGCCTCGAGTATCTAATGGGGTCTCAATCTTGAGGAGTACCTCCAAACAAGCAGGCAAAATCGCTCTGGTCAAACCAACTCTTATCTCTAGTCCAAGCCTTGGCGATAATATCTCTTGCCAGACGAGCCATATCTTCCACTTCCTCTGTCGTACCCCAGCCCGATGCCAAAGTACCAAAACTCAATAGATGTACCCCTACTTGAAGGACCAATCGCCATGCAGCATTTTCAGTCTGACGTCCCAACCCCTCAGCATAGCCTTGAAGCATCCATAGCCCAGCGTCGATGTGTTTATATTTCCAGAGTACATACATCTCACCCAGCATGCCGCCGTGATCGAGGCTCGGAACGCCGAACTGGCAATTTTCCCAGTCCATAACGTACAGAGGTCTAGTAGTTGTCGTCTCAAGACGTGCATCTTCCAGCAAGATACATTGAAAGCCATTAACTTTGTCCCCAAGGGGCTAGGGAAGGACTCAATTCTGGGGGTAATAGTCACCATGAATCAGTGTCAAGTCTGCCGACGAGTCGCTCAGCTCCTTCAGTGCCATGTTTTTGACCAGATGAAGTGTATCCTTTGCCTCCGACAGGATTTCAGGAAACTTCTCAACACGATCGATCATCCAATCGAAATTAATCCAATATTTAAGCCTCTGCATGTCATTGCTGCTACCAATCACCCTGTTGAAACCTGATGGCTGTTGGGTATGCTTCTGTTTAAGTGACTTCTGAACAATCTCTCTGGACATGTCATGAAATTTGACTATGTACATCGCCAGCACTTTGCCCAGTGCGTGGACAGGCTTGCGTAAGTAACCAGGTGTTGGAGATGGGAAGTGGTTGAGAGAGTAGGTCTTGAGATCCACGGCATTAGGAAGACACTCTATAACCAACGTCTTGGTTTCAGCATCATAGGCATAAAGTGTTGTTGTTCTAACTGTGTATGCAGTGCTTCCAGGCTGTACCACATCTATGGGATTCGTAGATAATTCTGACAATATCTCTCCTTCGACGTCCTTTGTCATATCAGCG
This sequence comes from Fusarium sp. HKF-74, assembly GCA_021223625.1. Taxonomy (NCBI): domain Eukaryota; kingdom Fungi; phylum Ascomycota; class Sordariomycetes; order Hypocreales; family Nectriaceae; genus Fusarium; species Fusarium sp. HKF-74. The sequence goes on from JAJFAS010000004.1 coordinate 838,099, forward strand.
AAACCTTTCTTTTATCCTCTATTCACTCACACATCGGTTAACGGTGACAGAATTGGCGGGGTGACGCGCCATATAAGGCTCGCCATGCTTGACAACGACTCCAGTTGTACCATCATCCAGTGGTTTGATCAGATGAGCGGGATAAGTAAAGTTGGCTTGTCCGCCAGCCAAAGGTTCGAGTAAAGAGGATGCATATGCCGTGGTGTTGAGCCATGCAGACACCTGTTGGCGGATTTGATCAGACGTATCTTGTGTAGGCATCTTTTTGTAAGAATCATTGACCTGGAAAAACGCCTACCATGTTTTCGCAGTCGTGGGGGTTGAGCTTTTATGGTACGTTATCCGGATGCCTGGAGTGAGTGGCGTAATGTTGTCAGACTTATTCTAGATGCCTACGCAAACACAGTCAGGCTAATGGTTGATCGCACAAAGGGTATATGAGAATTATGAGACTAATACTAATATTACAGCTGCCACCTATGCCAAGCGGTCCTTGTTTACAAGGTAGTACTACTGGAAATTATAGCAAATATCTGTAATGGGGACCTCAACGTGATAGAGATTAGCCTTCCACCACTTTGTCGCAAAGCCCTCCAGATCAAAAATGAAGTCGGACTTGAGAGAAACACCACAATCCTTGGGCTCATTTACGACAGCAAGTTCAGAACCAGGTGTCGTAGCTGGGGCAACCTTTTCGGCGTCCAAAAGATTCACTCCAGCACCACCATTCGAAGCATGGGCCGACTGTGCAGCATCCAGAGTGAACTTGTTCACGAATTCGGGAGTGGCTGTGAGTCCGCTGCTGAGATCGACCAGGCCGCCGAGAAGCTTGAAGGTGAGCTGAACAGTCAGCGATGCACTAGCGTTCAAGCCGACCTCAACGCTCTCAGTAATGTTGGCGTATGAAGTGTACTGAGGCTCCCAGCCAGTAGCAGCATTCTTGCCTGAGTCGAGGAAATCGAGATGGACGTTGGCGGCGGGAATAGCAATACCGGCACCAGCTCTGACAGCAACGGCAGCTGAGGTATCAACATCGACGCCAACAGCGAAAGACAGGCCGGGTCCGAGAGAGAGGATACCAGGAACTTCGACGAGGGTGTATGTGAGAGTATCGGGGTCGTAGAGGATAGATTTGGACCAAGCTGCGGCTACATCGGCCGCCAAAGCAACATCAGCGGAGAAATGGGTATCGAGATCGAAATATAGATCTTCCATCTACTCAAGTTAGTGAATCAGGCAGCTAATTGCTTTAGAATGACGTACCTTGAACCGCCAGAAGTTGTACTTGGCGCGGCCAGAGAAGGAGACCGTGGAAGAGAACTCTGCCTTCTCGGCCTTGATGGTCACCCATGGCTGTTCCTGGAAAAGGACAGTGTCTCTCTCAAGGCCAGTACCGAAGTTGAGAGAAAGACTGGGGTTCAGTGTGAGACGCTTCGTCAACTTAGTGGCAGGAATAGAGGTGAACGACATTTCGCAGGTTTCTGGACGATGTTAGTCTTGTCTTGCGTTCTTGCAAAGAAACATACCAGCAATGTCAGCCAACTCTTGCTCAGCAGCATGGCAAGTGATGGTCTTGTCACCCTTGTTTGTAGTAACACCGTCAACAAGGTAGAAAGCTTGGCCAATGTCGGTCTTGCAATTGCCCATGTTGTTCGTGATGAGAATGAAGGGTTCATCATCTGACCAAGTGGCAATGGCCTTCTCGAAAGCAGCAGACTTTCCGAACTGGACCTTGACTGAATCGGCCGTACACTCGACCGAGACAATAGCGTCAATGTGATCCAGAACAACAGCCGGATGGTTCATGACGAGGTCCATGTCGATGGCTCCCTTGGGAGCAGTCGTGTTGAGCGCAGTGAAAGTCTGGTTGCGGGGCTTCTCAACATCGCCGTAAGACATGGAGATGTTCTTCTTGGGAACCGCATTCTCGGGGTTGCTCAGGTCGACCTTTGCGGGGGGCTTGGGAAGGAAAGTCGCCGTGGTGTTGTGGTGAGCGGAAGTTGAAGATGCGCGAACAGTTGTCTGGTTGGGCTTGGATCGGATATTAGTGGGCTTGGTTTGCACAGAAGTGATGGTCGGAGGCTTGGTCTGAGCAGCGACTGTCTGACTAGGCATCTCAACGACAATGTACTTGACAGTGCAGCCGCATGACTCGTCGTGTGCGAGCACGCCAAGGCAAAGAAGCCAAAGGCTGAAAAGAATGGACGAGAACGAGGTTCTCATGGTGAAAAACGAGAGACTTGTTGAATGAGTGACAAGGCGATGCCTGGAAGTGAGCGTGACGGGCTGAACATGATGAGAGATGGCATCAAGATATAAAAGACCAGCTCAATACCGACGCTAGTGAATAGGGAATAGAGTTCGTCCCCAACGGTGACTTGGCAGCCAACAGATTAGGAAAGTAGGTATACCATATTTCCAAAGGTATAGCACAACAGTCCACTAGCAGCTCAGCTCTGGACCAACAGAACCCTTAGAGCTGTCAGTACGGTAAATGCCGACCATCACATGCATGGCTCTAGTCGAAATAGGGAAGGTGTCTAACGGTGGGAATAACATCTCAGGTGAGTGGTTACATGGGTTGGTGGCATGCTATAGGCTGCTTGGTTTAATGCGATGCGAAAAAGGGACGAGATTGATAGGCGAATCACGGTTAAACATTGGCTGCCAGACAATTGATGGTATCATTCGCTTTTGCGACGTGGGCGGTTATAGGTCCGTTGGTGATGAAGCAGGGATGCGGCGCAGCAGGGACGCCAAGCGACTCGATTGCGTGAAGCCATCGCGACAAATGCTGAAGACCGTGTGGTATGGAAGTTGCCGTTTACGAGAGATCTTCATTAAGTAAATCGACTGAACTTCCTCAAATGAACTCGATTATCATGAAATAGGCAGGTAATCACAAAGACGTTGTGATAGCCTCGGTTTTGCGCCAAGGCTCAGCCCTGAAGCACGTGTCAAACGTTAGGTTAATCGATCTTCAGACTAGCACAGGGGTATTGACCAGGATATATATAGCTACCGTCAACGGCCTGTCAAGCCATTCCTCTTCTGTATAATCTTTAATATACGGTTACGGAAATCCCGCTGATAGTAGATGCAACGTAACGGTGCCCTTGAATGCTCAATTAAACCCCATGCCTCTGATAAGATGCTACCTATAGCGCTGTAAGTCAACTGTGCTATAGTAATGGCCAGATTCGTTCACATAGAATCTCACGCGGCGATTACTTGTAGGTCCGGAGCGGAATTGCAGCAAAGAAAGGACCTGCCAAGAAAAACTTTGGGTTATGGAGAACCGCCAAAATGTGACCCGGTATTTGGCCAAGAACAATCACGGCAATATCTTCCTCTCGGCATTTCTTAATCGGCATCTCGCCAAGATTCTATCCTCTCGGGCATGCCGTCCCCGTACTATCAGTAAAGGGTTTCATGAAGCCCCTCATGAGTTGCAATCGTTTGCATTTCAGGATGAAGTCATTCCTCTCTTGGCTTCTCCTTTTCGAGATCCCTCACTTGAGCCTCTGGCAGAGGATAGAGGTGCAACGCAGAGGCTCCCTGCCACTGACTCGCGGTCCTTTCAGATACAGATATCTCACTTACAGCATCCCAGTAACTGGAGTTTGACCCGTCTGTTATGCCAAGTCGCCTGATGTGCGGGCCTCTGGTGAAGCTTCGGCAGATGAGCAATTGTGGCATCACTTCATACACATGATGGCATCCGACAGTGTCGCATGGCTATACTGCTTGTGTCTGGCTGACTCGTACGCAACACCTCCACTCTGACTACAACTTCATCATTCTCTTTATCTCATGTGTAAGGGCCTTCCCTTCTCGTTATCCAGTCACCTCACTTTGAACCTACGCGCATCAGATCTCATTGTATAAACCTCTCAACCTTCATCGGAACTAGGGAGCATGCTTTTTAGGCAAGTTTGAAACCTTCACTGATATCAAGCATTATAGGCTTTGCCGCCTTTGCCTCATATCCTGCCTTGCATCTGCTCACTCAAGAGAACACTGTCTGTTCAATGTTTGACTGGTGGCATTGTGGTCTGGGAACTTTGTGGAAGGAAGCCTTGCCCTTGTCCCCTTTCTTCTTATTCTTTGCGTTTTTTACCTCTCCTTAATGCACAGTCATTCACATATAAGCACTCACGTTCTGCCAAGAGCATGGCGAGTCTAGCTGTGATTCCAAAAGCCCTTAGGCTTATCTCGACCCTTTACTAGATGTTTGCTAGCTCCCTGGTATCTCCGTTATGTCCAAGAAGTCTTGCTGACCAGGTATGTGCTTCGTGGACAACTTCCATGATACTCACAGAGCAGATGTAGTTGTAGTAAGAAAGCAAGGTTTGCGTCGTATGTTCGGTCAAATTTCCGATCAGTAACTCAACTTGTCTCTTTGAGATCTAAAATAATATTTCTGGCCGACACGATCTATTAAGACTTTTGATACTACAAGTCACATGGGGATATGAACCAGACTAAAGCAAGACCCACGCTTTAACAGTCTCCAGTTCGTCCTTTAGTAGTTTCATATTCCATAAACTTATCATGGGCTTCGGCTACTGACGAGCTCCCCCTTCGTACTGCTTTGGGGTTCAAATAGTGACTTACGGTTCTACATTCTTGCTCTTCGTGGCCTCAATGTCTCTCTGCTTTCCGACTTAAGGTCAAGAACTTCATCTTCGGCTGCTGACTGTCTCCTCATTTTCCAAACCCATTCATCAAGTCCAGTGTAATCGCAGCAGTAAAACATGTTTGTGGACAATGACTCCACCACTCATCACAGAACGAAAATATCAAGATCCTACTATGTTGGTACAGCACTGTTGTTGAGCCAGCTTTCCCGTTAACCACGACTAATTCTAACAGCAGAGCTAGTATCAGGAACCGCTTGGACCTCTATCAAAGGTACTCAACTTGCAGCAAATACCTCACTCCTCAGACTGGGGTCTTTTGCAGTATCGCAGTCCTCATGATAGTCTATGGACGTCTGTGGCAAGGAGCATGAAACCGGTCAGCCGGGATCTAGTGGATGCTACAGATCAAGTACATCACAAATCTGAAGTCGCCCTCCGGAGTTGTGTTGTTTCCTAACTGAGTCGCATCAGTTAAGTTTTCCGTTGCCCACGATGCGGCCACCAAGAATTGCAGCACCAAGTCCTTGCTGGAAGGGTTCAGTGAAGGCCGGTCTGAATTGGTTCATACCCGCGGCTAACAATGGTTTGGTCTTACTTTTACTGTAACATCATGGAAACTACGAGCAAATACCTAGTGCTGCAAGTCATTCTACCCTCACTGAGTCGGATATTTCCGGCTAAGGAGACTCTATCAACATGAGGCTGCACCCCATATACAGAGGCATCAGTCAATCCAGCGAAATTTTCCATCGAGAGACGGTTCATAATCCGTGGACCCTTGTGAAGATATCTCAACAAATCGAGTTTTGCAGCTAAGCGCCCTTATAAAACACAACACCAGAGAACGATATGAACAATTTGTTTGGCATCAGTGTTTCTGAGCATCACCACCTAGTGGCTTGATGAAAGGCTCAAAAGCGAGAATAAAATTGAGGTACGTCCCGAATTGGAAGTTGCAGAATGATCTCAGCTTGAGGGTGACGCGTCTCGCTTCAGCCCATACATCATTGTGACGGTTCAGTGGGTGGGTGAAGCAACATAAAGAGGCGCACAGAACTGGCCTTGTTTGGTTGCCGCTTAGGCAGTCATCCTTCTCGTGCCGCCAAGTCCTTACCGAGGAGTCCAGACCTGATAGCACGTACGCAGTGATGACATATGCATCGCCTCATCATATCTGTGACAACGGTTAGAGTATGTAGAAGTCTGAGCTCGGCGAAAACGCATGCTAAATAGAGTTCGCCATAGGGCTGATTTACATGCTAGAAGAGACGAAAAAAGGTGGATGATCACCTTGGCAAATCTGCAATTCCATGTTGACAATCTCCACAGATTCATCTGGTGGTGCGTGAGCAGACTTGGCGCTGCAACTGTGCGAAGGATCCAATGATACTGGATGATACAGTATCATTATGGCAACCATCCGCGTAAGCATTTGTTGTTCATGCACTGTATTACAGGCCTTCTCCGCATCTTAAATCTAGAACGCTCTGTGCCACGACTTTGCGTTCAATTGACAGATTTTGTGTCTGAATATCACGAACATTGTGTCTGATCTTAAGAGATGAGAGACCCCCACGTGTTTTTAATCGCCGATGTCTGAGACGCAACGCGCAAACAAGTTTTAAAAAGAACTCACTCACTGATCAACAAGCTCATGTCCTGAACCTGTTCTCTCACTGGGTGCGGTACCAACGGCAGTGGAGAGCTCTAGAGGGAATCAACCAATTGTGGCGCAGTCCATGACGCATTGACCAACAGGATGTCAGGGAATCGAAGCTTCCATTGAAAAATAACTCTAGATTTAGTGGCCCTCACCCCTGCTAGGCCCTGTAACTACTGCACAGTAACCCCCCTCCCCTTTAACCAGAAAGAAAAAAAGTCTGTTGAAATCGTGGGTTCCCTTCTTATGCTTGTTTTAGGGGGGGACTCGCCTGCAAAAAATCCAATCATTCCATTCCATCGTGCCAAACACTGGTCATCACTTCGCCTCAACTTGTCTCCATCTTTTCTTTTCCATCCGCTCTTTTACCGTCTTTTATTTCCTTCGTGGCGCTGTCTTTTCTCCTCCCTCCCTGCTTGCACCTTCAGCACCACCGCTACCTCAAACGAGCCGAGCCCGATTGCGGCCGCACGAATCGAGACACGTCTTCTTCTGTTCCTCGATGTGAGGCTTGAGCCTCCTCTGTCTTTCGCTCCATTTCTCTTCGCCAGCCGGCGCGGCTCCTTCATTTCACGATGCGCGTTTCCAACATGCGCTTGCCTAACGGCTTGCGCAACTTGAGCGTGCGCCTCTCGAGCGTTCGCATTCCCCATCCTCACCCGCGGCGCATCATTCTCTACGTGACGACAACAGCCCTCCTCGTCGCCATGGTCCTCACCTTTACAATGAGCGACAAGCTTCTCGGCAATGGCCACTCGGGCTACGATCCTCTCCTCTCCCGAACCAACGATTACCGCCTCCTCACGAGTTCACGGAATAACTTGGGTTTCTACAACTCTATAAATGTCAAAAAGACGGGCCAGAAGATTATGAATCCTACCCTTCTTGAATTGCCAAAGGGCAGCAAGCACGACTTCCTCGTCATTGCGCGCGCTCCCCACGTCGACCAAGATATCAAAGGCAAGAAATACAGACGAGCTCAGCAAGTCGCCACCTTCGTTAGCCTCACATGGGATGCATTCGGCCGGCCGGAGCTCACTGCGGACAACGATTGGCATAAGATGCTTGTGGAGGACTTTACAGAAGCTCAAGGCCCAGAGCATCACTGCAAGGCCCAGCCCGACATGGATAAATACATCGGTCCTGAGGACATGAAGCTCTTCTGGAGGAAGAATGGCACCCCCATGCTCATCTTCACCCACCAGGTCAACGACGAGAACCTCTGCGAGGGCATGTACATCATCGATGCCCGTGCCGCTGTGCCCGAGCTCGTCAAGCAGATGGGCAAGCACGCGAAAGAACTCCCTGGTATCGAATTCGACAAACCCGTCCTCCTTCGCCGCCAACCTCCCGAGGGAGAAGAATCCGCCGCCCGATACCAGCGCGAGAAGAACTGGGCTCCTGTCTACTCTCCTTTCAGCGCCGACGATGACGAGATGATGTTCATGGTAGAGCCTAGCCAGCTGTTCCGCTTCAACTCGACCGATGAGCCTGTCCAGGACATGGAAGCTGAGCTCGAATCGGCCGTAGAGGAACCTTTTCCTCCCGACAACGAGAAGAAGACATGGCACTCTGCTGCAAAGACCTGCATGAACGACGTCATGCTCACCGATAAGCGCGTGCATCAATCGACGCCCATGCTCAGTCTCACGCTCTGCAATCGCGGTGCTTGCGAGCCGATGGAGAACAACACAGTCCTCATGGGCATGGTCCAGATGCGCTACGATCCCCCTCAATACACAAACACATGGTACGACCACCGAATAGTCGTCTATTCGCCTGTCGCGCCATACCGCATGATGAGCGTTAGTAAGAAGCTCACCTACCACGGCGAGACCAACAGCAGGTATATCTGGACAGGAAGCATGGTGTACAACGGCGATCAACCGACGCAGAGAAGCCACGGATACTTGGACGACGAGATCTGGCTGAGCTTTGGCATTGGCGACTCGTCGCCTGGATGGTTGGACATCAAGGCAGAGGAGTTGGTGCTAGACCACTATTTCTGCCAAGGGGCGACACCAGGATATCGTAACAGCATCAAAAAGCACGCGCAATGACGAGAACACGAACAGAAAGAAACAATGTAATTGGTAATACGGATAGAGTGGCATCATTAATTTTTGCAGTTTGTATTACAGCACAGCACAGCATACACATCACCTGTGGATAATTCAGGATTACTTGGAGTTGCGGTAGAACAAGGAAGGGCATCTAGAGAATGGGTTGAACCGAATTGAATTGACATCGACATTGACTGACTGATCTGATCTGATCATGATCCTGGTGTTGAGTGAAACGATGGAGGTTGTAAGCCCCGCAGTGCAATTCATTGCTTAATTTCCAGTGATGGCTTGGCAGGGGATGATGAAATGGATGCTCTCGCGGTGTTGGATTGCAAGGACATGTCTAAAAACTTGGCAGCTAGTGGTCATTGGTGGGACCGTAATGAACTACAGGGGATAAAACAGGGCGGCGGGGCGGAAAGGAGAGAGGGGGCGGGCAGTGTCAGCGTCGGGAGCCATGGACCGTTAGTTGGCGTAGCTTGCTTGGGTCGCGATTTGGGGGCCGTAGGGTAGGGCTGAGGATGAGATGGACAAGATCAAGATCTTAGATCTGTACGTAACTTCAATTCAAGGCTCAATGGGAGATATTACTGCACCGTATACCAGCTTTGCAAAAGGGTTATACGCTCTCATGTTGCAAAGTTCATAAGGATTCTTTGTGCAACACGACTATATATCTCAGTGGTCCCAAGTCAACCTGCACTTGGTTGAGCATCTACTGCTGACTCAAATGTTAAACCCATTAAACTTCAGACAACGTAAGGTAGCCACTCAATCCTATTCCTGCAGGATTATATCGAATAACAAGTCGGATCTTGTTCTTACCCTAGTCGACAGTTTTCGGTGCTTGGGGCCTCACTTGTGTTGCGCCGCAGCAAGTGAAGCCAATTGAGACGCGTCTCGGTCCCCCATGACGCGCCTCATTTCATGCCATTCTGCCAGTGCCTACAGGCGCAAACCAAGATAATGCTTCTCTAACTCTCCTAACTAACTGCAGAAGGCCAAGATATTTGGCCATGAGCTGGCTATCACTGCGCCATCCTCAAACCAAGGATGATGACGACTCTTCTGTGGCGCAATCTTGGCAAATCCCATCTGACATGTCCCCCTCATTTCATCCTGAGCGCGTCGATGGACAGCTAGCCTGAGCAAGCCCGAACTCATCGTCATGGTCAATCGCGGAGGTCGCAGTAAAGCCTGTAGGACATGCAAGCGAAGACGCGTAAAATGCGGTATTGTCCATATGGATGTCGCTTTGAGAGACGCGCTCACTGACGCTCATTGTAGATCAAAGCAAGCCGCACTGTCAGCGATGTGGGAAAGCTGGGATAGCTTGTGAAGGCTATGTAACATACGGCGAGTTTGTTGATGAGACGACGCGATTTGCGAAAGATCAATCGCCTGTGAAGGACAACCAGCTCCAGGTTCGACTGGCCAGCCCGTCTTCTAAGGCCACTGAAAGGCAGGCCTGTCGTCCGCCGCCACTGTTAATGGATCAAGACGCCGTAATTCATGCTCACCTATTATCGCGGATCGATGAAGTTACGCCTTTGATGGCCAATCTCGAATCTATCACATTGTCAGATTCTACGCGAAGTCTTGCAGTGCGAGCATTAGCAGCAGTGTACTTTGGCAAAACGAACGGTGATAAGCGGATCTTTGATCTCGGGAGTAGAGAATACGTGAAAGCATTGAACAGAGTGCAAGTTGACCTGGCGAGTTCAACTGCTGTTCTGGAATGGGACACGCTTGCGAGTGTAATTTGTTTATGCATGTTTGAGAACATCGTCTTTACAGACAAGACGGGATGGTTGAAACACTACGAGGGAATAACTCAGTTGGTAGGTTCTGTGATGTAACATGATATCCAAGTCCATACTAAGCCGTTGATCGAAGGTTAAGCTGAGAGGACCTTGGAGACACCAGACAGTCCTGGAAAGGGAACTTCTCAGACAGTGCCGGTTCGAGATAGTATGAGCCGCTTCTCCCAAATTGGACCATCACTGACTGGCATAGATATTGTGCGCATTGATAAACAGGAAGCACTGCTATCTGACACTTCCAGAGTGGCAGACCGTCCCCTGGCCGTCGACTGTACCAAAGACAGCTAGTGATGCATTGCACGATATCTTTGCCCGCGTTCCTGGCCAGTTGCATGACATGGATCGGATAGAAAGAGGTGAAGTTGGCAATGAGTTCTTTGAAGAGCTTCGACAGCGAGTCGAGACTACGTTGTCCGATCTAGAAGACTGGGAGCAGTTCTATCAGCACCCTCGACCTCTTACTGGCTTCCCTCTTGCTGCAACACAAAACAGCACTTGGCAGCCGGTCAGACACAAAGCACTTCTTGCATTAAAAAGAGCCATCATTCTCTGCATGACAGGCCTCTGTACCTACTTCAACATTCCTCTCGTGGCTGATATCCCATCTATTCTCGAAGATCGAAACGTAGTCAGGAAAGCTATTGCCGCTGAGATATGCCAACTGGCAGCGTCATGTCTTGGACACGAGTCTCACAGCACAGAGTCATTATTGTTCATATTCCCGCTGCAAATAGCAAGTATGAACTTCGAAAATGGCAGTGCAGAGGAGAAGGGGGCTGAAGAGACCATGAACGGGGTCATTGCTGGGACGTATGGATTTGAGATTGGGAGAAGACGAGAGTGGAAGACGTCCAGCATAATTCTTATCAAATAGTATGTAAAATTATATGGCGATACAAAGAGAATAATCTAAATAGTTCGAATCATGATCCACTCCAGTTTAGCCACCTTCTTCTCGTCTTTCTCATCTTTCTTCTCAGCCTTCTTATTCACCTTGGTGATCGCCTTGCCATGCTTTTCCATCAACCTGACACGATCCTTCTCAACTTCTTCCAAGTCCTTTCTTCGTCTCTTTTCAATCTCGCCAACTTTTTTCTCACTCGACTCCATAAGCTTCTCCTCTGCTTTGATGTTGATCTCCGCGATCCTATCCTCTAACCTCGCGATCTTGGCCTCGAGCTCAATCCGGCTTTCAACGTCGGAGTTATACTGCTCATCGATAGAATCAACAGAGCGATCAAACTTCTCAGCTGCCTTTTCGCGCTTCTGAAGACGCTTTTCTTGCTTCTTGTGTTTTTTCTTCTCTTTGCCGGCTTGTTTGATGGCAGCTTGTTTTGCGCTAATGCGATCCAGCATATTAGAGTGTCTAACCGGTGGTTCAACGTCGAAACACAAAGCTTCAACATGTGCTGAGATTTCTTGTAGCCGCAGTAGTGGGTCGAGACTCTTGGCCGTGGTGTTGAGTCGTTGCATCACTTCCTCATCCTTGACGGTCTTCATAACTAAGCCCTTTGGTGCGAAGATGTCGCAATTTACTCTCTCGAGCACCTTTCTCTCCCGAAAATATGCCGTAGCAGCAGTTCCAGTACCCGCAGCCAATCCGAGACCCAAGGAAACGCCTTGGGCGATTTCATTGGGGACAAAGCCTAGACCATCGCCTGCGACTTCCATTGCCTTGAATGGAGCTGGCTCAGCGAGCGCGATGTTCAGAGCATCGATGATGGCCATGAATTCTTTTGAAGAGATCCCATAAGAGCTGAGAATGGGAGGGTAAGCACGATGGTATGGTGGAGTTACTTCCAGTGAGCCTGTGATTGAGGTTGAAGGGATGAGAATCGGGCGCGATGGAGATAGTGTTGGTCTTTCCATGGGAGGCGAAGGGGGTAAAACTTGTGGAATGTAAATATGATCGCTCGGCTGGTATATGTAATCGCGATGAGGGATTGTTTCGGCTGGTAATTCCGCTGGTACGTGCTGTTGTTGATAGGCAAGCTGATGAGTATACATTCTGACTGAGTAGAGTAGCGAGTATTTGATGTGTAGGAGATGTTATGTCGACGAAATCGAGTCTTGGAATTGTTTTTCTGATGATACTGATATGGGCACAGCACTTGTTTTATACATAACCCTCTGTCGCATGTTGGGCTTCTTAGATGAGGTTATCCCCAATAGGGACCATTGATCGAGGTGGAGGCTGTCACAGAGCAGTGCCACTGAACCACGGCGCTAAACCGTGTTAGGTTCATTGTGCGAGCAGGACTGCGCCGTCTTACAGCATCAACAGAAGGGAATGATCAGCTATGAGAGGAAACCTCGAAGTAAACCAATAATTACTCCATAGAAGCTTAAAATGACATGTCATCGCTATGCGGAGACGCACGATTTCTCTAGTCACTTAACCAAGGTAATGAGCCTGCATGATTATGTACCCGAATGGAACAAAGGTGCCAATGAGGTACCTTGAAACCACTGCTTTTCCCTCTCCCAGCCCTTGATAATAAGGTTCATCGAGATTTCTGCTGCACTAATAATCTGTTCTTTGGTCCCTTTCACGGCATCCGATGGGGCACGACGATTGTACCAGCCCAGAAGCTGCATACCAGTGTGAATAGCCATTCGGAAAGCCACTTCGTCGTCAGCCTCACCATAACCGTCAATGAACCCTCTGGTCATCGTCAAAGCGATATCGGAGTCGTGGAAATGATACGCCTCATATAGATCACCTATCATATGCCCCAAGTCATATGCACGATGGCCAATTGGCACATTTCCCAGTCAATGAAGATGATGTCTGTAGTACATCGGAGCCAATTTGGGCCAGGGAAGAATTCGATAGTAGAACACTAGTTGGGAATCAGATTGGCTCAGATGCCGGCTTCATGGGTCTCTGTAACTCACTTTCCCATCCAGCAATCTCCATGAATCATTCCTCGATCTGGCCCATCATTGCCACTGATCAGACTTTCAAGCTCGAGTTCTGCTCGTTCTTTGACCCTTTCCAGAGCCCTGATATTATCTCCCAGGATATTGGGAAAGTTCTTCAAGATGTCGATGAATGCGCCGTAGGTGACCTTGTGCTTGAGTCTTTGCATGGGTCCGTTGTAGCCAACCTTGCTTCGGAAGACTGCTTGTTCAGGTTCTGAGGCCCATTCATGGAAGTGGCGTAGCCATTTTCCAACTTCTTGACTGGTGCGCAATGCCTGAGATTTCGCCCATAAGTCACTCAGCTCTGTTGAACGTATGATAGATGCTATGTCCGTCGAATGGCGGAAGTCTTGTTGTATCGCAAGGCCTCTGTGAGAATTGAGATCTAGAAAATAAGTAACAGGAATCTTGACTTTCATGTTCACCAGTGATGACTGATTCAAGTACTCTACTGCGGTATTATCGATAGACTATAGAGAGAACAAGGTCAGTTGACAGCCCGTATATAGCGTATGCACATCGGGGGATAGAATAAACACGCACGCATCGCGATAGGGCAAGTATGAATCTAGAATTTCCTGCTATATGACCAAGCGAGAACTTTATGATGACACTTTTAGAGTCACAATACTCATCTCTGGTGGGAATAGCATCGATTAGAGTGCCCCGATAGACATAGTTGGCGCTGCCCCCCCTCAAACGTGTCAGAGATGAGCAGGTAAAAGGTGTGTCCTTGAGCTGTTGAAGAAGATCCTTTTCCTCCATGTTATTGTGCGGAACGGAAATTTTTGTTTTGGGATTTTAATGATGACAAGCCCAAAATTGATCTTTATTTGACATCTTATTTGACTCATACGTGGATGTCAGCGAATCACGTTACTGGCGAAAGCACTAAGAAACTTATTCCTTAAGGTGCTCAAACGTGGGATAATCTGTTATAGGATCACTCTTTGAGATTGATCCCTATTCAGTGTTGCACATATCTATAATGCGCAACCATCCTCCAGTTAGACAGCGCTCCATTTCGACAGAGTCCTCTCAGTTCTTAAACATCCACTTGCTAACTTAGCGAACAAGACCTGGGAGCTTCTTGCCCTTCACACCCAATAGTACAGGATATCCAAGGTCCTTGCGGATTTCGATGGATGAACCAGACACGCTGACCTCGTCCTTGCTTCCTCCTCCAAACCCAACCTCAAATCCAAAGAAACTAACTGATCCACCGGCACTCTTGGCCTTTTGAGTTAGATTGTTAACGCGCTCGGTCAAATTGGCCGGCAAGGAGAGCTTCATGACCACTTTGTAAGCCAGAATGACTTGGTCAACTTTGGCAGCAGGACCAACTTCGCGAGCAACTTCGCGCTGGAAGGTTGGGTACAGATCCGTAATGTTAGGCACATCCCATTCGCCTGGCTTGACAGTAAACGCGCCCGCTTGTGCGGCCGAAAGCTGCACCAAGAGCTCAGATCCGACATCCTGAACCGCGATGGACTCTTCCTTGTAGTTACCGTCCTGAACGTAACTTATCTTGAAGAAAGGGTTATAAGTCCGGCCTGCATTGGCATTCACATTAACGAAACCAAACTGGTCCCAATTGTCTGACTTGGCATCATTGATATCGAAGGCCAAACTCAGCTTGGTCTCGCCGTTGGAACCTCTGATCCAATTTCCGATCGTTTCTTTGTAGGAGCTGTCGATTGTATAGGCAGGTCTCAACGATTTACCAATTTCTCGAGGAAGGTCAGAAGAGCCATTGACAATATTGCCAAAGCTTGGGGTGCACGGCATATTTAGACCAGGATAGTCGTTCTCCAAGTCCAAAGCATTGAGGAGCTTCTGTCTCTGGTCGTTGAGCTGCACACCGCCAGGGCCATCTACCTGAGAACGTAGAGCTGCTTCAGTGGCAATGGCGGACTGCCTCTCTGCAGCCAAAGAGTCAAAACTGGGGTACTGTAAGGATAGTAGCCGATCAGTAACTCTCTCGGGGCAATCGGGGTTTCATGCTACTAGCAATGATTCAAGATCTTACGCTTCTTTGAACCCAGTATGTGAAAGTCTGACTCCCTTTATCCTCATCGGCCTCGTAGGCCTCCATTGCTTTCTTCTTCACCTTGGAATACTGCTCATTGATTTTGTCGATCTTTGATCGGATACTGTTCAGTCGCAACTGAGCACCCTTGTCTGGATTCGTATTGAGCCTTACTGAACCTAGAGCTCTATTGTGTGTTTTAGTCATGGCTTATATTACAATATTGGGAAGAGCGCCTTACCTTTGAAGACGCTGGGAGTATTTCCTGCTCCCAGCAGTGAATACAGGAGCGTCCAACTGCATGACAACATCGCCAATGTCGTAAACCCCTTTGTTGGTGATTTCCTGAGGAATATCGTCACCAGCAGGTATTCCCATCACCCCGATGGGAGCAGCATAGAAGATCTCATTCTTTGTGTCAAGATTGCCGAAGAACTTTGTCTGGAGTGCTTTGGCATAAGCCTTCCAGAGATCGTCGTCCTGCTTGGAAAAGGTGGGGGGCACACCACGGCTGGGGCGAGGAGGAGCAGGTATGGTTGGAGTAAAGAGGAGACAACTATCTCAAAGGTTTTGTGGCTGTGATACTTGGGTGGTCCAAGACCCTGTACCTTAAGAGTATCAAGAGAGAGACGAGAATTGGTGGGATGACCTCACCATGTCTAGGCTTTTATACCTGGAAACACAAAAGAGGCCTCGCGGTCCAGACCAGTATATCCAGCATAAGCCAGTCCAGAAACAGTTGTCTGTCTCAGTATACCAACCTAAATGTTCCAGCTGTGGTGTTCACTGATCTGATGAGGGGCAGCTGAACCCCTCAATTGGCTTTCCGATATCCTGCTTACACCCTTTGGGCTCGACTATTGCCAGCGTGACGATCTATTGACAGTAGTCTTGCGAGCTCTAGATATAGCGGCAAGCCTCAGGCCTTCGTGCCTCCAAAAAGAAGCGCCAATTTTGGACTTCGGCAGTGAATATACAGTACCATTGGTTATCAGACTTCCAGTAGCGCAAGGATGGGAGCTGAGGAACCGGTCTTGACAACGGGCCCACGATAAACGGTACCTTGGATCGCACCAAAACTGCATGCAAGAAGTAGTATTTCTGATCTCCGAAATTCACTAATCCAAATGTGGGACACATGTTCCGCGCTAGCATTCCCAAATTACTAGCATGCACGCCATGCAGTTCCACGCAAGCCCCAATCGTTCTCGATTTATCAGAAGCGCGTGAGCTCCGTTTCAGCTGTTGAGACTAATGCCTCGAGCTATGGCACTTGAATCATTTCGAAGATGCATGAGCTTTTGAGGAGAATAGGGGTAATATTATGATGGCACGACTAAGGGTTCAGCTCTCAGCCAGCATGAGTACTCACCAATACACATCAGGAAGCACTGAACAGCGTGAATTTATGGCTATCAAACCACCTCAATGCTCTCTCGCTACCTCATAGCCTCGCGTGGAAGTGTCTCAACATGAAGCCTCGCAAAAAGGGCCTGCCAACTGATACAGTAGACATAGATCGTAGTGAAGTCGATACCTGGATGGGGTTCAAAATCTTGAAGATAGAGTCATACCAAGCCATTGCAGAACTACGTCCATGACGATTCCCTAGAAAATCAAACGCCGTTAGTCCCGTATGTGTTGCAGACTTGTGTATCATTGTAAGACAGGAGTCGGCATCGCTAGCAGATACTTAGGTAATACGAGCTGTAATAATCAGGTAACCTCGTGTCAAGATAGGCTTTCATGGTTTGAGAAAGTATAAGGACGGCTTTAATTTTTGATACTTGTATTGGCAGCCTTGCGTCTTTCTATATGGCTTGCGCCATCCTTGAATGTTTTCGATAAGGACTTCAGAATACTTTACTAAAGGTGGAATTGTAAGTACTGAAACGGCCTCCTAACACCTCGCCCTATTGATAAAACTGATGATAGGCACGTCATGCAAGCTTACACGCCGAACTTTGCATGTGATTGTTGCATGGCACCGTCCAACCCAACGGTTTCGGAATGTATTTGTTGCTATTGGTATGTAAACCAATAGCCGTGTCAAAGGCTTATATCAGCTCCTCGTGAGTGTAATCCGTGAACTCCTCGGAATGGTCTCCTAGGGACTTTAATCTGCAGTCCCCTTGACGAACTGAGACATACATCTTCACCGCGATAACCTTCTCAGTTACGCAGTTGTTGGACAAGGACATGAGGGATTCTCAACAAAAGTCTTGATGATGCTAACGATATCCAGCAGGTGGTTCGAACATGAAGCTTTGATACCATACGTAACCTTCATCAGCCTCGGGTAAATCAGCTGCACATGGATCCGTGATCCTAACATGGATAGTTGAACGGCCCAAGAACAGTAATGATAATCATTCGCATTCTTTTCCTTGCTTAGAAAATAGCTTCTGAGGATATCCCAGCTGTAACCGAGAAGGTCGAGAAGCGCGGGTTGAGCCTCACCGTTATACCCGTCATGAATCAGGGATCTGCTTCTTAGTGGAGTCCATGCTAAAATTTAAAGGATACCGCGGCAGTCAAATGTTGCTTGGCGCACGATGAGTACAGTGTGTTGCAGTTAGCACATTCAGGGTTTTTGTTGATGTAACCATGAGGAGGGGGATTACTTTATGTGCCCTGCCTAGGCTGCCCCTTTTGACCACGCACAAACCATGTTTTTGTAATCTTCGACTAAGCAAGATCGACGAGAAAGAAACCCCGTCGTAAGCAAATTACGACTACGATTAGCTGTTATCATTGTCGTGTTAGCTTAAAGGCTAGAAAATCGACCATGGTTGACTACTGAACCTTTCGCTGTTACCAAATGGCGAACCTGGTAAATCATGTTGGATGGGAATATCATGACCCGGTAATAAATGCGATATGATTTCTGAACAGACCTAAACAGGCTCAGCTGAAAGATGCAGGTCATTGCCTTATCTGGTTCTCATTTGTCATAAAACATTTTCCAATCTCCACACGAAACATCTTTAACAATTCCCTGTCATATCTAACAACCTCATATGCCGAACCTCGGGTGCGAAACTGGGGAAGCCAGGGAGGTAGGGTAGCAGTTCTCCGCGTCACTAGGTGCAAGGTTGACGTTTACTATACGCGGTATTTATTTATTTCTTCAAGATAACGAATTTGTCCCAATACGATATCGAATTGGACTTGGCTAGAGGATCAATAGTGTCAATAGTTGGGCTCGATTTATTCCGATTGGGTTTTTGTACGATGGAGCTAAAGGACCGAATGGCTCAACATCCGTTGCCGGGAGCACGTACTGCAACGTATACATATTCTTGATCGTCCCGTGTTAATAAATTGGCAACAGAACGGCGCCTTCGCGTGTCGATGCCGAGTATGGGCCCTGGAAATGATCGACAGGCCCCAACCTGATCCTTGACATCGGCCAACGTTGCTCCTGGGCAGAGACATGGGCATTTGTACTCGGAACCTAAACTATTCTGGCTTGATGCCTGAATGTTGCTTTTGGGGATCGATAACCTGCAGATGCTCTTTAGACGAGAGCGAAAATGTGATGTCAGGTATACCCAAGCCAACAACGTATAGGTGCCGGAACATTAACTCCTGTCAAGACGCTACAAGCTACCGACTCTTCTGCTAAGCTCCGAAAGTTCAAACTCTGTTTAATGGCCGACACGCGTTCCCTTCCACGTCAGTGCACTTCAGACTTTTCCAAGGCGTTCAGGTCATCGGATTGGACTATGTGACTGCGATATTACCCCAAGCGCGCTCGCCCTGAAAAAGCCGGCCCCTGTAAGCTGCCCAAAAGCTAGCGAACCTTCAGCACGAGCAGGGCAAGGGTGACATCTCAACACCCAAACCGTCGGTTGAGTCTCGACCCGGAACAATGAGCCAGTAACTAACCACAGACCAAATCACGCGACAATGGCAAGATCGACACTAAGTGAACGGTGGAAATTTGAAACAATCCAGGCGAAGAGACGATGGGAAAACGGTCCCAAAGGCTCAAACCCAAGTTGGGCAATAGAGTTTGAAGCTAAACGCCGGATCGCATCAGCCGCTTCACTGGGGTGTTACACTGCTAAGAGCCATATCAAATGAGATATCCTCAATCCTGATGAATAATCCAGGAGATCATGGAGAACCCTTGTTCTGGAACCTGGGGCTTGGATCCTAGTGACACGCTTTGACTGCTACTGTAGGACCAACCTGCAAAACCTGTAGTAACATTTGGGTTAGTCGGCATTTAGTGACCAACAATAACTCGGCATTTCCGGTCTGACTTCCTTACGAATGTCCAAGATGAAACAAGTGCTTCTCTTCTTGGCACACTTCGCCTTGCCCTTCACCGTAACGATGCAACCCCGTCCGTCTTCAAAATGCTAAACGGTCCGTGGTCAATTGTGGCTGCTTACCACTTTACGTGCTTGCACATGCTCCGATCGCCAAGTTTAGTAAACGGCTCAACAATTCTTTATCCATTAGCCTCCTCCCAGATGGTCTTTGCTTCTCAATTTCCACGCATAACACAGCCTAGACCTTCCAGTAATGGCTTAACTTCACCCTCTGTCGGAGCATTCTACCCCTGGATCGAGGCTTGGTCTCGCACGGTATCCTTACAAGGCTCTTAGCCGCATGAAATGATCGACGGTGCTCATTGACATGGTCGGCAGACGTATATCATCCCGGGAGTTCCACATCCAGCTTGCTTTTCGCTAATCGAGGGACCTTCAATTGTCTTTTTTTACTTCTTGAAGCTGCACGAAACATACCAGAATGCGGTCGAGGCAGCCTGATCTCTGGGCGGCCGAGTACATTACGTTTGCAGCGGCGACTATCTTTCTTATTCTACGCATTGTCAGCCGAAGAATTACGAGGATCCGATTCTGGTGGGATGATTACTTTGCCTGTGCAAGTTATGTATGTTGATGGACAAACGACCTTTTGGGACTATTGCTTACAGACTCAAGGTCACCGCTGTTTGCTGGGGCATTGTATTGCCTATCTGTACGACTTCTCCTCGACACCAACATCGACAATCGCTGACTTCTCACAAGGGATTCACCATGGCTTCGGATTGCACGCGAACGACGTCGAGGGCATGACCTTTACGGAAGCAAATTACACAACCAAGAAATATCTCTTCATAATGGAACACTTCTACGCCTTCACCCTCTTCTTCGCCAAGATCTCCATCCTATCCTTCTACTGGCGCATGTTCCGCGTCGCAAACATCCAGATCTTCGTCTCGGTCTTGTTGGTCTGCTCCATTCTCTGGATTCTCGTTCGCGTAAGTAACCTCGAACGACTACAAGACCTAAACTCACATTGTCCCAGACATTCCTGACGACATTCCACTGTTACCCCGTGCGAGCATTCTGGGATCCGACGGTAGAACATTTTACCTGCGCCATCAAGAGCAGTGATTTCTTCTTTGGTACTGTGCTTGCGCACGTTATAATCGACGTTGGCATCTTGATCCTGCCCATCGTTCAAATCCAGAAGCTCCAGCTCCCGACCCTGCAGAAGATTGCGATTATCTTTATGTTCATGTTCGGTATTCTGTAGGAGCTCTCTCAGCATTCCCAACAATGGCTTCGTGCTAATACATCTTCTAGGGTTTGCGTAGCTGGCCTCGTCATTGTCAGTGTGTCAGCATCATTCGACAACAAGTCAGTCGACATGACATGGCAATTGGCTCCCGTCATTATTTGGGCATCTGTCGAGGTCAACTTGGTGACAGTATCCAGTCAGTCTTACCTTTCGGTCCTTTGACACTCTCACTAATCCTTTACAGCTTGTCTTCCCATCATCCGACCAGCCTGCCTCTATCTATTCACCTGCACGAACCCCGTATCATCGATCAGATCCGGATCAAACAACTTCGGCAGCAACTATGGGCGAAGTCAAACAAAGCACTCAATTCGCCTTGGAACTATAGGGAAGGACGAGTCAAGCTCTACACACGAGCTCGCCAGAAGCGACCCGAGCGGGAGCGAATCTTTTAATTCGGAATTCGAGCACGAATATCAGCGACACGGAAACATTGCTACTGTGACTGGTCCCGGTAGCACGGCTGATCTGGCGCATCCAGCGGGTGCTGGGGGTATCATGGTCAAAAACGAAACTGTGGTGCATGTGTCAAGGGCTAGGTCATCGAGATGAACATACACGGAACGGATTGGGCGGCTTAAGCGTTTGGGCAATACACGAAAAAAAAGGCGTTACGGTGATGACTTCAATCTTTTAACTAATTCCATTAAATTATTAATTTCCACGACGCTGCTGTAGCGCCGTTGGTTATTCCATGACATTTCCCGTCACTCACAAGTGCACCATCGCTTGGGTATTGATCCGGTTTTCGTAGCTTCATGGTAATTATCTTGATGCTAAGTGATGCTGTGCATCTGTTGGGAGTAAAAGTTTATGAGGGCTGGCGTGCGGTGTCACTGAGACACATTTCTGACTGCGCTGTCTCGGTTGTGTAACATATTTGTCGGCAAGATGGTCGGCTGTCAACCCGGTCCCGATTCAGCATGGATATTGGCTGAGATATACAACGCGACCAGGCCTCGCCCTCAAGAATGTTTGATTCACTTTTTAGCCAGTTCAACAGTCAAACTAATCTGTGCAAATTTTGGGCCGATAGATAGCGATGATCTAGTTCGTAGGCCTTGACGGCCTGACAGATAGGCAGTATCGTTCAAATAGAAGTAGCCCACAATGATCAATCAACTTGTTAATTAACTTTACAAGTCGCAAAACTTTACAGGTCACAAAAGGCTATCATAAAAACACCAAAGAGCTATGGGCGAAGAGACTGTTCAGCAGTCAAAGGCAAAGATGTCAAGTGCAAGCAGTCACAAGAGTCAAAAGGTGAAAGGATCTCGAAGAATAAAAAAGAAACTTTTCAAGTCATATGAATTACGTTCTATCTGTTAAAAGCCAAAGGGCTTTCGGTATTAAGCTATTTACATGACAAAGGCAAGGGCCATAGGAAGTGCGAGGAGCATAGATCCAGCACTGACGAGAGAAGCTCCAGCAACAACGGGAACTTGGTCAGTGGGGGAGGGCTTGCCTCCAGTGATGGTTCCGTTTGAGGGAACGTTGTAGGTAGGCTGGGCACCAGGGCCAGCGTTACCGGGGGCCTGAGGGTTGGCAGGCTGCTCAGAGCCCTCAGTGGGTGAGGCACCAGAGTCGGTGGCAGTGGCCGGGACTCGGGTGAGGGTGGTGAAGGCACCGGGCTGCTGAGTACCGGTAGGCTGAGGAGCCTGGCCAGTGTGTCCCTGGATGATGGTGACAGTGGGAGCAGCAGGGGCGTGGATAGTGGTAGGGGCAACGAAGGTGCTGGTGACGAACTTGGTGCAAGGAACAATGGTGGTGACGTCCTGGGTGATGGTGACAAGGTCGATGGTGGTCTTAGCAGCATCGGGAGGAGAGGTAGGAACGGGAGCAGAGCCGTTGTTACCGTTGTCAGAACCCTCACCAGGCTTGGAGTCACCGCCCTGGTTGGAACCGTTGCCGCCCTCGACGGGAGTCTCAGGGACAGCGGTGGCAGTAGCAGGGCAGACGGTGGTGCGCTCGATGACAGTCTGGGTGACAATCTTCTGAGTGTAAGAAGCAGGGCAGTTGATGACAGAGGCAGCACAAGAGGTGATAGTGTAGACGTGAGTCTCGCGGATGGTGCTGGTGATCATGCCAGAAGCATCGGGAGCGGCAGTGACAGCAGGGGCAGAGGTCTCCTCAGCATCAGATCCGGAGCCAGTGGTGACAGCAGGCTTGTCGGAGTCGGCGGATCCGGTGCTGGCAGGGAGGCTACCAGACTCAGCGGGAACGTTGCCAGCAGAAGTAGCACCAGAGTGGCCACCAGCGGGACCAGAGGGAAGGTTGTAGCCAGAGCCACCAGTAGCAGAAGGGGAGTTGCCAGGAACGACGGTGGTGTAGCCCTCGGATCCGGAAACGACAGTTGTGAAACCCTCAGAGCCAGAGACGACAGTGGTGAAGCCAGCAGATCCGGAGACAACGGTAGTGTAGTCACCCTCAGAGCCGGACAGAACAGTGGTGTAACCCTCGGAGCCAGACACAACGGTAGTGAAACCAGTAGAGCCAGAGATGTAAGTAGTGAAGCCCTCGGAACCAGAGACAGTGACAGTGGCACCAGCAGTGTGAGTACCGAAGATGGCAGTGACATCGCCACCGGCAGGGATGGTGTGAGTGGGAACGCCCTCAGGACCAGTGGGAATGGCACCAGAGACAGTGACATCGCCGGAAGCAGAGCCAGCAGGAACCTCAACGGAATCAGTGGCAACAGGGAGCTCGGCAGAGCCAGTCACATCACCAGAGGCAGTAACAGCGGGAGCCTCGTATGAAGCAGAGTCAGAGGGGATCTCAGCACCAGTGGTAGCAACGGGGAGAGAGTCGGAGCCAGTGAGGTCACCGGAAGCACCAGGAATGTCGACAGAGGCAGAAATATCAGGGACGCCGATGGAGCCAGAGAACTCAACGGAGTGGGTAACGCCAGCAGGGATGGTGATGTCGGCAGAAGCGCCACCGGTAGCAGTGATAGCACCGGAAGCAGAGATGGTAGGACCCCCGATGAAGCCACCCTTCTTGAAGTGACCGATGAAGCTGCCGCAAGTACCGCGGGTCTTCTGGGAGAAGGTAGACTTGATGCCCTTGGCGAGGCCGACAGAGAGGTTGGGGATGAGACCGAAGAGACCGCCGCTGAAGTCGAACTTCTTGTCGATGGCGAGACCAAGGTTGCAGCCAAACTCACCAGTGACATCAATACCAGCGCTGGCACCGGCACCGCCGCCAATGGTAGCAGTGTAGTCGAAGAGAGAGAACCAGACACCGGCGCCGAAGC
Organism: Fusarium sp. HKF-74; assembly: GCA_021223625.1. Taxonomy (NCBI): domain Eukaryota; kingdom Fungi; phylum Ascomycota; class Sordariomycetes; order Hypocreales; family Nectriaceae; genus Fusarium; species Fusarium sp. HKF-74. The sequence continues at coordinate 862,099 of JAJFAS010000004.1, forward strand.
CAACATCAGCACCAGCCTTGCCACCGAGACCGAGAACAGGGATCTCGAGACCGCCGCCAATGCTGAGCTCAGAACGAAGACGGAGACCAAGCTGAAGATCGATACCAGCACCAAGCTCGACATCAGCACCGACGCCAACGGGGAGAGCCTTGGTGACGAGACCTTCGAGAGAAGCGTGGATGACCTCCTTGGTGAGAAGAGAGATGTCGACGTAGGCAGACTCGGGGAACTTGACATAGACACCAGCAGAGAGATCAATAGCCTTGCCACAGCCGACAACGAGATCGATAGCGATGGCAGCCTCAATGGCAGCCTTCAGCTCAGCGTCAAGACCGGGAATAGCAATACCAAGCTTGGGAGCAGTGAAGAGTTCGACGGACTGGTGGACGGCAGCGGAAGCAGAGAGATCGATCTCGATGTAAGCAGAGATGCCACCGAGACCAACTCGAACGTTGGGAGTAGTGAGGAAGTCAGCACCGCAAGCGAAGCCGATGTCACCAGTGATCTGGCAGCTGGGGAGGTTCAGGCCCAGGTTGACAGCGGGAGTAGTCGAGGTCTCAGGAGCGCAGATGCCCTGGAAGAGGATGTGATCCTTCCAGGCGTTGCCGATGCTGCAGGATGTACCAGTGTGCCAGTCAGCACCACCGCCGGCGTTCCACTCGATACCACCACCGAGGAGACCGCCGAGACCGAGGCCAGCGCCAGCTCCGATCTTACCGCCAGCGCCTCCCTTGATATCGCCTTCAAGGTGACCACCAGCGCTGCCACCGGCGCCAGCTCCAGCACCGGCACCAGCCCCTCCGCCAATCTTGCCACCAGCACCTCCTCCAATGTGACCGGAAGCACCACCGCCGATTTCACCTCCGACCTTTCCACCAGCACCGGCTCCGGCACCAGCGCCAGCACCTCCTCCGATCTTACCGCCAACCTCACCACCAATCTCACCACCAATCTTGCCGCCAGCACTTCCGCCAGCACCAGCACCGGCTCCTGCACCGGCACCAGCGCCAGCACCTCCACCAATCTTGCCGCCGACCTCACCACCGATTTCACCGCCGATCTTGCCACCAGCGCCAGCACCGACCTTTCCGCCGGCACCAGCACCAGCTCCGGCCTCACCTCCAGCTTCACCTCCGATATGACCGGAAGCTCCACCGCTGAGGCTACCGCCGAGGTGACCACCAGCTCCGGCTCCTGCGCCGGCTTCTGCACCAGCACCAGCGCTACCACCGGCTCCGACTCCGAGATGGGCATCAGCACCACCTGAGATCTCGCCGCCAGCAGAGCCTGATGCTCCACCACCGAGGAAAGTAGGAGTTGCTTCGCCCAGCGAAGCAAGAGCTCCCAAGGCAGGGATGAGTCCAGCAGAGAAACGCATGGCGTTAAACGAGTGTTGGAATGATGATAATAAAAAATAAAGATTTGTAGTAGTTGTTGTAGTTATAGTTGTTTTAGCTTGTAAAGCGAGAGTGGTTGATAATAGTAGCGAGTGACTGAGAGAAACTCTGAAACGAAAGTAATAAGGAAATGAAAAAGAAAAGAGAGATAATAGGAAAAAAGCAGATAGAACGACTGTTGATACTGGAAAAGAAACAAGACATTGAAGCCGGCGATGAGCTTCCTTTTAAGCTGAGTTGAGAGCTCTCACGACAAGAGTCATGAGTGACAGGAAGTTGAGCTCTGATGCTGGTCAGCACGACAGAGCTCGTTCTCGGTCAACTCGGATCCAGGGGTTTGAGCCATGACCTAGTGTCAATCCGATCGCCGCTCAGACGTTTCATGAGGGTTCTACCGTGGGTTGGTGGTGACGGTGAAGGGCTTTGACGTTTGTTTGTTTCTTCCAAATTTAGCCGGCAGGGGTTCGAGTCAGTTGGGTCCGTTGGGATGGATTTGAGCGAAGACACTACTGCAGTGTTGAAATTGTATGCATGATAACGAGATTGCATATCACATGTTGTTTGTCTGGTCTCAGACTCTCAGTGAGCACTGGATTGATTAATCGGCTAGATGTTGCCGCGTTTTTCGGCTATTGCTCGTCTCGATCTGTTATGAACATCATTGACCAGCATCTTCAGCTAACGCATAAGGCAAAAAACGGCCGAGAATCACGACCGGGATTCAAGCTCGTCTACCGTAGTGGGAAAAGCGCTATGCCAAAGCGTAGAGTCAAGGCGCAAATCCACGATATTCTCGGAATAGTTAGTTTCAGTTTTTGTTCCAGAAAGATTCGTTTCAGGTGATTTCTTCTATAGATAGTGAGTTGAGTTGGTCGATGACCCCATCCGCAATCTTAAATGCATTTAGCTGAGGACGCCACCACCTGAACAAAACACCAATGCCGGATCGACGAAAAGTGGACTCTCCCCGGTCGATCCGTCTCGTTTTGATTGCTCCCTCGGCAGCATTTCCCTGAAGAGGTTGAAACAGAAATCAGTGGGTAGCTTCTAGTGCGCAGTGGGCATCAAACGGCCCGCAGCCACAGAAGAGCTCTGGAGACTGGAGCTGTCAGGCAGAGCTGCTGAGCGATCACATCATGGCAGGGATGGCATTTGCGTTTTCACCTGAGATGGTAAAACAAACTATGGATGATGGGTGACGAGAATAGAAAGTTTGGCGAAAGGGATGCCCGATTGGTCTTGATGATTTCTCAATCGAGAAGAAGAGGTTCAAGGATGCTACCCTACAGTCATGCATTTATGTGTTTATTGTTGATGACAATGCCATTGCGATGGAAGAAAAACGGCATTGTAAATTATGCGACAGAAGTCACTGAGATCCAGATGACAGGTAAACTCTATTATTCTATCTACTATGCTTATAGCGCAGTTCATTCATCGTCGGACCAATTGTGTCTCCGTTGATGGTTAGGTGCATCTCCAAAAGTCATGATCATGGAACCATGATCCGCTATCGCCGACAAGCGAAGACAGCGACTCATTCATGATCTGATATTAAATTTCTGGTGGGCACGGCACGAAGCTCACCCTTGAAGCGAACTCGTCATTTAACATATCCGTACACGGCCCTATGAAACTTCAGCCCTGGAGGGTTGGTCTTCGCAACTGGGTACCTGAAAAGGGATGGAGGATTCTTGGGGATGATCGGAGAATTTCTCACGGCTGTGGCGGGGTTTCGGATTTCGGCCAGCTCTGCCCCTGAGCTGAAAATGAACTTATCTTATCTCAATTGCCAAGGCCGAGAAAAACGAACGGAAAAATGTTTGATGCTGAGCTCGAATCCATGACCTTGGCGTTGTTCACTGGAGACATGAGAAACTCAAAGCGCGAGGCTGGAAAGATGGCTTCAGTCTCTGCAGACTGCTTTGAGCATCACGTACGTTCCTTTGATGGCCTGCTTGAGACGAGGCATCTGATCTAACAGTCATCAATCAACCTTCATCCCAACGAGTTAAACTTTTAAAATAACTTGTGCATAGACACAGTTATCGAGGGCATCAATGCGCAATGCAAAATGCAAATGCCGATCTTCAACACAAGGCAGATGCCAACAAGGGACGATGCGGCTGTGCAAATATTTAGAGTGTTTGAGGTTGATGAAGTTCCCTACACCAACGAGCCAAAAATATCACTTAGACTCAAATGACCCTCATGACCACTGATCAGCGATGGTTTCTTTTTTCGTTTTCCATTTATAACTTGGCGTCGTATGATGTTTCTATGCCGCTCATGCGGTTGCTGTCACCAAGTTTGTAGACTAATGTTTCCTACTCCGTAATTACTTCATGGCAATTTTGCTGACAAGCGAGGACTGTGACGTGCGATAAGATAAGGTCATAGCGGGCTGCGCTAGCTGCGGAATAAACGCCGTCTTATGGTCACACTAATGGCGGATGAATTTACTCCGTCGACTTGAAAGTTTATCTGCGGTAGCGTCCGTGATAGCGGCAACCTCCGACACCGATTGATTCATCTTGTCCATCCGATAACCGGACGGACAATAACTAGCGGCTCAAATGCCAACCAGTAGATTGCCCTCGTGAGGGGCCACTGATTCAACATTATTTTGTCGCGCAAACCTGAGCCAGTCTGTGCAATTTGACCTTCTGAAACTGGTCCGATCTGTCAGCCGCATTCCCGCAGATCGGTTGTCGACCTGCCCGACCATCCGACCATCATCATCCAGCCATCTCTGTGATAGTCTGTGGTCTGCACGATCAATTGACTTTTGAGGCTCGGTAGCCTTTATAGGCAAGTACAAAAAACGATGGCTAATTCCGCATTCCCAATTGAATACCGTTGACCGTTGACGGATAAATCGGCATTGACCGACCAGGATCCATCAATCTCTCCCCTCAATCTCGATCAACTCCCATCAACAAATACAACACGACTCACCCTCTCAATTCAATTGGTAAAACCTCACAAGATTATACAAAGTCCAAAATATTCATGCTTCAAGTCCTTTCAAACGGCATTGGCCGACATCTGCAACATCTTTCTCGCTACAGGTCCCTTTGTCGCCGATCAACACCCAGCAATGGGCCAACTCGCCTCCTCATTGGCTGCGACAAAAGGTCCTGGTAATAATCTGGCATACAATGCACGTGGGGTTCTTTGACGATACAGATCGCTGCTTATCAGCGTTACCACCTTGTCTGCTCCGTACACAACTGCTTCATCTGTCGACTTTGTCCGACACTAAACAGGATAGACATTTCACTTGCCTCCCACGTGTATTTCGTAGTGGATTATAAGTATCGCTTGTATTTCTCGTAAACACTAATCGTTTTTTGTCGGTCAATCTTAATTATAAGCTTCAAAATGACGTTCATCAAGGCTCTCATTCCTCTTGCGCTTTACCTTGCTGGAGCGCAGGCCAAGTCTTGCTCTGCTGGTGGTAAGCCCACTGCTGAGTTTTGCTCAAAGGACCTTCCTCTGTCGTGTCATAACACTACCGCCGTTGAAGACACTTGCTGCTTCATTCCGGCTGGTCAGCTTCTTCAGACTCAATTCTGGGACAGCGACCCTGTAGCTGGACCTAAAGGTACATTCAACCAACAACTCACTGTCCCAAATTCCTAAACTGACCAATACCAGACTCATGGACCATTCACGGTCTCTGGCCTGACTACTGCGACGGCACATATCCTCAGTTCTGCGACAAGTCCCGCGAGTACACCAACATCAAGGACCTCGTAACCAAGTTCCTCGGCAAAAAGACCGTGTCATACATGGACAAGTACTGGGTCAGCCAAGACGGCAATGACGAATCTCTCTGGGAGCACGAGTTTAACAAGCACGGCACATGCATCAGCACCCTCGAGCCAAGCTGCTACACCAACTACGAGACCGGCGCTGAAGCCGCCGATTACGTCAAGAAGACCATCTCACTTTTCAAGACTCTTCCTACGTACAAGTGGCTCGCTGAGGCTGGAATCAAGCCTTCCAAGACAAAGACTTACACTGCTGATGAGATTGTGGATGCTTTGGCGGAACACCATGGTGCGCGTGTCACCATCGGCTGCTCTAATGGTTCTCTGAGCGAGGTTTGGTACCACTTCAATGTTAAGGGCTCGCTGCAGGATGGTCAGTTTGTGTCTACTGAGCCTGATGGAAGCAAGAGCTCTTGCCCGGACAGCGGTATCAAATACGCCCCTAAGAAGTAAGCAGCAAGCATATCTTTGGGGCTTGTAGAATAAGAATGAATGTATATTCTGCATAGGCTATGATGACAATGAAAATAAATCTATATTATTATTAGGGCCGCGTGAACGTTGTCTCATCCTATCTAAAACGTTGCCTCGTAATACTTTCGTATCTTGTCGCATTCCTCCAACAACTCTCGGTCACAGTTAGCCTTGATGGCCTCCTCCCATATGGCCCTTTCAAGATCGTATCCAGCCACGTTTTTGACCTTGTCCACATCATCTCCGAAAAGTCGCGATAAAGTCCCGTCAGGACGCTCAGGTACTAGGCCTTCCAGTACCTGACTTGGATGCCTAGTATCGAATTTGACCCTGTTGAGATGGGCAAACATTGTACTCGTAATCTTGGCTTCATCCTCGTCTATCCTTAGCTTCCCTTTACTTTTCCTTGCAGATACCGTTGTTTGGTTTCGTCCTTTTTGTGTTTGGAGCTTCCAGTCTTGCTCAGGATCAGCCTGCCAGATCCCGCTTCCCCAGTTGATCTCGTTGGCGGTGATCATCGAAGCTGGCTTTGTGACCTGCCAGTAGTGGTTGCCAAGGACCAATGCGCTCTGCATGAAAGTCTCCTTGTCGCCTGAACCCCAAGCACCCTGCGAATGAAGCTGATAGTAGAACTGTGGCCCGTAAAAGTTGTAGTATGCGGCGAGCAGGAGACTGTCTGCATGTCTCGCTTTGTTGTACAGCATAACTCCTGACTCTGAACTTCTGGAGTCGAGAGTAACATTGGGCGCCTTGGCTCCGGCAATCTTGTAGAAGAGGGGGGATATAGTTGGCAGCCAAAAGTCGGGCCAGGTCACAAGCCCACGGCTCTTGTACGGTTCCACGGTGAGGAGATGGTCTGGGTTTCGAATAGGAAAGGCGTCGGAGTCAAGGAATAAGATATCTTGAAAGCTGGAGAAAATAATCGACAAAGGTTTATACTGATACTTTTCAATCTTTGGTTGCTGGAGTGATGTCGTATTAGGCAATTTCAAGAAGTCGTCCATATTCAAGCATTGTACCTGCAGGCTGGAAAGTGTATTGTTGCACACTTCGTGCTCAGCTTCGGTCGCGGAGTCGAGAAAGAGCTGAACTGGTAGACGTGATCCAACGTGTCGTAGCATCCGTATGGCTGTCCCTGCTACGCCAAATGCTGAGCCTTTGGCAGTGATGACAACGCCTTTGGTGTTGCGCTTGAACGGCACTTTGGGGGCCAAGAGCCGAAGACTTTGCACAAACTTTGCATGATTGTCTTTTAATGATTCGACTTCGTCATCAGATACCTCTAGCCAATCCGTGTGAATTTGCGCCTTTGAGCCATAAGGATCAAATTTGTCTCGCGATAGAGAATTGGGCGGTTTGATCTTATCACCGTGAGGTTCCGCTGCGTAGAATTCAGTGACAAGGTCCTCCCAGAATTTGGTCGTCTGCTCAGTTGGCCCAGTAAATTGAGGTCCGTTCGCAGAGATAAGGTTTGGATTTGGCAGGGTTGCAGAGTCAGATTGAGTTTGGTTAGTTTGGGTGAGGCTCGGCGAAGAGACTCTTTTGTAAGCGACAGAGAGATCTGCCCAGAATTCCCAAAGGGTGAGGGCGCAGATGAAACAGACGAAAACGCCAAGAATTTTGACGAGACGATGGCGCGTGGTTACGACGCTGATCCATTTTCCGCTTTTGGAGGCGTCATCGCGCCAAGATCGAAGCATCACGATGGTTTGATGGACTGACTTCGACTCTGACTCAGATTTTAACGAGGGTGTTGATTTTTGGAACACAAATTGAATTTTTGACTGATATCAGTGAAAAAAGCGAGTGAATATAGGCTCGAGACCAGCCAGATGTCGTTATTTGCTGTTAATTAAAGAGTATCGTCGCAATTGGAGCTTGTCGAGTTTTCTAGTGGCGTTGAGCACTTGTCGTTGCGCATGGTCAATTCGTGCCAAAAGTTCCCCCTCTCTTGCGTCGGATGATGTTTGAGAATGGCCCAGGAGTAGGTTCGTAAGTTTTGAGACGTCTTTTGAGGGTTTGTCGCAAACTCTGTAGGAGATCAAACGGTCATAGAGCAACAGCTCAAGAGAATCATGTGATATGAACCATGGTATTTACTTCAAAACAAAACAGGTGAAAAACGATGAACAGAAGAAGGTAGATGAGAGACGTGAAACGCTGCTGACAGTAAGACCAGATCAAAATAAAATGAAAGGAGCTGTTGGGTTGGCTGTGCAGGCAGAGATCGTAAGCTTTCACGTGATCTATACGGAGCAGAACAGAACAGAACAGAGCATTACGCAATGCTGCCGCGTTTCCCGATACGTGCCACAATCCGATGTCTCGCAGTGGGACAGGGACACTCGACTGCGGGTCGTTAGTGTCAGATTCTATTTATATGCATATCTTTTGGTTGTCTATATTTGTTGCCCTCTATTCGTATCTAAAGCTTATTAATCATTGTCTCGCTCTTGAAGCGAGAGACACCTTATTCTGACGTCATGATGTAACTCGCTCGTAAAACAAAACAACACAAAACAAAACAAAACATAAAACCCCGCACTCAATTAACTTTTCAGACAATGGGGGTCGTCTCCTCATCGATATTGATCCCAAAACCCTGAGCTGCCATGGAGTAACTCTGATGAACAGCTTCACTAGCGTAGACCCTCATCTCCTTCTCATAAGCAGCTGTGACACCTGGACTGTACCCGCCAGCTTCACGCAATAATCGTCCAAGTAGCGCTGAATCACGAACAGCTGTGTTGGCGCCAATTCCGCCCGCAGGTGTCATCGAATGAGCTGCATCGCCAATGACAGTCACGCGAGGCTCATTCTTCCACTCAGGTACACCCGACGGGGTCGAGCAGGTGATTTTCCAGAACGCAGCTTCGCCCTCATCCATGTTGTCGATTAAAGATTTGAACTTTGGGTCCCAGTCTTTGGCAATTGACTTTGCGATGTCGGCTGCGACTTTTCCGACAATCGCGTAGTTGTCGTTCGGCGCGCGAATAACACCTGGTGCTCCGCCCATGGTCCAGCCAAAGCTCACATCTGGGTTGTTCATATCCCCAGAGCGAACGTTTGTCATGAGAAAGGCGTGACCGTCGGGACGTGTATCGTCGCGTAGTCGAAAGACTCCCTCGCCGAGCTGCTTGAATGCTGTTGTTGGTGCTTGGCCGTGAATACCCCTCGCGCCAGTGTCGTACACTTTCAACTTCCCGCCTGAGACTTGTCTCGCAACTTTGGAGTAGATCCCTTCACCGCCGATGAGCATAGATCCTTCGATAGACTTTGTCCCGTCGGAGAAGATGGCACGAACACCATCGTCAGTTAATTCGTAGCCCGTAACATTTTTGCCCCATTCAATATAGTCTTCGCAACCCTCTGCGAAAATTCTTCTCATATCGCCTCTGGCAATACCGACGATCTTTCCATCTCGCGACGAGAGATTCTCTGCCACGACATGTTCAGTTTGCTCTCCAGTAACTGCATCAAATGCTCGGAATCCACCACCGCCCGTCTTTCCACAGGCTTCCCAGAAATGCTGCCACATCTTCTCATCGAGAACAGACTCAATAGCATCTAGACCCTCAACTGAAAGACGGAGCCTGTACCCTTGTGCGCGAAAGATGAAAGATTGATCGCGCTCAAAAATCTTGAACGGGATTTTGGATTGCTTGAGAGATTGCACCAGTAGCAATGAAGCAAGGCCAGAGCCGGAGATGAGGATGGGTTTCGTGACTGACATGTTGTGCTGTTGATGATCCTGAGGTTCGCAGCGGGTCAGGCTACGATGGAATGTAAAGTCAAGATATATACCCGCTCAAGCCCCAGCGTTCTTGGCGGGCGTCTGTGGCACATCTGGGGCTGACAAACATCGTGGAGTCTACCGCGCGCTATGGTGCAATTCTGAGATCCGAGATAAGGTTGAAGGCCTCAACAAGAAGACGGCAGATGCACTTCGGAACATTCGCTGTGTCCGGAACTTCCGAAGGGCGGGCCTGATGAAACATTGGACATTTGTAAGCTGACATATTCACTGTTATTCCCGTAAATAATCATCAGTCAGCCTGAATCATCGGTCAATCCGACGTTGTAAAAGGCAATTTGTGTATCAATTGAGTTACTGAGGTATCTGGAATTGTAATGTTGTGATTATTGACTGCGTTTGGAAATGAGCTGTGCAACTTTGTCCGTCTGGTGAATAACCTCCGCCATCTCACCTCCGCTTAGCACTGGGCTGATAGAGCAGATTCTCAGGACGACCCTCCCTCGCAGCTTTGTAGTCAGAATCAACCCAATGTTGTTTTCAACTAAACGCTTTGAGATCGCAGTGTTCAATTCATCCAACTCCTCCTCAGTCTTTTCCGCTGGTGCATATCGGAATGTCACAATCGCCATACTCGCTCGACTTGTGAGTTCCCAATCCGACAACTTCAAAATCTCTGCTTCAGCAATTTCTGCCAGATGAAACCCGTGATCGATCATCTTCCCAAATCTTTCCACGCCGAGGACCCGTAGGGTGAACCATAGTTTCAGCGCTCGCGAGGGACGTGTTAGTTCCATGCCAAGGTTCCAAAAGTTTGGCATCTCCTCGTCATCAAGCGCATCGCGAAGATAGTCGCCATCGTTGATGAAAACCTTGGCCAAGTTGAGCCTGTTTCTTACAAGAATGAGGCTACAGCTGTATGTCTGGAACAGCCATTTGTGTGCATCCCAAGAGATACTGTCTGCCAGTCCAAGACCGTTGGTGACAGAGCTTCGAGTTGCGGCGAGGGAAGCGGACGCGCCGTATGCGCCATCAATATGGAGCCATATATTCTCTTCGTCACGCACCTGGGCGATTGCCTCCAACGGATCGATGCTTCCAGTGTTTGTTGTCCCGCATGTAGCGATGATGACAAAAGGCTTCAGGCCTGCTTCCCGGTCTGTTTTGATGGTATCTCTCAAGGCGCTCACGTTCATTTGAAAGCTCCCATTCGTCGGAACAACTCGTATTTGACTTCTTCTGATACCAATGATGCGAAGGGCCTTCTTGACAGAATGATGTGTCTGATCAGAGAGATATGCGACGCCCAAGTGTTCAGTATCCGGCTCCAATACACATTCCCTTGCAAGCACCATACCGCTCATGTTTGCCATAGACCCCCCTGAGACAAAGATACCTCCAGAGGTATCTGGAATTCCAACTTTGGCAGACAGCCATTGCAGCAGCGTCTGCTCAACAACAGCTACACCAGACCCCTGCAGTCTCGATCCAGCGAAAGAGTTGAAAGCGCTCGACAGACAATCGCCGATCCAAGAAAGTGGTGAGACAGGCGCTGGAATAAAGCAGAAAGCCTTGGGATGATTCATTCGCATTCGATAGTCAGAGATGGTGAACACATCCTCAATGGCTGCCTCCACGGAGTGAGCATCGCCTGGAGTACTGATTTCTTTGAGTAGAGAGACATCGGTTCCTTGGGCTACTCGCAATAGAGTGTCTTCGCTAACCTTTTGGGTGACCTGGAAGATCCGATCGAAGGCGGCCTGGAAGGCAGAGCTTAGAGAGTCTAGTTCTGCACCTTGGTCCGGGGGATCAAAAGAGTTCATCGTATTGCTGTGAGGTTCGTGGCGAGTAGTATAACGTGGAGGATTCGGGCTCTTATATGCTAACTGCGTTTTGAAGCGACTCAGCGGGTATTACATGAAAGACATTTGAAGGGCGTAAAAATGACCGAGTTAAACATAACTTCCCCGCCTTTTGTCATTGACGCCACGGCGAAGTATCAGTAGCCAAGCCCCCAGACATTCTCGTGCTTTATCTCCGAAGACGCGTCGCCACTATTACAGCCGTAGTTCAGACATGGTGATGAGTAGCAAGGTCAATATGGCACATTATAATCTTGACTGTCAAGTGGGCATCAAGTCAAACTATTAGATCTTCAGCCTACAGGCGAGCCAATATGCGTCTTGGACTGCGCCAATGCTATGCTATTGCCCGGTAATAAACACTTTATCTCCGGATAGTGATCGGATTTCAAAAGTGCGCCCTGCATGATGGAAACGCTATAGCGGAGGCGATTGGCATTGTAAGCTTCATCTGCTAAGCACTAATATCAGACGAATCCTCAGTCACCATTCTGACAACCATCTCGTTGAACAGATTCCACCACTCAATATTCGGAACGGAGCGTACTCGCGGATCAGGCATCACCAATATGATATTAAGCTTTCCGGAAAATGTCCAAGCCCATGTTTGAGCTGAGTATGAATCAGTAAGTTTTGCTGTAAGAAAGACGTCGAGAGAAGCAGAAACGCTGCACTTGCGTCCAAACAAGTTGCTAACTCGTGAATAAAACGAAAAGTCATCAATATTCAGTGCAGGCCTATCATTTGGGTCTAGAGATCCGTATGACCCTGGGAGATGATGGCCGTCCAAGAGACCTGCTGATGACAGAGGAGTAAACATGCCAGGTGGTCTATCGATATCAATGGAAGAAGAAATGATTAGCAAAGAGCCTAATGATGGCGAAATGCGGAGGAGACTTACGAGGGCAATAGCCCGGCTTTCATCGCTTCCATTGCATGCGCAACACCACCAAAGGCAGCTGGGCCTTGAGTCTAATATACATGCTCACTCAAGTTGCTATTGACCGCCTCATCAGTCGCTTGACCAATATTTCGGGCAACTTCCAAAACAATCTTTCTCCAGGTCTCGTTCCCAATAGAAGCATCCTTGTTCTTGAGATATGGACTCACGTCAAAGGGAGACACAAGGAAAGTAGTCGCCATAACGGGTCCGAGGTAGGCTGCGTCTTGACATATCTCGCTCAATCTTGTCTTTGTAGAAGCCGAATGACCCTGATTGCCACCGAAAGATGTCTACTGCAGCCTGTTGGTCACACAGATAGGTGCCGCCGTCGCTCGGGTCACATCTTCAAGAGGAAAGGTTTTGAGGAGTGCAAGCGCTTGCAAGGCCGTCAATAGTGCCGTCACAGTAACCCCATGCTCCTTGCAGAGCTTAAAGGCTTTTTGCGTCGTCTCTTGCGACAAAACCTGCCTTCTCACGGTATAGTCGGTGTCAGGTCGGTCGTTTGCTGGTTCTTGCGAGATAGGGCAGAGAGTGATGTTGGCGAGATTGGCGCCAAGAAGCTGCGCTGCCTTTTCTCGAGACTCGACGTCCAATGATGTGTCTCCAATAGGATCACGGAGAAAGTCAAGATAGCAAGGGTGCAGAGAAGAATGAGATGCATCTTTGTATGAGAGCGATAGCACTTTGGTAGTACTCAGGCCATCTGCAAGTTTGCTGAGAAGATTGTTAAGGATAGCCGCACCACTCCAGAAATCGTTCAATGCATGGTTATAGCGGATTGCAAGGGCAAAACTCCCCGTCTCAGAGGAGGAAGAAACAAGGGAGACGTGGATCAAATGGTCTCCGAGCTCAAGGCTGATGCGTTTCTCCATGATGCGTTTCTCCGGAGCTGAGTAGAAGTCGTCCGTGAGTAGCTTCAAGCCCTCTTGGGCTGACTTATAGGTATGTAGAACGGTTGTCCTCTGCTTAATCCTCCCAGCGAAGTCGTTGTCTGATGTGAGAGGACGGTAGACGAAGTCTCGAGACTTTGCAATCGCTGACTCTTCCTGGCCACGCTCAATGACTGCCAGGAGGGAAGGATTCTTAAGACAAACATGTGATACTGCTTCTTTGAGCCAAGCCTCAACATGGGCTTTACTGTTCATCTGGAACGCGTAAAACGGAGCAATTGTGAAGATGACAGCGCCTATCCATTCAGTCCAGCCGTCGACCTCGAGCCACTGGTCGAACATGCGCTCGGGCCCGATGAGCGGCCGGCTCCAGAGGCCGTCGCTTCGTTGCTTCCATGGAGAGACCTTGGGCATTATGAATTATTCTTCAAAGCTGCAGAAATGGGCAATGTGATGTTGGAGTCAACATCGTCAACCCCGCTAATTGCTTTTCTTTTGGCTGCGCCATGATCGTCGCTTATGTGGTCGAATTAGTGCCAAGAGGAGACTAAATTCTCACGACATGCCTCAGCAACCCACTGAAGAGTATCGTGCTATTTGCTGCTCCGTGGCAGCATAGGATCCTTGCATTTTGGAGAGCGTGCTTCTCATCCATGATGAGCCACGAGACGAACCGTATCGTACCTTGTCAGCTTGCTTTATTATAGTGGGGGAACACCTGCTACATTGAGTTGAGGATGCCACTGAACATCAATGAACGCAACAACTTGAGATAGCAAAGAGACCAATATTTCAGGGCAGTGTAGCAGAATACGATGTTATCTAAAATGCGATGTTGGGATATAAATCATATAATGTAACATCGCTAACTTCTCTTCTTCATCTTTATCGGAAATGCCCCGGTCTCGCTTTTTCCGCTGGTTCGGTTCGGTCGTCGGAATGCGGGCTTTTCCGTATGAACCGAACGAACCTCGAATCTATCCTCAATATTCATGACGTTATTTTGCGCTCTTCATTTCAGATCGATATTCAAAGAAGTCCAATAGTTGGTAACCATTTGTGAAACCTTTTCGAGTTCACAGTCTCTTGTTGGACCCCATCAGGCTTCCCCGCAGTATCGTCGCATCCGCGCTGGCTTCACTTCTGTGAGTGCGACAGCGATTGAGAGATTAACTAGACCAACAGCTTGCTGTATCCACGGAAAAGCCTCACTTCCCTGCATCATCAGCGACCCTCGTTCATGTCGATCAATTGGCGCGATCCCGAATACATCTTTCGAAGAGGCACAATAAGGATTCAGAGATGTCGACAAAGCGGGGTACATCGACAATAAAGAGTCCAGATGACTCTGGGTCACAAGTAACGAGCAAAACGCAGCAATCTTCATTCCTCAACACTACCACTATGGCCATTGGAGTACTTGCTATTGGTGTCTTGATTCCCTATAGTCTCGGCCTCTTCGGCGAGGCTCAGGCAAAGCCTACTGCCATTGACCCTACCAAGCTACCAGCTATGGCCCAGATAATCGACCAGAAGAGCTTCAATGTTCTGGAACAAGTCCCTCCGCCAAAAGAAGCCAACGCTACAACTGTGGGTTAGCATAAACATGCGTGTGACCTGTGCTGACACAGTGACAGAGGTTCCTTTGGCAAGGAGTCACCTATGAATCCCTTACTGAACGACCATTTCATGTTTATGATGCGGAGTTCCTTGATATCATTGGAAGCAATCCAACATTGACTCTTCTCGCTACTTCAGAGAAAGATCCTATATTCCATGAAGCTGTTGTGTGGTTCGTAAACCCCAAGCCCTAAAACTTTCGTTCAACAACTAAAACACGCTTATGTAGGAACCCTCCAACGGAAGAAGTGTTCTTCGTGCAAAACGCAGGCGACCCGGATGCTGGAACAGGACTTGCAAAGTCGTCTGTCATCCAAAAGATTGCTTTGGCTGAAGCTGAAGCTCTAAAGAATGGATCGCACACGGAAAGCCAAGTCAAGATTACGGTCGTTGACTCTGATCCGCAAGTCATCAACCCCAATGGTAAGTATAGCCTTCACTTGTTGAGGAGTCCCCATTGCTCAAAAATCACAGGCGGAACGAACTATAAGGGTCAGATCATCTTCGCAGGTGAGGGGCAAGGCGAGAAGATACCTTCCGCTTTGTATCTGATGAACCCCGAAGCTCCATATAATACAACAAGTAAGGACATCCTCGGATCATTGCGCTGTGAGAACTACTAACCGGGTCGTTGTAGCACTTGTGAACAACTTCTTTGGCAGGCAATTCAATTCCCTCAATGATGTCTCCGTCAATCCACGCAACGGCGATATCTACTTTACAGATACCATGTACGGCTACTGGCAGTATTTCCGCCCTGAGCCTGGGCTGCAAAACCAAGTCTATCGTTTAGACCCAGATACTGGAGCGTTGACTGTTGTTGCGGATGGCTTCGTCGCTCCAAATGGTGAGGCCGCCAGAATTTCTACCATATTTATGTGAGTTGATTGCTGATGATTAGCGAACAACAGGACTCACTTTCTCGCCTGATGGACTTCACGCTTATGTTACAGATACTGGCATAAGCAATGGATTATTCGGGCAGAACTACACTCGCCCCGCCTCTATGTAAGCCTTGAATTTGGTATTAACAGTCAGACGTCTGATAGTGATAATAGTTACCGATTCGATGTACAAGAAGATGGCACATGGGACAACCGTAAGACGTTTGCCTTCGCAGCAGCTCGTCTACCTGATGGTAAGCATGATGAGCTATTTCTTACTGCCAGCAGATATGGTTCCAAGAGGCCAGAAGTATGCTGATTGTTTTTGACTCTAGGAATTCATTGTGATTCTAGAGGCAACGTCTATGCGGGCTGCGGCGATGGTGTGCATGTTTGGAATCGGTCCGGAAAGCTCATTGGCAAGATATATACAGGAATCAATGCAGCGAACTTTCAATTCGCTGGAAAAGGACGAATGGTTATCATGGGGAGGACAAAACTGTTCTATGCCACTCTTGCTGCTTCTGGAGCACCATTAAGTTGAGTTATTGACATGATCCGATGTCTTGGCACGGGATCTTGACTTCAGAATGAATCCTCAATTACAGGCCGACTGCTGTTTGGCCCTTTTGCGAGGCTCGGAGACACAAGATGACATGCGCAAAATCACAGGTTTCTGCGTGTTGAGGGAGTTGCATAGACATGGAATAGTAACTGAATTGCCAGAACAAGCTAGGAAGTTGTCAATATCAAGCTTTAAGCTTAGTGATCGATCGATATGGGTTACATCGTGATCAGGACACAGGGCGGCACAGCTCTCGGCCCCGAGCATCCATCCAGGTATCTGCCGATCCCTCACAAGGCTGTGCAGCTGATGCCGATCAATCAGGGGATGCTGACCGAAGCATCTCTGCATGGTAAGACAAAAGAATCCTACGATGATCGTGGCCTTGATTGTGACGTCGGGCAATAAATCTGTTTGCCGTCGGTCTGGTTTTATGCATGAATGTTAGGATCCTTCGTGTTTAGTCCAAATTGGAACGGGATGAAAAGGTCCCTTGCAGAGTGACATTCAATGCCTTTGATCAGCGAGGGAGTGGAGCTGAAACAGAACACGACTTGCCTATTTTTACTATGCCGTTTACTTCTGACGTCAGATCAGTTTATAAGGGAGAACTAACTGTTCGTACAGCAGACCACTAACACCAAGTAGGTAGGTCGGTATGTGCAGTAAAGAAGATACCAGCCAAAAGAACAGCTGCATCAAGACATGAAACTTATAGAAGGGTATGGAAACCGCATTAATTTTATGTTCCTAAGACTTTCTGCACAACGATATTATCAAGAATAGCTCTTGCAAAGAATTGTGCTGTAGCAAGACTGCCCCCAATTCAACGCAGCCTCACAAACGCCCCGTCGACCCACGTGCCTGTCGATCAGTCTTGGCTTCAACCCGCCTCAGCATAGAAAACCCGACTCTGCAGCAGAGAATCGACCATGATGTAATTGACTCTTCAGCCCGTTTCAAGCAGGCAGTGCTGAAACAATCCTTCCAGAAAGAAAAGTACTGCGAATAGGCTGGAAGGGTGTACTTTAGCGGGCCTATCATAGCACACAAATCGTATCCGCTAGCACTGCCGAAAGGTGATCTTGAGCAACATACCCGACAACTTCATAACTTTCTTGCGACGTCGCCGCTGACAAGATTATGATCAACATGGATGCAACGCTCTTGCCCAAGATGTGCAGAGCTGAACCTCCATGTTGAGCCGCGATCAAGGTTGTGAGTCGTAAAATGTTGATCTACTCAAGACGAGAACCTGTCCCCAAGAGCTTCAGACAAGTATAAGTACGACACCACCCACCCTCACTTTAACTCCGTCTCACCAACATCTTCACCTCCCATCACAACATCAAACCAACAGCCACCATGCAGAACAAGTTCATCACGGCCGCCACCCTCCTGAGTGCCATGGCCTCGGTCCAGGCATCTCCCGTTTCTATCTCCAAGAGAGACGTTCTCACAGCCCTTCCTGGAGGCGCTTCTGACATTGAGAACAAGTTCCAGCCTGCTCTTGACTTCGATAGCGACGGTTGCTACCAGACCGCCGCCATCGATCCCTCTGGTAACTTGAATCCTGGTCATGGTGCTACTGGTACTCCCCAGGGAGACTGTCGTGATCCTCACCAGCTTGATAACAGCAACACCTACTCTCGCAAGCGCTGCAACAATGGCTTCTGTGCCATTATGTAAGTCTTGTTCCTCTACTTCAAAACGAGGGCTTCTTCATGCCAGTATACATGCTAACATTGTACCTCAAAGGTATGAGACTTACTATGAGAAAGACCAAGCCGTTGGTGGTAGCTTTCTCGGAGGTCACCGCCACGACTGGGAGAACATCGTCGTCTTCACCCAAGGCGACAATGTCGTCCGCGTAGCTCCCTCATGCCACGGCAAATACGACGGCGCAAGTAACGAGTTTCCCAGCGATGGAAGCACCCCTCTTCTCGTCTATCACAAGGACGGTGCTGGAACTCACTGCTACCGCTTCGCCAACGACGACGACCAGGCCAACCCTGAGAACCCTACTGGCTCTTTCTTCAAGGCCCCTCTTGTTGGTTGGGATAACTGGCCTGATGTTGGCCTGCGAGACAAGATGCTGCAGAACTGGAGTGGTGGCGTTGGACCTAAGCTGGATGATGAGTTTGGTGACTCGCTCAAGGCGGCTGCTGGTGATGGTGTTCAGGGCTTCGATCCCTACAAGGACGAGTAAAGATGGAGAGGGTCAAGGGCATAGCACTATTTAGTATCACTATTGAACATGATTGACTTCGATGAATGCATCATTTTAGAACTTTCCCTTGGAGCATCATCTCTTGTTCTGATACGTTCTGGCCGTGCTTTGCCCTGTATTGTACATTCAGAACTTCAGAGCCCTTTGACGTAGTTTTAGTATCGTGATATGAGCCCAAGGAAAGTTACCTGATCTCAGTAATCCGTTGCAAGACCTCATCCATCTTCACATACGTACACTTGCGCCACTTCAGGTCCTTAAATCTATGCAGCCCATCATGCTTTGCGCACTCTTCCGGCATATGCTTATCAAACTCCTCAATCCCCTCCCAGAACCTCGGCACATCCTCAGCATAAGTGATCACGAAAGCTCCGAGTCGTATATACCATATATCCCCGTTCTCACCCCGCCTTTCGTCTAGAGCGAGGCAGTATACAGAGTTGGCGAAGTCCGTCCTGGCAAAGATGGGGACCGCAATAGGCGACTTGCAGTCTATAGCCTCTTGACTAAACTCCACATCCCAGTAGTTTTTACTTTGAACATCAATCGCTTCCTCGCCCCGGCCTCTCTTATCGGTCGCGGCTCTGAAGTTCATAAGTTTCATGCCGCTCACCGGCCCCAACTCCACGATAGGCAGGTAAGAACACCGCAGACGGAGAAAGGAACCGGGTGAGGAGCAGTACCTCATGCTACTCGGCCTGCACTCACAACGTACATCAGGCGCAAACCCCCTTGACCCATAGAAGCTTTTCTCGCGGGTGCAACATTCTTGCAAACGCCTGAAGCTGCTTCCCCCAATCGTTGCGAACGCTCATGAATATGAACGTCTCGGGGTCTTGTGAGTCCTGCTGAGCACCGCAGAAGACAAGATCTAGACTTGCCCTGAGGATCAAGTGATCCTTGTCAATGAATTGCAGACTCATAAAGAATCTACCATCGGTGGT
The DNA here is from genome assembly GCA_021223625.1 of Fusarium sp. HKF-74. Lineage (NCBI taxonomy): Eukaryota > Fungi > Ascomycota > Sordariomycetes > Hypocreales > Nectriaceae > Fusarium > Fusarium sp. HKF-74. The sequence continues at coordinate 881,438 of JAJFAS010000004.1, forward strand.
GTAGTTCTCATGATGTTTAAGGCTTGAACATTCCGGGGCTTTGAATGGGACAAGTTCAAAGTCGACCTTGGGATTGAGACAGAACCGGCTGGTAAGATTGTCGCTGTGCGCCTCGACGGTATCTTGGTATTCGAACCTGATGTATCTTCTCTGATAGCCGTGCGGACTGGGATTATAAAAACGGTCAAAGTAGTCCATACAGTAGAGATCGAATTGGCTGTCGATAGGACCTAGTTGAGAAGATTCGCTTCTGGACATGGAAATCTCCAAGGCTTCATATGCTGCGCGCACTTTGTCAATCTTATTTTTCTCTTCCTCTCTTGCATCTTCCCTACGCTTTCTGATAGTCTCTTTGCGCTAGAAAAGCTCTATTTTGCGTTCCTCCCGCTTCCCTCTCAAACGATGGTATTCTGCTGCATTAGGTCCATTGTGCGCTATAGTTTCGTCTGGGCTGGTATCATCAAGGTCGGAGAAATCTTCATCAAGCCCCAGAGTATGACGTCGTTTCTCTTTTTAACTGCCTGTGAAACACGATAGTACCATGTAGGTAATTGTGAGGATGAAGCCATCCTTAGCACAATGGGCGATGGCAGTCTAGAAGGGCACGCGGGGTCAGCAATTCAGTGATGAGGTGCACTAAATTTTAGCGCGTTGTCTCCTAAGGCTCCTTCCCTGCAATGATGCCTTTACAAGCACCTCAAAGGTCGGCTTTAGAGCTAAAACTGGGCAAGTAAAATAAGTGACAGGGATAAAAAAGATGATAAATAACATATATCGCAGTGGACAAATGATGCAAGGCAAAAAAACGAATCCCCGAAACCTGGATCGAACAAGTGACCTTTCGGTGGCAATATCAGTTACAGCCGAACGCTCTTCCAGCTGAGCTATTCGGGGAGAAGGTCTGGATTCTTGAAAGCCACTTTGCAATCGCAATCCACAATCTTCCATAGTACGAAATTGCACCAAGTCAAAATGAGCATTCTGACCATTCATCATCGCCATGTTGCAATAGCTTCAGTCTGTTAGGTCCCATTCGGCATTGGTATGGTCATTTGATAGTCAGCTGTACAATGCTGTGACTCTCACTGGTCATTTTTCTGCTAGTCTCAATGACCCATGCGCAATTGACCTTCTGAATAGAGCCTCACCGAAGTAACCTTGTCGCTAACAAGGTTTTCATGTCAATGGCACTGCAACGTCCTCATCGCCATTCGATCTCCGCTCCATTTCCGAATACTACTTCCGACTCATCGCCCGGAAATCCTCTTCCCTCCTATTGACACTGACTCATTCCCCAATGCGAAAATGTAAGCGAGGTCACAATGATGCCAGAACTAGTAACTCGGTGAAAAACAGCGCCGATGACGGTGCCGATAACTCCGATCGGCGACACCCCGCAACGATCCATCCATATCATATCGACTCGAGCACGCGATCATATTCTCTTTCTCAACTTCAATCGCCTTCACTATGGCAACGCAACGATCCTCACTTGGTCAAAAAGCTGGCTGGTTGTACCATGAGTCGGGAATCTCTGCTGTGTATGCTGCTGGTAGAGATGCCTGGCTGCTTATTCTCTCACGGACATGTCGCATGTTTGCATTCAAGGCTGTTACGCTTACGATAGCGCAGTTCTTCTCGGAACTGGGGTTTTCTGATTTCAGGATTGGCTTGTTCATGAGTTTGACGCTGTTGGGTGATGTTGTGCTCGGTTTGGTAGTAACGCTCATGGCCGATGGGCTTGGTCGACGGAGGGTATTGGTGGCGGGTGGCTTTTTGATGGCTGTCTCGGGCGCAATATTCTCGGTCTTTGAGAATTTCTGGATTCTCCTGTTCGCTGCTGTCGTTGGTGTGGTCAGCGCGAGCGGAAGCGACTTTGGTCCGTTCCGAGCCATCGAAGAGTCTATGCTGTCTCACATCACTACTCCGAAAACGAGAGCTGATGTCTTGGCTTGGTACATCACCAGTTCGAGTCTTGGTGCTGCAGGGGGCGCAGCACTGGCAGGAAGATTTGTTGAAAACATGACTAAACGCGAGGGATGGAACCTTGTGAGGGCATACCATGCGACTTTCTGGGTGTACATTCTCATGGGTGCACTAAACGTCTTGTTTGCGTTTGTCATGAGTAACAAGACGGAAGCCCATCACGATGACTCCTCAGAAACTTCAGACGAATTAGCTGAAGGACTTCTGCGCGAATCGATGGATGAAGAGGAAGATGCTCGTAGGAGGAGACAGTCTATGACATCAAATCATCCTGAGCCAGCGAGTCGCTTTTCAAGTGTTTCATCGGGTACCAGGTCTGTCATGTACCGGTTATGGTTCCTCCTGACCATCGATTCACTTGCTGATGGAATGGTATCGGAGTCTCTCACGACTTACTTTCTCGATCACAAGTTTTCACCTTCCAAGACTACCCTCGGAAACATCTTCTCATCAGCCCAGGTCTTGGCAACCGTCTCAACGGTTTTTGCAGGACCTCTATCTCGTCACCTGGGTCTCATCAACACCATGGTCTTTACTCATCTGCCGTCTTCAATTTCAGTTCTGTTCTTCCCTCTACCTAGTGGTCTAGTTCTCACGGTTATACTCCTCTTCATTCGCATGGGTCTCAACAACATGGATCAAGCACCCAGAGCAGCCTTCATCGCGGCTGTTGTTAAGCCTGAAGAGCGCACTGCTGTGATGGGAATCACCTCGACACTTCGAACCCTGGCCATGGCCACTGGTCCTTCGCTGACCGGAGGACTGGCTGAATCTGGAAAGTTCTGGATTGCTTTTTTGGTGGGTGGCGTCTTACGAATCATGTATGATTTGGGTCTCTGGTTTATGTTTGTAAACATGAAACTGCATAGTCACGAGACTCATCATGAAGAGTCTGTCCCAAGAGGGCAGTCTATTGATGAAGAGGATGTGGAGATGTTGCGACAGTCGATCGAGACTGAAAGTTCTGATGAAGAGCATCAAAAGTGATGCATGAAAGAAGTTACGTTAAGATGAAACACTAAGCAGACGAACGAAACCACAAGGTAGCTCTACATATTGATCCCGTTTGACTGTAAAAGACAGCTATGAAAACGATGTTTCTGGTTCTGGTTACATAAACTGACATGGATGGTAGGTTCAGGAAATTTACGAGCATACGACACAGCATGTGAAATTGGGATGTATTTATAGAATTGATTTTATGGTATATAAAAGCCCATGGGTATCCATATCGTCGTGACTCATCTAAACAACGCCTACAAGATTCAAATGCACAACCAAGCAATCGCAGTCAATGATCCCCCAACCACCGTCATGAGTTCAGACCCTGACAGAATGCTCCTCGCAGCACTCTCACTATCGCTACTACTGCCACTTAACGCCTCTGACATATAGGTCATGGTGTTCGGCGTAGCAGGGTAGTAGTCCTCATTGTAGGTTGAGTTCAACGTCACACGCCCAACAACATCGCCAGATTCGAGACGGATATATGACTCCACGTCACCCTTCACCAACATATCCTCTGTGACAACGATCTCTCGTGCACCGCGGATCCAATCGCCGTAACCACCATATCCAGAGTGTTGTCCGTAGCACAGATGAATACCGTTGCCTTCGACTGTCATTCCTTCGAGTTTCTTGTCCCAGCGATAGCACCACGTGTTTCCATGATCATGACCAGAAAATAATCCGATGACTCCGGGAACAGAGACCAAAACCTCCATAAATGGCACGTCCTGGCCTCCGTAATCGCAAGTCTCATTGGGATCTGCGTTCTCACACCATCCGGCTCCTTGTTGGAACACTGGAGGATCCTCGTTGATGCCTGGCTGGTAGTTCTTTCGGATTCCAACCTCTGTTTGGAGTGCAACTGTGGCGTTGACTGGAACGTGGACGAATGCTAGCGATGGGAGGGTTTTGTTGTACTTGTCATTCAACTCGATACTTGTTTCATTGAACCAGTCAACAACACTTTGGTCAACCCAGTTTGGCTGATAAGATCCCTGATAATAGTTACCGCCGCGACTGTCGAAGAACCATAAGATGAGACTTGGGCTGCAATCGCTGGTGTCGGTGCAGTCCGAAGGGTAAACAGGCAGATAGTAATTTGTTGTGCCTGACAACTTCTTGTTCACCATTTTCTGCGTGCGCGCTCCGGGGAACATTTGCTCGCGCTCGAGAATATCATCGCCAGCGATGTTGTAGTTATGGTCATGGTTACCATATGTTGATGCCCAGGTCAAGCTGCGGTTGACGATTGGCTCAACAATCATGTCAACGTAATGCGTACTGTTGTGAGCAAATGTTGAGTCTCCGTTGATGAGATCGCCGTTGAGAACGACAAGATCAGGTCTGTCGTAGTCGAGGACTTTGCTGATCACTGCAACGGAATTGCGATCCTGCTCAGGACCTGTTGATGATTCATCTATGACCGAAAGTCAATTGCAATTCTTGCCACTCAATTAGAGAACTCACATTGTCCAAAATGCATATCGGAAAAGATGGCGATCTGGAAAGTGCCATTCTTGGTAAACCGCAATGGCTCAAGATCGGTGTTGTTAACATCAGTAGCATAGCCAAGAGATGCTAATAAAGCCAAGCCAACAGTATGCCGTATCAGAATCATGGTGTCCTAATTGACGATATCAATGGCGACAGTAAACGGAATAAGTCACGATAGTTCCAGCCAAGCAATTGATCGACATATTGGCGGTCCAGCAGTTTTAAGATAATCATCGAAACGAAGCATCGTCACATCGATGCGTCATTCCTGGAAGCATGAAAAGAAAAATACCATTCGACGATGCCTAATCAGTCTAGCCCTGAACGACGCACGGAGGTTAAAGAGGGGAAAGCATGCGACATCGTGTCAGGTCGTCGTGGTCAGGCGCGTAGGCCCAGCAAGAAAGACAGACTGTGGCGCTCTTCTGAAATCTACAGCGATGGGCCTAACATTTTAGCTGGGAGAGGAAAACAAGTAACGGCAAAGACGGGAGTGTTTGAGAGGCATTCTGAGGCCTGTAAGTTATGCTGCTAGTTTAGTAAATTGGGCATCGATGATGCATTGTCTTGAATAGGGATAGACTATCTTGATACGGATATTATAGTTCAGATGCTACTGAGCCTGTTGATCAGGCATGTCTATGTCCATCTGCCGAACTCAATCACTCCAGGTCTGATCTGATGCATCGCACCGATCGATTTCGGCTCCGGAGCCGCGAAGTGGGCGCGCATTTTGACCCGACCACCTTCGTCATCCCGAGGAGCTAGCAAACTCTAAAGGAGCGTAGCCTTGAAATTCGTGAATTTTCTGATCAATAATCGCTTCAATTGACGCGTAAGTCTCTGCGTCAACATTACCTAAGCCTCGTTCAAGACATGGGAACTTGACTTCAGCTGATGATTGGAGGCCGAATGCGGTAAATGAGCATGCGCCAACTTTCCGTGATGGGTGTTGAGTCGTGGGATGAATGAGTGAGTGAGTGCTTGACTGGGATAAATAAGACTAGACCGGGTCTGCATCGAATATTAGTGTTTTGCCAGCCTTAGCTGCCGGTTCCTTGGCAGTTGTTGGCCCTTGTCTGATTTCCTGACACTCTGGTAGTCACCGACACTTGTCCATGAGAAATGTCGAATGCTCACTTCAGAGTACAGCATTAGAATCTGAAATATGGCGACGGTGAATTAATGGCGGACTACGGAGTAGACACCGCTAACCTATGCCTCAAGATTGAGATTGATGACGTCTCGGAAAACAGCGTGTAATTTGAGACATCGAGTCCTTGTCAATCGCAACCTTGTCTCAGTTGTTGAGCGACTGTGCAAGCGGTCAAAAGTGACTGCCAAAGTGCTGACCATCGAGACCTGATCCTGGCTTTAAGCTGACTGGAGCTGCTCCGCGGAGAACCCCAATGTTGTGAAAAGGCCGTACATGACTTTGAGCAACAATTGAGAGCACAGCGCAATATTGTATGTTTAGGGATACGAAAAGTAATTCGAGATTTGCGCTTTGGTGGGTCATGGTGAATTACTACATTTGAGACCTTGATTAGCAGCCGACTTGGCATCGGAAGAGCACTGCCCGTGAAGGGGGAACCCAGCTTGTCAACAAATTGCCTGGGCGGTGAGGCCGCATGACTTGGGCATATTAATATGGCTCAAGTCAAATGACTCGACGATGGTTGGCCGGAAAGACATTTCTTCCGATATGGCTAACCAGCGTAACTGTCCAAGGAAAAACGTCCGTAACGAATCCCTTCATCACAGTATAACAGAAACTTTCCTTCCAGCCAGTTTCCACTACCATTCATAATAAGCGTGTTTAATCGGTACTATGGCATTCGTAGCAATCACACCATAAACTCACTCTGTACAATCATCGGCTGTCCGAGAACATCATGTCCAGCTGGGAATGAGATGCTACCCTGAAGCATGCCGCGATGAAAACACCTACAAATGTCTCTATTTCTCAGTGATCCTGAGCTCCTACACTCTCAGATGGACTGGTTGAACAAAATAAAACTCTTGTTTTTTTATATACTTAGAAAAATGTGCGATATTCAAAACTGCAGTAGGAAGATGGTGTCTTGAACCTGGGTCCTGGTTCTGCCAAAGTGCAAATCATTGGATCACATTGCTCCACGAAAGCTGAAGCTCCAAGATCGATCGACGGTTCATCTCGGTCCATCTTCTCCACCTAGACCCTACACCGCAAAACGCTCAGATACATTTTGCAGATCCCTCAGCTTCTTTGATCCGCCTTCCACAACGCGAACTCAGTTTACTACGCGTTACCCATTATATGGCGTTCTGCATACACTGATGCACGGTTTGGCCCGTTCACCTGAAAGTGGCTGGCGTACAGCGTAAGACAACAACCTAGAAGCGGTAAAAGATCGTGTGCAGCTGAGACATAAGCATCCCGTCCTCGCCAATTTCTCTACTGGATTGGATGAGGAAAACGGGAACTGGAATGATGTCACAGAACAAGCAATGATCTGTGACCTTGAGGTTGCTGAAGTCGGAGCATATGCCGGCTGTGAAGTTTCTTGGTTCCGGCATATGTACTGTGTACGTTACTGCAGGGCACCGGTATAAGAAAAGAGACATTGAGTGATGAGAATTTGAAAACTTAAGACAGACAAGAATATCACGCGTCTGTTTGTGCCTCAATCCTCATGGGATCGAATTGCGTTTATAATTGTTGATGCACGCACTGAAAGCTACTCATTTTGGGGTGAAGGACAACAGAAGGTGAGAATGTTGAGTATCAAGCCGGCTGTTGCCGTGGAGGCTCATTTTCCCTTGTCTAAAAGCTGTCTGAGTGAGTTCAATTGCCGGCCACGACTTAGATCCCCGACTGACAAAACGAGAAGGCGTTGAAAGAACCTACGCATATGACTACATCATTTTTTACCGATGGCTATCACCAGAACTCTACGAAAGGGGCCGAGTGATGGCGCGTTTGGTCGCTGAGATGATCGAAAAGAAGAGCCGTCGCATATGGCTTGACCAACACCAGATGACGAGAAGCACGGAAGCTGGAGAGGTGACCAAGAGGATTTCCAACACATTCTTGTCCGTGTCTCAAATTATTATTCTTGCTGCCCCCGGTGACTGGGACAGGTTTACGAACCCAGATGACATTCATCGATGGGAATGGGAGATGAGTCTCAGAAGTGGTGAGCGCAAGAGACACACAATCTCAGTATGTTCAAAGCTGACAACTGACCCTCCAGACAAACAAGTTTGGCTACTTCAATACGGATTGCCAGATAATGGACGGGCATTATCCAGAGCACAATTAGCAGAGGGCTTAGAAACATACTGCCCAAGACTAGCAGAACTCTTCAAAAGCAGGGATGTACACATACGGTTGTTGACGATGGACAGCATTGACGTGGTACTCAAAGAGATCGCCGAGGCCGCACAGTAAGAAACGCCGAACGCGGGGTTGGCGGTGCACAGAGTAGACACGTATATAGGAGTACAATGACATTTGTGATTCGGGGAAACCGGCAGTTCAGCTTAGTTTCACGATCGTCGCGGTGTGGCGTTGTGCCGAAAGTGAATGGAGCGGATAGACGAATGCAGTGAGACACGCATTAGGACGGAGACGGTAAAGAAATTTGGCTGGGTGATGCCAGACTAGAGCGAGCATGGCTTAGCAGGATTAAATAAACAATTATCTGCTGGACGCTGACGGGCACACCAGCTTCCCTCAATCACATCCAACATCACCATGTCTATGCTCGATTCCATGACACCCGGCTCTAGCCATCACGCGAGCCTCGATCAGCCAATTGCATCCCAAACAGGAGCAATGTGTAGGTGGTGCACAGATTTCTGACTGAGGTTCATAAAACTGACGTCCATCCAGCAAAAGAAAGCCATGACATCCAAACTGCCTTTAGGGCGGGCAAAGAATATGTAGTCCCTTGGGAAAGTCAAGAAGAACAACGCATTGAGCAAGCAATGCAAGACCTTGGCTCGTACCTCAGCGATCTGGATCACTCGCTCTCGTACGAGGGTACTGACAAGAAAGTGGTATGGCGCAAGTCCTGCTGGTTTGCCAGTCAGGGCATTGGCCATCCTTTTTTGGACTCTGAGACCGACATTGCCAAATTTGATGGTGATCTCAAAGATGGCCTCACGGGTCTCCAAGCGTTACATGATGCCCGGACTCGAGAGTCGGCCCATTGTCTGAAGTCTGCGCTCGACAGTGCTTTGGTAACGACTAGTATGGCTGTTGGCATTGACCCTGAATTGGTGCAGCGGTGTACAGTTCGCTATCGTGCTATCAAGTACACGCCTCATGCTGGTGCTCCCGGTGGTATTGGCCTTCATCCAGATGGAAACCTCCTCTCTGCCCTCATCACAAACGGGCCAGGCCTTCGGGTCTATGACCTCGATGGAACCGTGCGCTTTCCCGGACACAAAGGCACTATTATGATGGGTGGCTCAACGCTCTACCGCTGGGCCAATGAGTTCATCCCAACTTTTCATGATGTTGATATCAGTGGGAATGAAGTCAAAGTGTCCATCGTGGCCTTCTTCAACTTCCCTGACATGGAGACGATACCAAGAACTTTAAGAGCCGATGGTGATAATTTCTTTCATGATATTCGAAGGATCAAGGAAGATGACAAACTTCCAAGCGGGGAGCTGTCGGCGCTATGGGATGTTATCATCAAGAACCACCAGTTATCTCTACCTCCAGTTCTTGCAAGTGGATGACCTTATTTCTACCATGGTAGTCTGGCTAAGATCTTGGTGATAAACATTTAAATGAACAATTCTCTCATATCGACCTATGTTAATTGATAGACCCATGATTCGAGTCGAATGAGGGCTCGATTTAAATTTTGATGCTGTTCCAAGTCTTTGATGCTATCGTGTCAATCTTGAGCTGACTGATAGACCACAATTTATGATGCAACTAATCATCTAAAGGGCGTACGGCCGTGAGCGAAATAAGCAGGTCGTTTCATGATTTCTAATCACGTCATATCATAAGCGCTCATCTCCAGCAATCATGCGCAGCACTTGCAATACTTGTATGCCAAGTTCTCTCCAATTACCTTGGTAATCTTGTAATAATTACAAAAGCTTCAGCATCATGTCGCAACCAACGAAGATAAAAGCAGTTTTCTTTGACTTCATGGGAACATGCCTCGATTGGCACAGTAGTGTCGTGCAGGCTCTACCCCCCGCCATTCCCGAAGCCGAAGCCTCTAAACTCGCTCTTGAATGGCGGCGACGTTACTTCATCGCCAACAGCGAGCGCCTTGCCCAAAAACTTGCGCCCGAAGATATAGACGACACTCTCATTCGCGTGCTTGACAACGTACTGGAAGACTCACCAGAGTATAAGCAACATTTCGATGCGCCAATCAAAGAGCAATTGATTACTGCCTGGCATTCTCAGCCAGCTTGGCCAGAAGTTGCAAAGGCGATCCAGTCGATCCGAGAAGATCTTGGTATGGAAGTCTTTGTTCACGCCAATGGCACAACACGCCTGCAGCTAGACCTTACTCGCTTTGCTGGGCTCAACTTCAACATGCTTTTCTCTAGCCAACTGTTGGGGACGTACAAGCCAGATCCGGAGGCGTACAACAAGGCGTTGCGACTCGTCAAGCTCAAGCCTGAAGAAGTTGTGTTGGTTGCGGCTCACGCATTTGATCTGAGAGGAGCGCAAAATGTTGGAATCAAGACTATCTACATTCATCGTTGGACTGATGATGTTGATGAGGATATGGACAAGGTGAAGGGAGAGTTTGGTGCATTTCTGGAGGGGATGGAGGAGTTACCTGCCACAATTGAGAGAATGCAATCTTGAGGACACACTGGCGTTGGCACATTGGTAAATCTCAGCTGCTTCATTGGCCTTCTCATATTGATCAATGCTTTGGCTGAAGGCGCCACGCCACTTCTACGTCGGTCCACAGTGGAGTTCAACAGCATACGTGGTACGCATGGCAGTCAATACCATCGTCCAATGAATAGAACCAATTCAGGAGTCCAGAATAGATAGAACTGACTTGCAATAGACAGCTCATTGCTTGAAAATACAATTTGAGGTCCAAGTTTGGCGTGGTGGCGCAGCCTAAAACTCCAATCACAACACCAACATATTCACAAATACGACACAAACACCTCTAAAAATAGCTCCGGTGCGCTGGCGCAATGGTAGCGCGTAGTCCTCCTAAGACTAAGGCTCAGGGTTCGAGTCCCTGGTGTATCGAACCTTTTGATGGTTGGGTTGTCAGGATGTGTTTGGCTCACTTTTTGACTTTTTGGCTGATTCACGACACTCTGCGGCATCGTTCATCAGGGCCTCTGGATTTTGGGGCTACCCTTCGCTGGCATCTGCATGAGTCATTGTTGTCTAACGTATGATATAGAATTGGAAGATGATCTACTGATTGATATTGCAGACTCATGTTGAACTGCACGACGACACTATCGATTGAACTCTCAATTGATTCACACTAGCTAAACACAGAGTAGCTCATTCAATGGTCACTGATGACTGTACATTGAGAATTGTCACCATTTTGAGCCTCCTAATCTTAGAGATCCATCTTGGCCATGGTTTCTTCAGCTTCCTGCTTCCACTCCTCACGCCATCGAGACAGAGGCGGCCGTCTCTGAACAACATCGCCTGCAGCCCAAGTGATACGCTTCTTGTCCTGCTCCTCTGTGACATCGTTGTCAGGGCAGATGATGTAGAACTCGTTCTTCCCCATCTTCTCGTACAGATAATCTGCCACCTGTTCGGCTGTCCAAGCCCCAGCTGGCTTCACACCACCCGGCGTTGCCCGTGTCTATTAAGCATTGTCAGTCACTAACCCTAGACTCGGCAGCATTTTCTTACCAGACCGGTGTAAGTCCATCCGGGCACAAGTAGATGCACGCTGGTGCTGGTGTCTTTCAGGTCCCAGCTCAAGTGCTCAGCAAGAGTCTTGACTGCAGCTTTGGAGGCGTTGTATGCTGGATTTCCAGGTGGATTGGTAATACCCTGCTTGCTACCAGTGATCACGATGCTCGTTGATTTCGACTTGGCGGCGTCTTGGACCACGGAGAGAAACGTGTTTATACCATGAATGACACCGAATAAATTGGTTTCGAGGGTCTTATTTGTTAGCCTTTGTCACGCCAAAGCAGTTTGAACGTACATCTCTGAAGTAATTTTCATCTCCCCAGCTGCCCCTGAGACCTCTGCCAGCGTTCAAGACCAGGAGCTCAACGCTGCCAAACTTGTCCAAGGCGAGCTTCTTCAGCGCCTGCCAATCCGATGTCGATGAGACATCAACCTTGGAGGTAACGACCTCAGAGTCATTGGGGAAGTGCGTCTTAGTCAGAGCCTCCAAAGTTTCCTCGTTGTTATCAACGAGCAATGTGCGCATGCCCTTGCTGCGACATGTTTTGGCAATGGCCAGGCCGATGCCTGAGCCAGCTCCAGTGATCAATGCAGTAGAGCCTGGGCTGAAAACGTCGGTTGGAGACATTTTTGCTGTATCAAACGATGGCAAGGTTTTGAAGCAAGGTGAATTTTGTAGTTGATCGGAGGTTATGAAGCAGGTTTCATAGCATCCGCCTTTATATCACTAGTTCGGACTTAACGCATTGTCATCAACCCGAATGGTCATCCCCGCATCAGCGTAGGCTCGAGGCGGGGCATGAGCCCATCTGTTAGAGAATATTAGGGTGGAACAGCACGGTACTCATCTATGCACGTCAAAATGGTGGAGATAGAAGTAGTTAAAGTCGTCCTTCATCGCTTTCAATAACAATCCTCATCATTCCACTTCAAGACTTCAGGGTAGTCTCTTCGCAACATCACTCCATAGACTTATGAATTGTGGGTAATTTTAGGCCATTATATCTTTTGGTCTAGCTTCAGATTCGTATCATTCTGCTTTAATCCGTTCAGACCTGTTGTCCTACCGTAACTTCGTGATATCGAACACGACGTGGGTCGATGACGTATACGTAGAGGTGTCTCAGGAGAGGAGAATAAAATCTCGAGCTGCAGTCTTTGAGCGAAAGACTCCAAGCCCACACCAACCTATGTCAGTCTACCATGTCAGGCAAAGCACAGGGACGCAAAATCGCCATTATCGGCTCCAGCGGCCAGGTTGGACGACCGACTGTCGAGGCTCTTGTCGCATCAGGCATTCACACCATTACTGCTGTCCAACGCATCGAAGCAACAAGCACATTTCCACCTCAAGTTATCGTTAAATCTGGTGATCTGAAGGACGAGTCCTTCTTGGCAAGCGCCTTCCAAGGACAGGATGCTGTCGTGCTCATGATGCCTCTCCCCCAGCTTGTCAGTCTGCAACAGTCAGCAGTTCGAGCAGCAGCGAAAGCTAGAGTTCCATATATCCTACCTGCAGAGTTTGGTCCAGACCCTTTTGCATCGAAACTGATCGAGGACAACCAGCTACTGCAAGACAAGAAGAAAATCCGCGATCTGATCGAGGAACTCGGCGTGAGCAGTTGGATCTCAGTGGCTGTCGGCCCCTTCCCCGAAATGATCAAAAGTGGTCTTTGGGGCATCGATGTTGAGAACCGTAAAGCTACGATTTGGACCGGAGCCGTTGGAAAGGTCAGCACGACGAGTGTTGCACAGACTGGTCAAGCTACAGCTGCAGTATTGAGCCTCCCTGAACGGGACTTATCCAGGTACAAGAACAAAGCTTTCTATATCCCTTCATTTCGTCTGAGCCAGAAGGAGCTTCTACTAGCAGTTCAGAAGGCAACAGAGACGGAAGATCAGGACTGGGAGATAGAATACCAAGATGTGAATGATGGACTGAAAGATTATAACGACAAGATTCAGCAGAAAGATGCGATGGCCCCATTTGTGAAGTTCTTCATTACTCATTTCCGGGAGGGCAGTGGAGGAGAATTTGAAAGTAAGGTCGATGTCAGCGAGGTGAAGAAGCTGCACGAAATCGGGCTTCAGAAGGAGGCTCTCGATGATGTGCTTAAAAGGATTGTCTCATAAGCTGCCTACGTCTATCGGCAACACTTGGCATGGATGATGGCGAGCAAGGGTGAACAAAGCTCCCATGGCTGAGGGAAGGCTGCTACTTCTACCTCGCTATTTATTATGTAGAAAGTGTCGTCAAAGCATTAGTAGGCAGAGTATGCAGCTAGCTTACTTTATGTTCGGCTTTGCCGACACTATCGTCAGTTTCAATATTCTCCAGGACAATATATGAATAGAAGGAGGCATTTATATATCTACGATGACCAAAGCATAGAGTTCCTCAATATCGAGTCCATAGTTCCTTCTTGCCTCGATTCCCTTCGTTTCATTCATTGCAGCAGCCCAAAAGACATCATGGGATCTCCTCAACATTGACACGACCAAAGTTCTCCACGAGATTGGTCAGGATGTGTGACTCCATGTCCTCATGCTTCTTAACAACGCTCACTGGCCAGTGACTTCGAACTGCCACTGCCATCTCCGGTTCTGGATCAGCCTCGTATCTGTCCAGCGCCATGGAACTCTTCAGCAAGCCAATCTCCTGCGGGCGCATTTTGCCTCGGATGACTCTGAAAAGTGCTTGTGCCAAGTAGTGGTTTCTTCGTTGGTAGTAGAGGCCTTGGGCTATCAGAATGAGAGTCGATCGTAACATCTCAATTTCTTCTGTCGGTGTATCCTCCTTGATGGCATCTATACTATCATAACCCATCACCATTAAAGGGATGACGATGAACAGGTCCATTGCTTCGAAACCATGTCGGAGGTAGTACAGTCTGACAAGGGTTTGCATGTTCTTCTTCGAGTCATCTACAATACGCTGCGGAGAAGGCTCTCGAGTCGTTGCTGCATCGTAAAGAGGCTCAAATATCGTCAGTAGTAAGTGATGATAGTACATACTGCGACGTAGTCAGTAACCCACTTCATGCATACTGAAAGCCACATTGGACTAAGCGTGAAAGGCAGCACATGAAGCACTTACTGTAGTTGTAGCTGCCCAGGAAGAACAATCCTCCTTGGAGTTAGAGATGCGGTCAGGCTTTCGTACCATTGTTCCAGCCTTCCGCGGAACTGATAAGCCAGGTCAAGTCCTACCTTGGAACCTTCTGAGTATGCTGCATCGCAATACTCATTCATGATGATCCGGAATCGGCTCCGAGCATGGATTACTTCTCCAAAACACATCGATGAAAGGCCATGGTTCAATGGGTATTTGACCCATATTTCGCCATACCACGACTGGTCTTTTGAAGGATCTGGAAGCGGCCATTTTGGTGGCTCCTTGATGAGCGGCGAGAGCATGAACGAGAAAGCAGAGAGACTCCTGTTGTCAATACACGGTCAGATGTGTGAAAGAGTACTCACGTTTCCCAGTTGTACATAGCCCAAGCTAGGTTTTGAGTGCCCCTCTGTATCCTCTTGCTCTGATCAATGTCGACAATGTCGAAGATCCGAAGCTGGTTTGCCAAAGCCACAGCATGCACTCTATAAGGCTTACCAACTTCGTCTAGCCCACAGAGATTATGAAATACACTAAAAAGAATACCCGCCTGGATAGTGGTCATACACGGGATAGAAGCCTCCAGCTCCCATAGTCGCTTGGCCTCCGCAATGAAGCGGTAGGCAAGAGTGTTCGGATTCCAATACTCGACACGGTTGGTGAAGTTAGGGTAACAGACCTGATAAGCATTTCAGCAATGTTGACTACGCCATTGTGATTGGTATCCTACGCAAGCATATGCAAGAGTTACGTTAACAAGCAGCGAAGAACAAAAGTCTTTCCGGCGCGCTGCCATATCTTCCAGGAATAGGTCCTTGTGAAAAGCTGCAGTGAAATGGTACTCGCAACGGAAAAGTACAGTTAAAAGGTCTCGCATAAGATTGTCGTCGTCACAGACGGTGGTCCACGCTGAGACTTTGACGTCGGAAAGCAGAGGATCGAATACTTGCGCTGCGTGGAAGGGCTTCAAGTAAGGGCTTCTTTGCTCTTTGGAACCCAGGCTGGCGAGATGTGCAGGCAGGTTTATCTCTGATATTTGGTGTTGAGAATAGAGAGAGGCTGTTTCATACAGCATTGAGTTCAGATAAGGGTTGTTGAGCTCAAACTCTCTGGGCATCTCGGATCTGTACGGGAACTCGTACCGTAATCGTGTCTCAGGAACGACGGCCATCTGGAGTAACATGCTGCCTGCTCTGGCCTGATTGACAACTGATGCAGCCTCTGTTCCGGTCCTGAGCCTTTGCAGGATGGCATGGGCATCCTGATCAGGTAAATTCTTCAGCAGCCCGACGAGTTCCTCGTAGACACTGGAGCCTTGAGTCGAGCCCTCACAGGTCTCGTGAGAACATCGGTTCAGTGCCTGTGAGCGAGTTTCCCCTGGTCGCGTAACATAACTGCAGGCAAATTTTCGCTGAAGACAGCGACGACACACTGGCCTCTCTCCAGAACACTGACGATGGTTAGTCAGACCCCGCTCAGGATACGACGCGCCTGGGTACCTTGACCTTGTATTTGCGGCATGGCTCGCAAGCAGACAAGACAGGATTGAGCCTGCGCTGTGTTATAGGGCGTCTCGGAGGGGGCGGTGGCGGTTGATATCCTCTTTCTGCTGGTAACAGAGCGCGCAAGGGACCGGTTCTAGGAGCTAATGACGGCTGTTGGGGGTTGGTCTGAGGCATTGTCCACGATTGGCTAGGGTTGCACAAGATAAATCTGGCGATCGGTGGAGCTCGAATAAGCTAAGTCTCAATATACTTAAACAGGCGTATTGTAGCTAGCATGCGTATTATGTATGTATTGGTGTATGGGCCTAGCTTTGTTGGGAAGTGATGGGTGAATGTCTGTTGAATTGCGAGACGGTCAAACAGAAACTGTCAGGCAAGATCTGTCTCGGCTACTGACATACGACGTGAGCCCTCAGCCAATTGGCACCAATCGGAGGTGTTGGAGCTAGACGTATTCGTGACGTAAAAGTCTCAGATGCAACATTTATTTATTTACTTACTGACAATCGAGGCGCCAACGTCAAGAGGGAAGAGAGAGAACACGCCGTGTATTTATTGCGTCCAAAATAAGCATCATCCGTATCGCTTACAATCCTATCCACTAAGTACTCAATCATAGGCTTCATTAGCCTTGACACGGTTCTCGGGCGGTACCAGACCCTGAGTCGCCCTAAGCCTCAGTGTATTTCCATCCGCAGAAATACAAAAGTTTTCCTTCATAATATCCGGACTTCCTTTTCCCAATCCATCCGAATCAGATCCCGATCCTCGATCTGCAAGAGCGAGAGCGAGAAGATCCGGCACAGACTCCCATGAGGATGAAGTAATGCCTGACCAGATGGACCAGATCGAGTACGCTATGACAAGGAATGCATAGACGTAAAAGACGGCCATGGCTCCGCGCATGGTCAAGCTGTTGTCGGCAAACGCGAACCCAGTCACCCAAGTCTCCATCTCTGCACTGAAGAAGCGAGCCTTGTCATCGTCTGATACAGCATATGGGCTGCCTCCAGGACCAAACACCTTACCGTCCTGCGGCATGAAGCTTCTCCACCACTCACCATCGGGATCAGCCAAGGTTGTAATGGCTGTGATGTTTGGAGTTGATCGGCCCAAGCCGTTAGCCGCCAATGATCCAAGAACCGCCTCCAGATGCGCCGTAGATTTTGAACCCTTCCCATCATTTGTCCATACGCCGCTATTGAGGAGCATTTCGTGTATGACTGTCCGATTCGTTCTTGAGTCAAAAGGGTTGAGGTATTTGGCGAAGCTCGGTGCGAGATGGACGCGCTGACCGTAACCCGGGCTTCCAATCCATGAGCCCCCAAGCGCTGTGGCAATGGGCCCTGAGAATGGCGGGTATCCTTTGCTGGCGAGCGAGACTGCGTCGCCACTCAGCTCAGTGGTGATCCACCGTGCATCGATCATACATCCGTAAATATCGGCTGCCTCGCGTGACTTGTTCGATGGAACAGCGACCACGACACCAACGGAGCTATTGGCAATGACTGGTGCTGAGTCAAACCACAGCACTTCGGGCTTCTTCAAGCCAGGTAGAGTATCTGATAGCCAGTCACTCACGACGTCCTTTGTGACGTTGAGCGTTGTTGGCGGGAAGACCACAAAGTCGGGGAACATAATTGTCTTTGCTTTGGCATCGGTCACGGACGTCAGCTCACATCTCGTGTTGGTGATCGGCATCGGTGCATTGAGCTTGTGAGCAAGCTTTTGGAAGTTATTGAATCGAGTCTGCTTTCTCTTGGCCGAATCGTCCGCAGCCTGTTCCCAGTGCAGTGACGTTGTGATGCATGCTTCAGCGGGTCCGAGGTGAGGCATTCTGGAGACGGTATGGTTTGGGCTGTTCAGGTTGAACCATTTCTCTCTGACATCCACTACGAGATTGACCAAAGTCGAGGAGTATCCGGCAACGAGAATCTCGCTCGGTGGTCGTCTGATGAACAAGCCATTGTCCACTTCACCTGATAGAGGCAGCTTGGAGACGAGCTGGCTGTTGATGACATCCCATTGCCAAGAAGGGCAGCGCTCATTTCCGGTAACATTACAGGCAGACCCTATTGTGTTGTCTTCCGTCAGGACGCCAGGAAACATCTCATCCCTGGTACCATTGAAGTAAACGAAACTGCCGCCCGCTCTCCAATCACCCTCCTGCGGCATCATGGCAACAGCACTGAGAGAGGAGGCGCCCAGTGCCATGATTGTGCAAACGAACACCGTAACTATGAAGCCGATCTTCTTCCAGGTCTGAGAGAACTTCCCCTTGACAATACTGAAGAACTCCTCGGACCACAGGAAGCTGATCTCGGATATTTGCTGTCCAGCCACCAGAGCGCCGTATGGAACAGACTGGCCGATCGTAAACTCGTGTCGGATCATGGAAAAGACGATGGCGTTGAGTGACAGCACGATGAACATTTCCATGAGCTTCGCAGCAAATTGGATACCGAGTTTCTTCTCGACATCATAATCGGGTTTGCCTTCGAGTTCCTTGCCGATGTAGTAGTTCTTGAAGATGTAAAAACTCAATGTGATAATGCTAGCGATGGCAGGTAGATGAACCAAAGCAGCGAATATTGCAGTGAGGCGGTCTTTGACGATGGGTACCTGCCTGTTCTTCTTCTTTCGGATCGATGCTTCTAGGGCTTGCATGCGCCATTTCTTCAAGATTGTCTTCAGTCTCCAACTCGATGGGTTTGTCTTCCCGGACTGTCCCTCGAGGCTGTCGGAGGAGAATACAGCAGCATTTTTGTTCCCGCCGGCTAATGCCCTTCCGAAACCAGCATGGTCGTGTTGTGCCAGGTGACGCAGTTCATGCTCTTCCGACTCAACAGGCTCATACTGAGGCTGCGATTTTGGTGTTGATCTCTCGGCCATGGTTCCTCGATCGCAGCAGAATAGACAAATTGTGGTTGCGAGGCCGAGAGGCGGGCAGGCTGTGTACTTATGAGCGTAGTCTGCCTACCCAATCTCTATGCATGCTATCACAGTGGGGGCTATAAGTCACAGGCGGACAGGGAGTAGAGGCTTCAAATTGGGCAAAATTGATCGTTTGAGGCATGGTCGTGCTAGGAGCGGGATCCCTGTAACTTTTCGCTCCTTACTGAACATGGCAGTAAATGAATGTAATATGCCATCGCCAAAAACATCGCAGATAAGTGGACAGAAGAAAGTCTGAGTCTGAGCCCCAAGCGTACGATAACCACAGCTGGCCGGAGTTGAGATATTACAGTGCTTGAAGCAACAGCATACCGACGACTCGGAACATGATGGCATGCCAACAATGTGGGCAAAATACACGACTCCATGTTTCGGAGCACAGCCTCAAACAGGGATCTTACGTTACAGACTACCATTTCAGCCCTGTCAAATGGTGGCAGGACTCGGAGTTTTGAGGCTTTTATGTCAGCTCCGGCATCCTATTTGAAGATGAGTCGCATCGGTTAGTTTTACCCTTGCCAAACCAATCCATATTTGTCAATTTTGTCCAAATTCCTGTTGCTGGACAAACTGTTAAGCGTAAGCGCTAAGGGAAACGCCCAGGAACATGATCCTGCCAGGTGAAATTTGGTAAGGATTGTCTTCGGTCAGGCGCTTAATATTTTTTCTCGCGTTGCACCATGGCTGGGGACGACATCCAAATCAAAATGATTAGTATTGCTACCCCAAAGCTACCTGATTAGGCACCTGTGCAGGAAAGCCTCCTCTTCCCCCTTGTTTTGTTACAGAGACGGAGGAGGGATTTGGATGCTACTGAGGTGAGAAGGCAGAGGATGGTCTGCCAACCCGCTAGAAGTGTTATTTGCAGTTGAGACTTGTGGCTGTGAGCTTATTCCGGCAGAGAGAACCTAGTCTTACCTACTCAGGTCAGCAATAATGGGGCAATTCCTTTTAGTGAGACATGTAACAATTGGCGTTATTCCAAGCATTTTGTAGATACAGCCGTCGCTGCTTCACAAACCTCAGGTCGAAACAAAGATGAAGCGCACGTGCGTTTACTGACTGATTCAGTCTGTAAAAAACAGTATGTCAAGGACTGTGAACATTCTCGTGGATGGAGCCTCTGAACGAGCTTGAGGCTCTTTGTTCAAATAGCATGAACTTGGTGGCTGTCCAATTGACCAGTCCTCATGTTGAGTAGTTCCTGAATGCTTTCCATGCCTGGCCTCAATACTAGTGTCTGAACACTCACAGTACATGACTTGTTTATGCTCACCAACAATAGTATTCGTTCACTCATAAATCATGATCATGCCTCTGCTCGAAGCACTTTATACTTGTCTCTTAGCCAACTACCGATTCACATCCAACACCAACTAATCGTCACAAGTCGTTTCAAAATACCGTCAGAATGTCTCCTGACGCACAAAAGCATGCAAAGTCTCTATATTTTCCTGACAAGAGTACTTTGTTTCCACAGTTTCGGAAACTGGACCCCGTGATCCAGCGTCTCGTCTGGGAATATACACTCCCTAGCTCTCGAGTGCATTACGTCGAATACATACAGTTCGTACCTGCACTTGTCAGTCCCCAGGGCCGATATCTTAGCATCAAGTGTCCTCCTGTACCCATTGCATTTTCAGTGTCTAAGCAATCACGCTATGTTGCGAGTTTGTACATGACGCGGTTCCCTCTGAACACAGCGTTCGATCTTGATAAGCATGGTGTAATACCATATGGCTACTGTAGCCCATATGATACTCTCTATATCGAGAAAATATTCCAAAGCCAGCAGAAATGGAAACTTGGACACAATCCTTTCTGGTCTTTGGCATATGGTCTTCAAGCGAATGGCATGATGGACGCTGCGATTACTGAATTTCCAGCTTATCGAGACTTATTTGCAGGCTTCACACCAAGTCAGAACATCACACTTGTCAAGATAAAGGATGTCGAAGGTTTTGATGAACACCATTATTGCAGCAGAGTCTAACCAGCCGATCCAAACCACAATTATGGAATTGAGTTCGATGAACCATACCATGCTACAGCATTTGAGCGAGATCTTAAAGCATGGAGATTTGAGCAGGCTTCAAAGATCAAGAAGAAAGGCAAGAGAATGCCAGAAATAAGAATCGCTGAAATGGCTCTTGCCTGCGAGTGTGTTGATGTGAAGGAAAGGATGAAAGAGAAGGTCAGAGAGTTGAACAGGAAGGTGATGTCAGAGGAACTGGAGCAAGATTGCCTAGAATAACCAATAGGACGCACTTGGTGCCCTGAAGAGACGAGCGCACGATCTGAGGCTGAAATAATTTGAATTGCTGCGTGTACTATAAGGACGAGTATATGAACTGCTAGATATATATGAGGGAATACCAGAGCTAGTCGGGGCCAAGCAGGAATTGGAGGATATATCATTATTCATAGATCATTTTTGTGCTTTAATACAACAAGAATGATGAGGCACTAAAGATGGTAAAGACCAATTTGATCGGCATCGATAGAGGAACTATATCGAGCACACTCGGTAGTTTTCTGCAGTGACATTTGACCATGGGGCCCTGGGCATGATGAAGCCTATACTCAGCCCTGGCACCACATGAATCTGGGGGTTAATACTTCAGCTTTAGGTATGCAGGTAATTCTTTCCAGCAGCATTTACTTCTTTCTAACAGCGATTTCTCTCATCAACAGCAATTTCCTCTTTTCTGCAACAGCTCGTCTTGCTAAATCATTCAAATCATTTCAATAGCAATTACTCCACATTACAAGCAGCCATCCTTTGGATATAGTGATGTCATGATATTTAATGCTGATAGTTTGACTTTATGCTTTCGTGGTTGAGTTCCGGCAACTTGTCGTGATGATACTAGAAGCATATCTTATTAGCACTGGATGCCATACATTCTCGAAATCTGTTATTCACGCCCTCGGTCCCGTGTTATCTTACAGTGTTCACTGGAATTGCAGCAATGAGTAGCAAATCAGCCCTGTACTGCTAGTCCCCGTGATTCAACAAGAGTAATGCCTATAAAAGGAAGGTTCTTCGACTGGAGAATTTACATTTCTTCTTTTCTCAAATCACACGAACATAACACCAATCCAGCCTTCCAACATCCAAAAGCCCAAGCAAACGACTTTAATCTCACTCACGCAAATAAAACAACATGCCTGCTCCGGCTCGACCCAGACCCCCTAAGCCCTGCCCAAAGCCTGACCCTCCTCCTCCTCAGCCCGCCAGAGCCTTATAACTCGATCGCTTGGGAAAATATTGAGGTGTTCGGCCGAAGGACTTGCCTTGTGGTAAAAGAACATACTCAAGCAGTTGAATTTTAAGCATATTAGGCATGGGGGATCCGCATAACATAGGTACTTTGCTTGCGAAAAGCTTAGATACTTAAATAAATTTTGATATTGATCATTTGTTTGTGCACCAAAGACCATTTAGTAGCATGACAGCTCAATGCTACATCTTGGATGTCTTCATGGCTCAAGGTGAAGGCATGCATTGACTAACAACAAGCTACAGAGATTAATTATATGGCCTACTGCAGACCGGAAAAGCTTTGAAACGTGAGATTCTAAGTAAAGGGACATTATTTCCAACGAGCTTTTCATTGCTGAATAGTCTTCGCTACGTCGACATGGTGCTCATTTCCTAACCAGGTGATTGAAGTTGCGTTTAGTTGCTTCACGCATTCGGGTGGGTCTACAGGCTGTCACCCACTAGGTATACAGCCACTGTAAGGATCATGTATTTACAGAGCGAAACACACTGGCCTGTTCTCCAGACGACCTTTCGAAACTTCAAGTACCTTTGCATCAAAACAAATACACAATCTTCTACATTGGGAGAAACGGCCCGTCTTCAGATAGGCCTAATATATCCGTATATGGGAATTTGTATCAATAGTCAAGTCTGAGATGCCGTTCTACCCGTGCGCCGGTGACACAATATCTTGCGAAAGTGGTGTTAGACGCACAGAACCCACTGATATGGTAGGAAACCCGGCTCTCCTTGCTCTTGCTATAGCAAAACAGTAAAGATTGTCGAGATATGGAGCTAGGATAAAGTTAAATGTACTCCGCTGCAACGATCGCTATCGTCGATGCTCAGATGCAAGCCCTACACCCGGCCAATACACGAATCGTAGCGTTGTTTGCTCCATTCTTCTTGGAGCTTTTCGCACCTTTTTCGGAATCCCCGAAGTATCCTTTGCTTCCTCCGACGAACTACCTGGCAGTTTAGCAATTGAAGATTTGCTCATTAATAACTCATCACCCACTTCCCGCGCTGTAACGTGGGATCGGGGCGGCCCGACTCCGACATCATGGCCAACAATGCAAGCTGCTCCTTCCAGACCCCTATGTCAAACCAACAGATCTCAATGCACTCAAGAGTGGTCGCTTGAACCATGGATCACCCACAGAAGGCCCTCTTTTTATGTAATTTGTCAATGATGTGAAGATTGAGATGATGGCGACATCAGTCCGGGGGCGAAACATGGTGTTACAAAACCACCATAAACAAGATATCTAGTCCGTACCCTTCAGCGTTTCATCGGTTTGTGAGATCCCAAGCCGTGGTAACTTATTGCTTTCGAGAGGTGACTATCAGCTACAATATGGGTGAGTAGTCTCGCGCCAAATCAAAGCACGACTAATACGTTCTTGTTAGCAACCTCAGTTGAGGCTGTTCAAGGCAAGAACCCAGCACTCGACCCCGAGGCCAATGCTGTGTCTCTATCCGACAGCACCTCGGATCGATTACCCCCGACCGCCGAAGAGAAACAGAAATTACGGAAAATAGCAGGACGCATCCCATGGGTATCATATCTTCTCTGCATCGTTGAGCTTGCAGAACGAGCCTCATTCTATGGTTGCAAGACAGTCTTCAACAACTTCCTCCAGTTTCCGCTACCAAAGGGAGGCAATGGATCCGGAGCTGTTGCTAAGAATGACCCCAACGGCCATGCTGGTGCTTTGTAAGTTGATACAATATGTGACTGACCTATTGACTGACCAAGCTCAACGGCAGAAACCGAGGCTTACAGTTTGCTTCGGCCATGGTTCTCCTGTTCAACTTCCTTGCCTATTTCATCCCAATCTTTGGTGCGTGGCTCGGTGACACCAAGACCGGCCGTTTCAGAGCGATCATGTATGGAGTCATCATCGGCGGCGTCGCACACGTTATCATGGTTGGTGGCGCAGCTCCTGCTGTTCTCAAAGCCGGCAATGGGCTTGCGCCATTCATGGTCAGCTTCTTTCTTCTCGCCATCGGAGCTGGCCTGTTCAAGCCTAATGTCGTTCCTCTCGTCATCGACCAATACACCGACCAGACAGAATATGTCAAGACCCTCAAGTCTGGTGAGCGTGTCATTGTTGATCCTGAGACCACTATTCAGAGGATCATGTTGATCTTCTATATGTGCATCAACGTTGGTGCTTTCTTCATGATCGCTACAACTTATATCGAGAAGTATGTTGGCTTTTGGCTCGCCTTTCTTCTCCCAGGCATCATCTACATCCTCTTGCCAGTGCTACTCATGTTGCGTTACAAAACCCTAAAGCGCGCACCGCCTCAAGGATCTGATCTCGATAATTTTCTCAAGATCGTTGGGTTGGCTATCAAAGAAAACAAAGGCAGGATCTGGGCCAGGAACTTCTTTGACTCAGTCAAGCCATCTGTTCTTGCTGCAAAGGGCAAGACAGCTTCTTGGGATAGTCAGGCAGTCGAACATGCTCGCAGAACCCTCTCAGCGTGCCAGATCTTTCTTTATCAGCCGTTATTCTATCTTAATAACGGCGGTGTTGGTACCGTTTTATCCAACCAGGGAGCGTCAATGACTACCAAAGGTGCCCCTAACGATCTGATTCACAATTTTAATCCACTCACACTGATGGTCTTCGCGCCCATCATGTCGTTTGTTCTATACCCTCTCTTGAACAGATACCACATCAAGTTTGGCCCCATTAGTCGCATGACTGTCGGCTACACCTCCGCCATCATCGGAAGCATTGTCGGTGCAATTATCCAGTGGAGGGTCTATAAAACCTCACCTTGCAGATACCAGGCTTCAACATGCGATAGTGTCTCCCCCGTTTCTATCTGGTGGCAGCTGCCAACCGTTATGCTTGGAGCAATCGGTGAGCTCTTTACCGCCGTCACTGCGTACGAGATGGCATATGCAAGGGCGCCTGAGGGTATGAAGTCTACTGTTGTCGCCATCAACTTGGCTATGCAGGCTCTGTCTGCGGCGTTAGCTCAGATCTTGATTCCTTCGATCAAAGATCCTAATCTCATCGTAAGTATGGCTGTCCTAACTCTTGTCACTGGCTAACATAGTGCTCACAGTGGGCATGGGCCGCTCCTGGAATCGCTCTCTTCGTCCAGACCATCATCTTTTGGGTTCGACATCACCATGTCAACGATGAGAAATTCCTAATTCGGGAGTCTTTTGAAGAAGGCGATTCCCCTTCCACGGAAAAGAAGTAGATCAGTTTGGCGGATTTGAATGCTAGTGAAGCTCAAGCCCACTTGAAAACCCCTCCCCTCATGATGGCAACGGCGTGGTCCCCAATCTGAAGCGACTGGCGATTACCCTCAGGCGGATTCTATACATAAACACATCTTTGATACGAGCATGGATTTCTCACCGTGTCATAATCCCCTGTGATTGATCAACGTGATACTGACCACGGCTTCAGGCTCAGGTTTCCTAAAAGTCGCATGCATGTCGATCTATCATTGTGGTGAGACAAATTCACCTGTAAATGATTTGGGACGAGCTGTAATTATGCGTTGAGACCTAGTGAGCACTAGACATTCCAGTTAGCAAATGCCGTCGGACATCGGATGTCCTTCGGTGCGTCATATCCTTGCATGGTTCAAGTATCAGTGAGACGAACTTAGTCTTGACAGCTCGAGAATGGAAGTACAGCTTCCTAGTAGCGTCAGCAATTGCCCGTTTAGGTTCAACGAAGTCATCAGTAGGCTTGACATTCAGAATCCAGTTCAACGCTCTGGGACCCCCAGAGATGAAGCCCGTAGGAGTATGGCATAGTAATTCTCATCCGCTTTTACTATTTAAGCAAGATCCATTCGTGCCGGAGGGGTAGCCATGATAGAGTTCGACAAACTTGCGCTGCTGATACACCATCTCACCTAGTTCAACATGACAACTACGACGCCATCTCTGACTGGCCTCGCCGAAGCTGCATCACAGGCAGCGACAGCTTTGGTAGCGAAGCTTGAGAAAGGCGGGTTTCCTACTCCGTCTTTTGAACAAGATGGCCTCACCGACTACCCAAAGGATGCTGAGATCATTGGTCTTCGCATGCAACTGCTCGATGCCACCACTGACCTCTACCGCCTTGCTCTTGGGCCGACTGATTCATCGTTTATGGGTCCTCTTCTTGTTCGTGGAGTCCATGTCCGCCTTGGGAAAAGTAGAACTGATAGCTGATATACAGGCATTCCATGATGCATCTGTCACAAACATCCTGAATCAATTCAACTTCTGGAGCGCTGTACCAATCGACGGATCGGCAACATATGCTGAAATCACTGCTCAGGTCAGACTTCCAGAAAGTATCGTGCGCCGCGTCCTCAAGTATGCTATCTCAATTCGGATCTTCGCAAGTGCCAAAGACCAGCCTGATAGCGTTTGTCATACATCTATATCTTCTCTTCCTGCCCGGAATCGTCTGTATCAGAACTGGCTTCGGCATCTGTTGGAGGAGGCCGGTCCTGGTTCACTTCACGTTGCAGAGTCACTCTGGAAGTTCAGCAGCGGCAAACAGGAGCCTAGTCAGGAACCAGCTGAGAACGGCTTTTCCTTGGCTAATATTGACAAACTGGACAAGCCTCAGACGTTCTGGGACTATGTCAATCGCGAAGTCGAAGGCAAGCCGAAGGGTTGGCGTAGTGCGAGATTCGCCGAGTGCATGCAACTGGCAGCATCTGCCTCTGTCATCAAGACTGATAACTTGCTAAAGTCGGCTTATGACTGGAATGAGCTTGGTGAAGCTACTGTGGTTGATGTAAGTCACTGTAAAGAGCTGCACTCGCTCAAGTTTACTGACATCTTTCAGATTGGTGGATCTGGTGGGCATGACTCTACCACGATTTCTCAGGCCTTCCTTAACTTGAAGTTCATTGTCCAAGATCTTCCTCAATTTCGGACCTCTTTCGATGAACAAGTACCTGTTCAGATCAAGTCTCGGGTCAAGTTTGAGCCGCACGATTTCTTGCAAGCCCAAAACACCCAAGGCGACGTTTATATGCTCAAGATGGTTCTTCATGACTGGCCTGACGAGTATGCGGCAAATATCCTCAGACTTCTGGTACCGCACCTTGAGCGTGGTTCAATCTCGTTGAAGCTGTGGCTCCTCCGGACACAGCCGCACTTCCGTTTGCAACGCTGAGCCATATGCTCAATGCAGCAGACATGCACATGTTGCAGTTCTTCAACTCTCAGGAGCGCAGCTTGCAGGACTGGACCAATCTGCTCGTAAAGACAGAACAGCGGTTGACATTCACGTATGTATCTGAAGTTCCTGGATCTGTGCACCAGTTCCTTGAAGTTGGACTTCGTACATAGAGACCAGTAGACCTCGATTGCCTAACATAGGATCGATTATAGAGATTGATGGAATATGCGGCGACGCGTTGAAGGCCCTACCTATTAGTAGTAAATGAGTTCAGAATCATTGTCTTTACCTAGGTGTCCTAAATATTCCAGGTGCTATCTGGTTAAAAAAAGAATGCTTTGTTAGTGCAAAGAGGTTGGTTGCTGTCATGCGGTGATGAGGAAAAAAGGACGATTGTAGGCTATTGGGTCAATATGCAAAAAGCGAGATCCCATTTCTGGGAACTAATCAATTCATGCGGTTTGTGTGGATCGAACACACGACCTTCAGATATCGGTGATGAAGTTTGGCTTCAGTCTGACGCTCTCCCAACTGAGCTAAACCCGCGACTTGCGATTATGTCATAGTGCTTGAAATATGAGTATATCATCGCAACTCTTGACAAGAAAGCAACAGTGGCTGTTGGCGGGAGGTGTTCAGACATGTGATCACTGGTTACGAGAGTTCTGGCAAGTATTGTTGTTATCGCGAGTATGGCTGTATCAAGAGTAGATCAGGAATCGCCGGTAAAGCATAACATCATTCAGAGACAACTGCCAGGCATAATCATTTCGTCGTTCAAATTCTCTTCAGCTAATATACAAGGTCTACAACAAAGGTGCTTCGAACTGAGCTACCCGTAAACATACGGTTTCCAACAAATATGCCGCATAATCGTAAACTATAGATCTTAATTTTGTCTTTACTCGTTGTCCCTGACATCGATGACAGTCGACTTGAACTTCCTTGCAGGAACTTTGCGTTTGAACAAGATATCAGTCTCGCGGTATGATCGATCCTTGAGCTCAGGAAGGAAGAAGTAGGCCGAGACGAAACAAACAACTGCAGTACCTCCCCAGACATAACCGCACTTGCCACCAAGGTTCCATCCGGTAGGGTTCAGGAGCCGTGAAGCCAGGTAGATCATGGGGATCTCGGCAATGTAGTAGGCAGCACGACCAACACCGGTACTCAGAGCACGAAGTCGGACAGATGAGGTCTCGGCGATGATTGTGTACGAGATTGGTCCAAGGCTACCAGCATAAACGAAGGATATCAATATTCCAAGCACAGCTTGTGTGTAGTTGGTGGCGGTGGTCTGGTGAATTGTGGCGACGATGCCTAGGATGAACAAGAAAGCGACATTGATGATTGTTCCCCAGAGGTAGATAGTACGGCGGCCGAAAGAACTGGTGATGGGGAGAGACAAGATGTTGGCAACGAACTGGAGGCACGAGTTGATGAGGTTAAGCTGAAAGGCACGCTCGGTTGAGACTCCAGCTCCTGGACTTGAGGTTAGCAGAGCGGTTTGCGGGAACGATCATGATAACACTTACGCTCGAAGAAGAAAGTGGCTTGGTTAGCGATCAAGTTACCGGCAAAGTTCTGCGAGGCATAGATCAAGCAAGTAATGATTGTTCGTCTCAAGTCGGTACCTTTGACGAGGTCGAGCAGAGAAGGGTTGCCACCCTCCTGCTCCTCGATCTCGACAGTACGCTCTATCATGGCAAGCTTCTGGTGAGCTACCTCTTTGTCATCACTTCCGAGTCGCTGAATCGATCGTAGTGCCTCATCTTTGCGACCTTTGCGAATGAGCCACCATGGAGACTCGGGGGAGAGAAAAACGAGAATCAAGAGAGGGGTCTGCAAGCAACATATTAGAGGTGCAGGTGGATTGACGAAGTTTGAGAATCACTTACTGGGAAAAGCCATTGCAAAGCGAGAGGCACACGCCAAGCCCACTGATCATTCCTCTTGTTGTAGGCATAAGTAGCACCAGCCACGATGATGGATCCGATAGACCAACTCATCTGCAGGGTCGCTGTACAAGCACCACGGAGGGCAAGGGGCACGATCTCGGAAGCATAGGCAGGGGAGTTGGCAATGAAGAAACCCCATGGTACCCCTTCCAGGGCCTGTCCGACGACAAGGAGCTCCAACGAGTTGGCCTACAAATCCGGTTAGGTGCCGTCTGGGGACTGGGGTAGTTTGACGACTTACAAAAAACGATATGAAGATGGTCGCATTCATGAGCATCAGGGCAAAAATTGTTGTCCATCGGTAACCGAATTTATTGGTGATGGGTCCAGCAAGGAAGACACCCACGAAAGCACCACATTGTCCTGCTTGGAAGAGAGCACTCTGCCATCTTGTTGGAATGGTCCAACCTGAACCCTCGACGTGGACTCCGTAGTGTTTCTGGAAGGCGGGCAGAGCGACAAAGTTTCCGTTCAGAAACATATCGAACGATTCCATGACCTGGGTGAACAAATGTCAGTAGCCACTTATAAATGAGGACTCTCTTGAGATTTACTCACAATGGTAAAGCACATGATGAATGCCCAGAAGCAAGCCCAAGGATGGGCCTTCGCGGCAGCCCAAACACCCTGCTCATGCTCGCGCTGCTCAGCATCAAAGGCATCATGCATAAGATCATTGTTCTTCAAGACTTCATTATGGTCAAAGTCGGCATGGCCGACCTCCTCCTTTGGCTTGAGAATCTGTTCAGACATGCTGACAATCGGCCTGCAGTTGCATCTGCCAAAATAGTGATCGGAAGCCAAGGAAACCGGTGACGGTTAAGGTAATTATACATAATCTCTTAGCACGACTCTCCGCATTCTGGATCAAACCTTGTCTCGAGCAGATAGGTGGAGTTGTGGAGTTCTCCGTAAGATACTGTCCTTAGTATTCTTTGCATCCTATAGGTGCGCGTAACGTTGACTCGGCAATACGGCAGCGGGCAAGTTCCGTCACAACTATTCACGAGCCGGGCTGACCCCCGTATCGGGCAGTGTACGAGTCTTGCGGCTCTGATAGACCAACGGATTGTTTCACTAGAGACCGAGGGAACACTTCTGCGTTCTTCGCCGGCTTCGAAAGCGTGCGACATTCGTGACGGGCCGAATGCAACAAGAAACCATGCCGTTGATAGCTAGTCTCCGCATGGGAAGAGCCTGCGGGGAGAAGGTTGGAGAAGGCCTTATCCCCATGGGCATTGGGGAAATTCCCCACTATCCTACGCAACGTAGCATCTGGCCTCAGCTTTTGTGGTGTCACTCTGTCCAAGATAATGCGTTGGTAATTTTCCTTGGGATGGACTGGGCCTCTGAAGTCTCCACGGACCCCGTGGGGGACGAAGGTATTGGAGAATAGAGGGGCATGCTCTGTGCGGGGTGGATTGAGGTAAATTTCTACAGCACGATCATCATTATCTCTCGGGCTTCTTTCCAGATGAGCCTGAGAGTTGTCCGAGGGATATGTCATGTATATTTCTGAACTAGCATAAACCCTGTTATTCCATCAGAGATGCGGCGATGAAGCCTGAGATACCATTCGCTGGCCCTTGATCTCTTTCTTCCGAGCCTTGACATCCCCCTTTATCCCTTTTACCAATCCCTTGACTTCCGATTTGAGCGCTTTCTTGTCCTCCTTGGATATTTTCCCGGTCTTTTTAGCCGTGTACAATTCTTGAAGAAAGCCGGTCATGATTGTGACTGCGACTTGGACGGCGCATTTGGCACATTGATCGCCGTGCGTTAGGCTGTCAACGGCGTCGGCGAGAACTTGGAGCTCGGCTTTGGGGCGGTTTTGGAGAAGCCTGTCGAGATGAGGGGTCTCAGACTGTCCGTGGACTTGGCAGTCGTTGGAGCTTATCGATACGGATGGAGTTTGTGCCTTTGTCTCCGATTGAACCGGTGATGAAGCCATGGTTAAGATCGAGCAGCTTGTAGTTAAATAATAATTCAGATAAATGAATAGAAGCACATAGGAAGAACCAAAGTACATTTTGTCCCTCTTCTTTATATGCTTACAATATTTTGTGTTACTCGTCGGTATTTCGCATGGCAGTGACGGAGCAAGTCTCCCCGTCCACTACCGAGATCACCGAGCGGAGATTTTACAGACCGGCCGGGTTTCACAGCTGGTGTAGGGTAGTAGATGTCGATGTGACTCTCAAAGGTGCAAATTCCTCCATTTTTCGTTTGAGATCATATACATTCATGAGTTGCTATCTTACAAGTGTGGGAAGGATGGTCTTCTCGGATCTAGGACTTGTTGCTGTATTGAATACCCGCTCTTGTTTCTGCGTACCTTGGATAGTCCCGTGGATCAGCGATAATGAAGGCCCAAAATGCGAACAACGCTTGTAGCAACAATGACACGCCTCAATCATCGATCTTAACCCTCATTGTACACTGATTACATGCTTATTTACGCCCTACAAATTCTCTCGAGATAAATACTATACTTTGCACACTTACAGTGTCTGAGATTCAGTGCCGCATAGCCAGCTCTATGACGCAGTGATTCTGCCCCAGCCAACAGCATCGTCGCTACGCCCAAATTGTAGCGCTTACCAGTCAAAATGGACTATTGGTATAGTCCGTTGTCCGCTATCTACATTTCCATTGTCCGGAATGAGGTACATCTGAGCAATTGGGAATTCTTATTAAAGCTGGAAATGAATGCCAAGAAACATGAGCGACGTATCGTTGATTGCAGAGTAAACCATCCGACGATTCCGTATTTGCAGCCGCTCCAACCAAATGTCAGGCCTCAAAGTCCTCGTGTCGGGAGCCTCAATCGCAGGACCTGCGACAGCCTACTGGCTCGCAAAGGCTGGCGCAAAGGTCACAGTAATTGAACGCTTTCCCGCTCTGCGTACCGGCGGACAAGCCGTCGACATTCGCACCGCTGGCGTCTCGGTCATGCGAAAGATGGCTGGCTTGGAAGCTGCCGTGAGAGCCAACTCGACGCAAGAAGAAGGGATCAGCTTTGTTCGCCAAGATGGAACACCTTACGGAGTTATCAAACCAACCGGGAACCCGGACCAACAGTCGCTTGTTTCGGAGTACGAGATCTTACGCGGAGATTTATCCAAGATTCTGTTCGATATGACAAAGGACAACAAGAACATCAACTACATATTTGATGAGCAGATAGCGTCGCTGCAGCAGAGTGAAAAGATTGCCGGCCCTATCACAGTCACGTTTGCAAACGGTACGGAAGCCTCGGAGTACGACTTGGTGATCGCTTGCGATGGTGCAACGTCGAGAACGCGTGCATTGGGACTGGGATGTAATGTCGGCGATCACATCGTCTCAACCAACTGCTGGTCGGCCTATTTCTCGATACCCCAAGATGTCCTCAGTGGAAGCAAGATTGGACATGGATTCAACGCAGTGAGAGGGCGGAATATCAGCATTGGAACGGATCCAGCAGGCTTCAGTCGCGTCTTGCTTATGTGCATGAACCCGAGAGGTAAGTCAGAGAGCGCGGACGCGTTTCGGGAGGCTTCAGCAAAAGGGAACGACGCGCTCAAGAAGTACATCGCGCAGCATTACAGTGACGTAGGATGGAAAAGCAGTATCGCTCTCAAGGAAATGATGACTTCCGATGACTTTTACGCGAGTGAAATTGTACAGGTCAAAACACCGACATTGTTCAAGGGACGGTTTGTCTTGGTTGGCGATGCAGGATACGCAGCAGGTCTCACAGGCGGTGGAACCAGCCTCGCCCTTGCAGGCGCCTACATCCTGGCAGGAGAGCTGAGCAAACACAAGGGAGATATCACAGCTGGTCTTGAGGGTTATGAGCAGCAGATCAGGCCTCTGATCAATAAGATGCAGGTGATTCCTCCGCTGATCACGACGATTCTGGCGCCGCAGACAGCTTGGGGTATTTGGCTGCGCAACAACATTTTCGCCTTTGTCGCGTGGACGGGGCTCGTCGAGCTCGCTCAGCGATACATTGGGGCCGGCTTTGGCGATGCGAAAGCATTTCCAATTCCGGAGTATGATTGGGAGAATTGAGGACTGACAGCTGGACTTTGCACTGGCTGACTGGTACGCTTTGCATAAATCTAGCAAGACTGATAAGCAAGTTACATAATGACAAGCACTGATAAGGGCCAACCGACGCATAAAATCCATGCCAGGTCATGCTGTGATAAATAATTATGCACTGCAGGCACACCAACCTCTTCATTTTTCAAGCGAAAGCCCAGAGGTTGTGCACCCGCGCTCTAACAGGTTCAGGCGTTGTACGGAGAGCCATAGAGTCACAGCGTGAAATTCTCGTCTTTTGCAAGCGGCACACGTCGTGGAGCCCCTCTACGTGTCGCACGCTCAACGCGTCAGCACTAACAATTCTTTTCGCGTGCTCGACGTCCAACTCTTGAATTGTTTGTGTGACTCTGTCCCTGGGCTGCCAGGGACTTGCAATCAGCCACAACCCCACCATAGGTAGGATTCACGCCAATTGCCCGACAGTCGCTCTCTTCTGTCATGATGCGCTAAACGTTGGTGGTCTGCCACTGAAAGACCGAGGGACTCGCGTAAAATCGACTGGCCTAGATCACTTAATGCGAAGCCTCAACCGCATCTGGGCCGCATTCGATGAGATTGTATTTTCTGTTCCCATTATAACACAAGTCGACGATTGACATGCCACAGCACATGAGCATTCGAAACAAATATTACTGGCAAGCAACTGTATTTTCTTTGTCTAAGATGTACTCTAGCTCTTTGCATCAAAGGACAATAGTAGTCAATATTAACTAAGGGAATGTTGTCGCACAAACATGCGATGCCAGTAATGGAACATTGGAAACACAGGAGATCTTCCTAGTAAACTCAGATATTTGAAATCCAACCGGCAATGAGGAAATTTTTGCTTGATGTGTTGTAATTTTACGATTGACGCGGGCTTTTGACAAGCTTAAGCAGTATCAGCATCGTAGTTCTCATCATCAAATGACGGATCGTCCGAGTTGAGAGGAGCATCAGCATTAGCAGTGCCGGTACCCGCAGGGACGACAGTAGTCGAGGAGGAAGCGGCCGATGATGTAGCCGCTGATCCAGTCGCAGTGGTGGTCGCCGCGCTGGTTGGGATGCTGGTAGGAACACTGGTAGGCACAGCCGTGGCGCTACCAGTGGCGCTGGCGGATGCTATGCAGGCAGTTCGGTCAGAAGCGCAAGATGTCTGAGTAGAGCCAGACTTTCTGCGGCAGACGTAGTAGGCATAATTGCATCGTCGGATGGCCTGCTCGTTTCTCCACCACTGGGCAAGACCAGAGACGGAGGGTCGAGAAAAGGTGCGGGTAGGAGGACCGCTGGTACTTGACACAGTTGTAGTAGCTGTCTGAGCTGATGTGACAGAGCTGGTAGTAGAAGCTCCGCCCTTGATGCATGCTGCGTAGTTGGAAGCGCATGCTGCTTGGTTGGAAGACTTGGTGATCAAGCAGTTGTTGTAAGTGCTGATGCACTTGTTGGCGTTGGAGTCTCTGAAGAGCCAGGTTGGCAGGAAGGGCAGAGAAGACATGGCTCCTCGGCCGGGAGCAGCGGTTGTTGAGGATGCAGCGGCAGCAGTGGTGGTGCTGCTGGGCTTTCCACCGCCCCGTCCATTTTGAGGATGGGCTGCGACAGAGACCGCAAGGGCAGTGGTGATGAGCTGAAGAGTGACCTTCATGTTGTAGTAAGTGTTGATTACTTTGTAAGTGTATGAATTGAGTTGTTCAAGGAATGGTTGTGAGACAAAGATTGTTGTTCCAGTTAAATGTCAAAGAGTTTTTGAGTGTGAGTGAGTGACTGAATGAGTGCAATCCCAGGGAACTGAGAGGGAGTTATATACTATTATCCTCATGCCACCCATCCACAACCATCATCCTCTGCCCTCGAGTCCAGACTTGACGATACCTGACGTAGCATCAACCTTTGCACGTTCAGGCACTGCTTTGTGGCTTGCTCTCATTCCCGTCGGCAGCCACGACGCCACTGGCCTTGAACCTTATCGACGAATATGCAAGGTCCGGATGTTGTAGATTTAGAGTTTCGGGTGATTAACACTCTGCATACTTTGGTGGTTCCTGAATCCATGACCGATCAACGCAAATAGACTTGGGGCGGAATTCCTCAGCGCCTTTTCAGGGACAAGTTTGCTTAGTCCCTTCGCTTTCCGGACCTGTTTCTCAAATACAGGACCCTCGATCTCAGGACCCCTCATTCCATAGCCGGGGCAAACAAGGCCTTGATTGGGTTTTGAGTAGAATCATAGATGATGAACTGAAGATCTCTGTTGGTATTGCGTAGATGGATGTCTGATTTACCCTCAACTACATCATCATCATTTTGCATCAAGTTCCCGAAATGCCCGGATCTCAGCTGCATTGACCTCATATCTTGCCACCAATGTGATTCTCGATGACACACTTATGTCATTTGCAGATCCTTTACTCTTATCTACTGCGCGGCTGCAGACTGCTGCTCTTGATGGCTTCCTCCGCAAGAGACCAGATGATTACAGAGACAACCCCCACCAGGTCCAAACGTCGGCCCAACCCGACGGGGCCAGTCGGGAATATGGAATAGCCGAGACATATTGACAGATCTGGGCCAAACTAGACTCGATCTATTCCCGCCTCAATTCCATTTCCCTCTTCAGGCTCTCACAAGTTGGTGCCGAAACAGGTTAGAAGAAACTGCCATCCACCAACTCCCAATATTTGCAGTTCTCACTGCCTGTAGTCGACAGGGCGCCTCCAAGCTGTCGGGAGTGTCTCGGGTAGGTTGCCTCGCCTGATCTTGGTCTTCTCTTTCTGCTTGAGAAACTTCAGAAGTGATGCGCTGCGTCGGTGTTGCTTCTGATGAATTTACAATGCGACAAAGTCTGTAGTATCAGATCGATGCTTACATTTGACCATAGCAATCACAGAGACAACTATCTAGACAGCGATAATCTAATTATTAACTTGCGATGAGGGTTCTTTGTTGCCATGACTCTGATACACACAGAGCCGCATGTATGGCGGATCATGATTTCAAATATCCCGTGTAGAATGCTCCAATGGCTCAACCTGATAAACGAAAGATATGCTACATTCAGTATGCTTGGAAACCTTCCTTGTGACCACTTCCTAGAAAGCTGGCGCAGTGGAATATCGCAAAGCTCAGCTAACTGGAACCTAGAGACAACCTATTGAACCCACTACCTCGTAAGACTCAAGAACTAATGTCGAGTTCGATGACCCGATAAACAATGTGCTCTCTACTCTTGCTCCAATCTGAGTCTCCTGGAATGCAGAAACTCATAGTCTGGCATAGCGTCTCTCACCCATCGCTCAAGCTTTTGCGCCCCTTCTTCACCAAACTCAGCCTTCCACTTGACTACCTCCTGATCAATATCAACTTTCCCAGCGACTTTACTCTGGTCAATCGTGGTACTGGCGTTGATGGAGCTAAGCATCCTCTGCTCCATTTGGCTCAGCTTGTTCAGCTCTCCCTCCCCTACCTTGTCCCACGAGTAGCGGACTTTACTCTCATCAAGACCAGTAAGCTGCGCATACTTGCCTACGAGCTGAGGACATGTCATGACATCGTCGGCGTCAATGACGATAGGCCAGATGCTATCATTAGCAAAGTGCTCGGAGTAAAAGTCATACAACGTACGATGCCACCTCGTAGTGACCTCTGCTGCCATGGGTTCCTTTCTGGGGCGCTTGAAGCCCTCCCACTCCATCTTGCCAAAACATGTGCGGTACAGAGAGGGGATCATTAGAGCGGGATGGCGGATGAGGAAGGTTGGATTCCAAGTCTCGAGAAACTCATCCGGGAATAGCGTGAGATTGAGAGGTGATCGTGTTGGTTGAGTGATGTCCATCATGGGAAGCGGTGTCGCCTCTTTCTGGGATCCAGTTGAGCCGTTGACGTAACTGTCTTCGCAACGAGGATGGTTCAACATGATAGAGTGTTCCTTGACATAAACCGTCTGACCTTCCTTCTCAGCCGCAGCGATATAATCTTGGAATCTTTCGGAGCATTCCTGGATTACCTTGTTCACTGTCGCACTCTCTTCCTCTGTCCATGTGTCCATGGGCTTCTCAGCTACCAAGAAATGCTTGGGCAAAGATGGAAGGAAGAAGTATCCTCCGTGAGTGGCAGGGCGCACGTTCTGCTCGCCGAGGTTGAGCATTTTGACCAACAGGTTGGAGGCCGTACGAGGAGACGTAAGAAGCCAGTATCGAGGGCGTTGAGGAGAGTTTGCGCCTTTAGCCATCTTGAGTGATGTTGCTTAATAAATTCTTGAAGTGGCGAGCTAAGTTGAGCAGCTGAAGCTTAGAGAACGATGTGTATTTGGCACTGATATAATAGTATGAGAACCTGACCAGTGGATTCAATCCAGGTTGACTGGACCATTGATGAAGTACTTATAGCAAGTCGAACTGGAAGAGAACTGGCATTCGCCTGCTTTCTGATGTCACAGGTACATACAAGGGTGTTTTCGGTTGTCGGTCGCTTGGCTCGTCGCTCCGGGCCGTCGCCATGCATACAAGGTGGTGCCAAGTGGGTTCAAACTTGAAACCGGCATTGGTTGATAACTCAAGACTTTCATGCGAGATACTTCTACGGCAATTCCAAAATGTCCGATCCGGATGTGTAAGCGGAGGATTTGTTGTTCTCTGTCAAGATCTTCATCGTAGTCTAATAGAAAGAGAAGATACGCGAAACTCAGTCGTTTGTGTTCCGTAACACGAGCATCAGCAGGCCTGATCTGGTCATTGGTCCCCATCTCTATGCTGTCCTACATATCCGATCGTCAGGGGCAAGTCAGAGTGAAAGATTCTCAGTTTATTCTCCAAGTGCCAGGCACAGAGCCATTTCTTGCTGTGAATAATCGGAACTTTCAAGTGCGAACCTCCAGGCCGTTATGTAATGATCGGCAGTGTTATGCAGATACGCTTAAGGATGGCTCCACTTCGCCAGCAACCCTCGAGTCAAGCAGACCGTATCGCGTAGCATTCCAAAGAGCGACTTCCGAAAAATCGTTCACGAGTCCAGGGAAGATTGCCGGCCGAGTGCCGCACCGCTCTTATCATATATGACCTCGCCCAATAACGGCCCTTTTTAAAGGCCGAAGACTGAGAGAAGCCCGAGTTTGGTGACTTCATCATATCATGCGCAACCGGAAATCTCTCCTTGTCCGACGATACATATCTTGTATAGTGTTGAGTGCTGTCGGTGCAAGTATGTCACATCTCGGGAGCCTGAGTTTATTTTTTTGCACCAATCGAACCGCAACTTCAATGAGAGAAGAGGAATCGTTATTATCTCTGACGTAGCCACGCCTGTTTGACTTGTAGCTAGAGTCTCGACCATTGACGATAAGAATTTCCTCTCAATGTCACATCACCATCTCGAGACATGTTGAACCCTGAACACTTGAATCTTGAGTACAACACGTACTGCAAGAACTATTATGGTAATCGGGCTCTGTAGTAGAAGATACCGGGCATAACGATGCTCTGTAGAGTCCTTGAAGACTCGATATTTCAGTGGTCTCCGAGGCGAACTGAGGAACCCAAAGCGAAGGATGCTACATATATTATGCTGTTCGGAAACCCCAGACTCCTCTTCGATGAGAGACGTTTCAATTAGAACTTAATCTCTCCTGCATAGTAATTCCCCATCCAGTGTCCGTCTATAAGATCATTCGACCGGCGACGGCTGCCGGGTACCATTCTTTCTCTGCCCGTACTTGTATGAAAGAATGCCATACCTCTGAAGTTAACGTTGCCGCAAAGCGGTTCGTAGAGAAAAAAGAATCAGAAAGTGGTCAGCCCAATATATAGAAATTGTGTCATGAACATATTATTAAAAGCATTTACGCGCTTTTGGCCTTCTGATCCTTACAAGGATCGCTATTACTATCTAATTTGTGGAACTAGTACCCTAATATTACATTGGCCAACTACTAGATATTGTAGTTAGGTTCGTTTCACAGCTGTATAGCATGCCAATTCCATGAAACTTAATCTCACGTCAGCTGTTGCTGCTCCGCCTCTTGTGCGAATAGTTCTCGTTTCATTGCGCACCATTTTTGAAACCTTCATCTCTTTTTACTATTCTCCATACAAGAAATAAATTCTTTGAACGACATCCAAGTCACAATGGCTTCACCAACTTACGACTACATTGTTGTTGGAGGTGGCCTTGCAGGCTGCGTTCTCTCCAGCCGCATTTGAGACTACGATGGTGCAGCCAAGATCCTTCTAATTGAAGCAGGAAAAGAAACGCGTGGCCGCTCGGATGTGCATAATATGCAGGTTTTGAACCTAGGCGGCGAATTGGAC
The DNA here is from genome assembly GCA_021223625.1 of Fusarium sp. HKF-74. Classification (NCBI taxonomy): domain Eukaryota; kingdom Fungi; phylum Ascomycota; class Sordariomycetes; order Hypocreales; family Nectriaceae; genus Fusarium; species Fusarium sp. HKF-74. The sequence continues at coordinate 921,142 of JAJFAS010000004.1, forward strand.
TGGCAGTATCAGTCAGAGCCTGTCGAAGCACTTATGGGGCGACGGATTACTCTCAACGCTGGAAAGGGCCTGGGCGGCAGCTCAGCTATTAATTCGGGTGAGTAAATGATTCCTGAACAGTAGGTGATGTAGTTGAGTAACGGTTATGGTGTGGAGGTGGCTGGACTCGTGGTGCTACAGCAGACTCGCTGAGAAAGCCGCTGCTGGATGGGAAGAGCTTGGCGTTTCAACACTGCCAGACGGCGACCAGAACAGTGGGAATAACCTCGGACGCGCTTACATCTGCGAGGCGAGATCTGATGGCAAACGAGAGTGGTCCGCCAATCAGTATTCATTGTTCGTGTCGAGACTTTCGTGAACCGTATCATCATCCAGAAAATCGATGGGAATCCCAAAGCCACTGGTGTTGAGCTGGCCGACGGTAGCGTTGTCAATGGTCAGAATATCATAATCTCCGCTGGTGCATTCCGCTCTCCTCAGATCCTTCAGCTCTCTGGTATCGGCCCGAAAGCCCATCTTCAAGAGTTTGGCATTGAGCCACTCATCGATCTTCCAGAGGTTGGCAAGAACTTATCCGACCATATGATATTCTTCCAGCACTGGCGGCTATGTGATCCTTCTGCTGGGCATACTATTGGGTCCGCCAACCCTCTGTTTCAACAACCCCAATACTCGCAAGGGGTGCCTTGACTGGATTGTCAATACCAGAATTCCACGAGAGGGCCTTGCTAAAGCTATTGAAAGAGACGAAGGGACAAAACCGCGTGAATCTGAGCACCATCTTCTCGCGAGAAATAGAACGTTTATTGAGAACATTATCATGTTTGCAAAGCTTTCGTTTCCTGGCGTCCCCATGGATGCAGAGCATATCACTAGCGTGTTGTTGGTAAGCTTTCTGCCAACCTCGACGGGTTCTGTGTCGTTGAAGTCTGGGGAACCTGGTGAACATCCAAAGGGTAAGTCTTCTTTCTCATCTTGTGATATTTTACGTGTTCGTGTCACTAACTACAGGCAGTGGATCTCAACTATCTCTCCACCGAGGTTGACAAGCATGTCTTCCGAGAAGGATTACGCCAGTTGACGAGATTCATGCTGAAGTCCAAGTTCAGTGACCACATTATTGGAGAATCTATCCCCGAAGGACTTCCCGTGGAAGCTCTTGCACTGGATGATAGTGATGATAAATTGGATCAGAGGATAGCGATGACTGGTGGCACCTCGTGGCATCCTTCAGGTACTTGCTTCATGGGGAAAGTGGTTGACACAGAGTTTCGCGTTGCAGGCGCTGAAGGACTTCGGGTTGTTGACGCATCAGTCTTCCCTGTCCCACTGAGCGCACATCTTCAAGCCCCCCTCTATGCTCTTTCGGAGCACCCAGCAGCTACCATCACTGGGAAGGTATAGCCAACGGTAAAACTGGCTGGCAGTATAGAAGCGACTGACAGAGGATGGACTGCACATGAAGCTTGGAACATGATCTGAGAATTGTGAGGACAAAGTTGGGCATATGATAATTCCTGGGCATGGCATATTTACGTGACTCCGTAACTGCACTTGGTGAAAACATAATTTTCTGCTATTACCGGCTAATTGAATTCCCATCTCGTCATTGCTTTGATATCGATGGGAAGCCTGTGCCTCTGCAGAATCTGTAATAATTGAGCTTCGTAGAAAGGGCCATGGGATCCTCACCTGCGCGCCATCTCCAAGGTGGCCCATACCCCTATTTTGAGTGGTGAAAGATTGCAAGATGCATTGGAGAGTTGGGGGTCATGTATTCCTTACCTGTCTTGTTCCAGACCAGCGTGATGTCCCGCATGGACAGCCCCCCCATGTTAGAGACGTCATATCTGTGCCGCGGATAAGATATGGGGGGATCTGAATCCATGTACATTTGCCTTTCTATTTTGTCCTCGAACCTTTCTTCTGACCTCGTTGAGCCTTGGTTGGGCTGGCCAACTACTCAACTCTTTGACGTTGTGTCGGATCTTTATAAACCGACGAATAGAGCAGAGGTGTACCGTGGAGGAACAGGGAGGGGGAATTGAGGACAGGCTCTTTTGTCAAGATATAGGAGACATTTGCATCGGAATTTGCGATATCTGTGCTAAGAACTAGGGAGACGTTATGCAATATTTTAAAAACAGTCTTTTGTTAATTTCTAAATATCAATCTGTTTGCGTGAAAAAGATCGTCGTGCAACCCACCAAACGGGCTGTAGATGCTCGGGGTAATGAAGCCCGATGAGTAGAATCGGTCCCTTCTACCCCGGACTTTGGGGGCGTCATTATAGTAGAGTTGCCTGCTGTTCATGAGAACCCCCGCTGTTTAAATGAGAGACCCCGCGGTTGGTAACACAACTCCTGCTGTTAGCGAGACGACACCTGCTGTCAGTTAGTAAGAGCAAACTTATTCCAAGGAGGTGGGATCAAAGTGAGACCCTGCACGTAATATTCCTTCTCCATAAGACGAAACCGCCACTATGTCGGCCTCAAGATTACTATGTTGGCTCTTGATGCCGATCTTCACCTTGGCAGTCATTGACAGGTAACGTCGTCTCTAGGTAATGCTTAAATCCCACTGACTTTAAAGAAAACGAATCGTGACGGAGAACAACATTATACGCAAAGGGCTTATCACCAATGAAACGACGCCTCTGCAGGTTGGAAACGGTAACTTTGCGTTCAGTGTTGATACGACAGGAATGCAAACATACCTCCCTTTCAACACAATGTCACGCTGGGCATGGCATAATGACACTGAACCAGCTGGAGAGTAAGTTGAGCTCATCTTGAACGCGAAATGCTTCGGAAGATAACGACTAGTAGTCCAGTGGACGCATATACCGGCATACAGAAACAGACGCATGGTAGAAACGTTTCCTATGATCTGCCTGACCCAGATCTTCCTGATGTTTCTCAATGGCTCATTGTAAATCCTAACCGTGTCAATCTTGGACGTATTGGACTGCGACTCAACGATGATACACTGTCATCAAGCAGTATCTCTAATACGTACCAGGAGCTAGACCTCTGGCACGGAGCCATCACATCAACTTTCACGATCGATGGCGTTGAGGTCAAGGTTGTTACGCAAGGAGATTTTGATTCAGACGCAGTTGTTTTCACCATTGACTCATACTTGATCGAGTTGGGAAAGCTCAAGGTCGAGCTCGACTTTCCATACCCTCCAATCCATACAGCAAAGTACAAGAACGAAGTTTTTGTTGGTGTCTATGACTTCCCAACCAATCATTCTACAAAGCTTTCAGCCAAACTTGAAGGTAATACTGCGCAAATCTATCATGATATGGGTACTAATTACTATGTGAACCTTCGTTGGCCCAAAAGGGCTTCACTGGAACTGAAACGCCTCGACCTGCAGGGCTCTACCAAACCCACAGCTCATCGATATGTCCTATCATCGAGACACGGAACGACCATTTCTTTCGTGGCGCACTTCTCTCCAGACAAGAGAGTACCCGACCTTCCAACTACTATCGATAGGCGTAGCAGAGCTGGATGGCAAGATTACTGGAGTCAAGGGGGATTTGCCGATTTGACCGAGTCCACGAACCCCAATGCTACTGAGCTTCAACGTCGAATTATTACCTCCCAGTACCATGTCAGAGTTAACAGTGCTGCGGGTGGTGAGCCTCCTCAGGAGAGCGGCTTGATGAACAACGGTTGGTATGGTAGGTGCAGATTGACTTATTTACATGGTAACTTACTGACCAAAGTAGGTAAGTTTCACATGGAGATGGTTGTATGGCACAGCGCTCACTGGATCTCATGGGGCCGAGATCGATACTTCCACAACATCTTCCCTGCGATATATGAGAAGCTTCTGCCTACATCACTCACCAGAGCGAAGAAGATGGGATGGGAGGGAGCACGTTGGCCAAAGATGACCGAAACCATCACCGGCCGAAGTTCGCCTGGCGGGATCAACGCGTATCTGATGTGGCAGCAGCCGCACCCAATGTACATGGCCATGCTCGCTTTCAAGAGCAAGCCGACGAAGAAGACGTTGAAGCGCTGGGATCCGATCTTGGAGGCGACCGCGGATTACATGGTATCCTACGCATGGTTCAACCAGTCGTCTGGCAGATATGATCTAGGTCCACCGTAAGTAATCAGCTACCTGAGCAAGAGCACTAACGCCGGTCTGATAACATGGTAGTGCAATTGGTGTCACTGAAAACACGCCCCCGGAGAACACCCTCGATCTTGCTTACGAAGTTGCATACTGGAGATACGGACTTGACGTCGCCTGCGAGTGGAAGCAGAAACTCGGCTTACCTGTACCTGAGCACTGGGTGACTGTTGCAGAGAACATGGCGAAGCCTCCTCAGATCGGCGGACTATATGCGGTGTACGAGGGTCTCAACTCGAGCTGGTGGGATGATCCGGCACTCAACCGAGACCCGAGAAGTTTGATCATGCTGCAAGGCATTCTACCTGACATACCTGCAGTGGACAAGGAGGTCGCTCGACGAACGGCGAACAAGGTCTGGGACGTATGGACTGACCCAAACATCCGGGGGTGGGGACGTCCTGTACTGGCAATCAACTCGGCTCGCATTGGGAATCCTGAGCGCGCGATATATCACTTGACAGCATACGATTACTGGAAGTTTGATGACGCAGGTAAGTGAGGTCGCATGTTTCATCGAAATGGGGTAGGACGAGACTGAGTCATCTCACTGTAGGATTTGCCATTCGTGGTGGTGACGGAAACACGCCGCCCCCATTTATGCCTGGCAATGCTGGGTTCCTCTTAGCCGGTAAGTCTGCATGGTTCTTGAGGAAAAGATTGGCGCTCCCTGACAATGACCACAGTGGCGTACATGGCTAAAGGATGGGACGGATCGAAGCGCGATGCGCCTGGGTTTCCTGAAGATGACGGGTGGGTAGTAAGGCATGAGGGGCTTCGCAAGGCGCTGTGAGATATGATATGGCTCTGTTTGGATCATTTTCGATCGAGCCCTCAAGTTCTACCAGTAAAGAGAGACATGCTTGTGCTCCTCTGTAACTCTCTGCCCAGTGTACCTCAACTCTATGCTTTTCCAGGCGAGGCTTCACCTGGTTCGAGCTGACAGGTGACACATGCCTGACTCTAATTATATTGCATTTGGGTGGTGCCCTAGTGCCTCAGAAATTACCATTAAGAATCGTTGCTAATATCATTGAAAAGGTTTGAGCATCGCCCTAAGTAAACGATCCGCGACGAAGGAATTGGTGCGGGCGGCAATATGAAAGCTTCTATCAACCCCGCTTCCTTCGTGACATTTGTAGAGTAAGCCTCGATCGTAGGATCACCCTAACAGCGTCAGCACCCTATTAGAAGACGCCCGTTCAGTGCAAAAACCGTGCAAATCATTCCCTTTTTTCTTTGCCGGCACATTTTTACCCGCAAAAGAGGGGTGTAAGCTGAGTCAGATGCATCGCAGTCTCAAGCATGATAGGGCCTGGCTTATCTTTTACGAGTCCGTGGTTGGTTTGGGGCTCGGACTGATGTCCTCGCACTCGGGGAGTGGCTCAAGCTATGAGCTCTGGCCTCTTTTGAGTACGTTGTAATGTGCAGATAAATTTCCGAGACATCCATCTACGGACTGCAGTGAGCTCCTACAGTTCGGCACAGGTACTGCTGCTTGATAGACAATGTTTCGTATATCTGATATTAGTTCATCGATCGACAGGACGAAGCTGTTCCAATACGTGGCCATCTTCTTCGTTTCTTTCAAGTTAATTACATATCTACAACGACTCTTCTTCCACCCGTTATCCAAATTCCCGGGTCCAAGGATCTGCGCGGCGTCACGACTGTATGAATTCTACTGGGACTCGTACCGACATGGCCGCTTGTGGGCAAAGCTACCTGATCTTCACAGGCGCTATGGTATGGCATTGTTTCATTCGCTAGACATTCTCTGACAAATATCTAGGGCCTATTATTCGAATTGGACCAAATGAAGTTCATATCGAAGACTCCGAGTACTTCGATACAATCTTCGGATTTCGCCCGTTGAATAAAGAGGCCATGACAGCTAAAGAGTTTGGGATCAACCATGCTCTATTCGGGGTCGAGGATTACAAGACCTACGTCAAGAAGCGTGCTGCATTTGGGAATGCGTTTTCTCGCACAAAGCTTTCCAAGATACAGGACCAAATCAACGAAGAGATCCAAAAAGGATGCACTTGGGTGGAGGATAACAGCAAGGATGGAGGTCCTGTTGATCTAGCGTATGTTTATCCTGGACTGCACGAAATGATCGCTAAACTCGTCCAAGGTTCTTGTTTCGCGCTGTTCCAGCAGAAATCATAACCAAGTATCTTTTTGGCCAGGAATATGGGTTTCTGCAACATGTGCAGACCACCAAGAACCTTTACGATAAGAGGATGGACAGATTGCTCGGCTTCTCACATCTGGGTCGTTTTATACCCAAAGAGATCCCTCTTTTTCTGTCTCTCTTTCGTCAGTTGATCTTGAGGGCTCTGGGGTTCAACGACCCAGGTTCTGCATTTCTTGACTATTTCCTGGTACATAACGTGGCATTCTAAAGGTTCCACAGACTGACGTTATGATAGCTCGCTCAAAAGTTGGTGCAAAAGGTCGTGGCTCAACACAACCACTCGAATGAAAGTTCTGAAAGCATCCCGCAACATACCGTGTTTGATGACTTTCTAGATAGCTCATTACCTCAAGAGGAAAAGGAAAAGGGCCCTCTCACTCAGCAAGCAGTGGCAATCTGGAGTGGGGGATGGGACACGGTTGGATTTGTGCTGACCATGGCGGCATACCAATTACTCCAGAATCCAGAAGTTGAGCAGCGCCTCTACCAGGAACTCAAGGAGTCATGGAAAGACCCTACTGAGTCCCCTGAGATCACAACATTGGAGGGTCTACCATACCTTACTGCTGTGGTCAAGGAAACGTTTCGTCTCTCGCCCGGTGCGCTCTGCCGCTTGAGTCGCGTCAATCCTAGCGGCATCGAACGATACGGCGATTGGGAAATACCCCCGGGCACAATCATCAGCATGTCTATTCCGGATGTTCTCTCGGATAAGGCAATCTGGGGGTCTGATGCTTCTGTTTTCAAGCCTGAAAGATGGCTGAGTGGAGGTGCGGACCTCGACAGATACCTAGTGACTTTCAGCAAAGGAACACGAGTTTGTCCAGGAATTGAGTTGGCATGGATCGAGACCCGGCTTGTCATTGCGAGCCTTTTCCGAAGGTACGAGATGAGCATCGAACCAGAGGCTGGCATATCTGATGATGATATCATGCCGTATTACGAAGGGTTCACGCCTGCAGTCAAGAATTGGATATCGCGACTGCCGGTCAGGGTGAAGCCTAGATATTAGATTCTATGCCAAGAGTTGTCGAAAATGGTGTGTGGCTGTTGTACGGCATCATAGCTCTTACCAATCCTTCGAATACAATGTGCCTAGCCTTTGCCGATCCATTTCTCGTTTGTTTTCGTAGGGTTAGCACTAAATCCGACCTGTTGCTTGTTGAAGGCTGTTGCAGTGGCATGCATGAGACGCTAGAGATTAACCTTGTCTGAGCAGTCTGTCCTTTGGCCCAAAACGGGTCCAGGACCCCGCTACAAGTCTCATTCTCGGCCATTCAGAGACGTCTCGGTGCCGCATACCCGTCCTTCAGCGCTGATGGCGGCCTCCCCTAATAAGCACTTGACGCGGCAGTGAAAACCGACTTCATTCCCCTCAGAATTTACATTGTCAACTCCAAACTTGGCTTCATCCTCATCATGTCAGACAGCAGTCGCGGTCGAGGTGGATTATTCCAGCGAGGTGGTCGAGGTGGTCGAGGTGGTCGAGGCGGGGGGTTGATAGGGTCAGCGGTCCGTGGCGTAGCAGGCGGTATTGGGCTCGTGTCGGAGAGTGTTAGCTCTTACAAAGAGAAGAGAGCAGGGGAGAAAACCCCCGCATCGTCAGAGTCAAGCCAACAGCCTCAATCAAGCGGCATTGTCGTCGGAAACGAGCCGCCACCAAATTATGAGCCTCAGTCAAGCCAGCATGAGGACTCGACTGAAATACAGTGGGAGCTCGACGAAACACAATCTGAGCTACTCTCGGGTCCCCAAGACGGTGCCGACACCGCTCAACAGACTCAAGTTGATAAGGATCTTGTGGCCAGCTTTTTGAGGGTGCATGGCGCTTCATCTAGCCCAACCAATGCTCAATTGGAGTTGCCAGTCATTCTCGCGCAGCGGAGACCAAAGGATCGAACCCGTGGCTTTGTTCGGGGATATGCTCCGATGCTTGAGACAGTCGGCATTGACCAGGCGGCATGGCTAGACTTTCTAGATAAATTCGATCAGTCTACTCGAGCCTCGCCTTGGATCGAGGTAATCAATTTTGCAGAATTGGGCGGTTTCTTTGTACCGATTGCGCCAAGCATCGCCATTAGTGCAGCCGTGTACAAGACAATTGAGGTTGCAAAAGATGTTCAAGGCAGACAAAGGTAACATTCTCCTTCAAAGCAGCGCCCATCTCAAGCAGAAACTTAACAAGCCTACAGGTCAAACAAGTTCATTTCTCAGATGAATGAGCAATACTTCTATCCAAAGGGCTTATGCTGTCTGATCATGACCTGGCGACCCGATTCCGGGAGGTCTCACGAGGTTGTTGACCTGACATCAACAGTCGCTTCTTCGATTGGATCGTATGACTCTTCAATTACCAATAAGTTCAAAACCTCCAGCGGGAAGACCTATGGTGATTTTGCTCTCCCCGAGGCTGCCCCTCTCATCTTTCCGACCCTCGATGTCCTTGCTGAGGCTGATAGTGAGGAATCGAAGGGTCTGAAGCAGAGCCTGGGTGAGAAGAGAACATACATCCAGGATTACTATGACAAGAGAGCCCAGGCTCAGTTCGTAAGTCATTGCAGTTGATACCTGATGAGAGTTTGCACTAAACCCGACTACAGGCGCTCAATAGGCCGGATAACCTCTTGGCCAACCAGCAAGAAGCTCCAAAGTTCTCTTCACGATATGCTGATCCCAGTCATCCTTCAAACAATGGCTCCTTAATCTCCCTACTCACTGGCGGATATGTCGACCCAACGAAGCTTCGCCGGGGCTTTAGGGGCCAAGCACCAGAGGGCCAGAACCAAGGACAAGCCAGTGGAGCACGAAGTGATAGACAGCCCGGTTTGCCGCTGCCTTACAAGCCGGTCAAGGCGGCAAGGAAATTTCTTTTTAACAAGGTAACTATATCTTGCGCCTCCCAAAGACTCCAAAAGTGGTAATTAACTTGTATAGGACATTTTGTATTTAATGGTCGTCAACATGCCCAGTGAGGATGAGCTCCGGGAGGCCAAGGCTGCATTGGACCGCAGATAAAGGATTTCTATATTCAAGGGCGACAAGCTTTTTTCAAATACAGGTCAAGTCAATAGGAACCTGGCAAGTTTTCTGGACTGAGCACTCGCGGCCCCTGGGCTCTCTGCGCAGCTCGGGCGATGCTACAGGCACGCATGTTGGCCTCTCCTCAGCTTATACCTCAGCCTAGGGCTTACAATAAGACTTATTGGTCATCGTGGGAGCTACTAGGTAAAAGCTTATATCGGGGGGGGGAGGTAAATATCGTGTTGTCATTCATCAACTGTGTTCGCAGCCTAAAGCTTAACCTTATAGGCCACCGTCATCCATTTTACCTCAGATGCAGATCGAGCTGTCACAAATAATAGTGGTTCCAGGACCAAGTGAAAGTTTAATTAAAATATTATTAAAAGTTCCGCCTCCCAACTGTACTTGCTTCACGATCCTATCTATAAGCTCAACCCTCCTTCGTATCATGCACAGTTTAGGGCTTAACAGCTTGCAAGTGCGACTGCGCCAAGTTCGTGAAGAAACTGGCACCGAGAACCTTGCTTGGAGTGGCAGGATCAGTTGCATTGCAAAGCTTGGCAAAGTTGCCGTTCTTCCTGAGTCTGTCCTTGGTAAACTTGGAGTACTTTGACAGAGAGCATGACTTTCCAGGCCCATCCTGGCAAGATGGCACTGGGTAAACGACATCGTTGATCAGGATGCGAACAAACTTCTTCGAGCCGTAAGCCTTGTTGGAACCGCAACTGAGACGCTCAAAGGCGATGGTACCTCTCATGGGAGAGATGTTGGAACTGCGCCAGATACGGTCCTTGGGAATATGATCCAGAGGAAGAGGAGCTTGCTTATCAAAGACTCCAGTTGCAACAGCCAACTCGTTCAGCTGGCCGTCATTCAAGAAGCTCATAAGGATCCTGGGGAGCTTGAAAGGCTGTCCATCAAAGTTCTTACCCGTGGTATCAGGGCCAGCCACAAAACGCTCGATCAGTGACTCAAGGAAAGGCACCATCATTTTTGAAGCAACCTTGGTGGCAGGCCCAACACCGTAGTAGTATCTGAGATCTTGCTGATACTCGTATGCTTCCAGCTCCTTCTGAGTGAAGGTGTCGCAGAATGGCGACAGCTTACCCGTGATTTGCGACTCAAAACCACAGACGTAAGGGAAGTCATTCCATGTCGAGTCGTCAAGCTGAAGGTCGCCCTTGATGTATTTGGAGAGGCGCTTCTTGAAAGCTGGAAGCCATCGCTGACGCCATTCGTCCTGCTGCTTGCTGCTGTCATCCACGAAGGTAGGGCACATATCAGATGGAGCAAGTGTGTCGCCCAGGTGAGATGGGACGCCTTTGCCGGTCACGGAAACAACTGTTCCCAGGGAAGAGTTGGTTCCAAGAAACCCGTGAAGGAAGAGCTTTGCGGTCTGGAGAACTCTTGTGTAGTTATTGGCCCACACAATGAAGTCCTCGCCCTCCTGGTACAGTTCAGGGTATCTTTTTGAGTAAGTCAAGTTCTCAAAAGCTGACAAGGCAGAGCTCTTACCTGTTTCTGATGGTGTAACCCATATCAAAGAGCTCCTTGTATCCAGTCTTGCTTAGCTGAGCGATCTGGATCTCAGGGTTGGTGAGAGGGCTCTCCCAAGTGTGAATAAAAGAGAGCGGTCCCGTTGCGGTGTACTTGGACTCTCGAAACTAAATTGTTTGTCAGATGTTTCCTTGATCAAAACTGCTGATCATGTCTTACACGTCGAGCCATCTCGAGCCATCCATTGTGAGCACCCTGGTCAGGATAGCGGGATCCGTGGCGCGACACGTATGCCGCTTGGTCGACCTGGCATCCTTCAGGGACCGCTGAGGATATTTTGGTCAAGTCCTCGCCTGGATCTGTTAGAGGAAAGACTCAACTCCAGTCTGATTCCACCTACCAATGTGCCATGGGCCGTTGGCTCCAACATGGGCCAGAGGGTTCTTTGCCGAAGCGCCATCGGGCAATAGAACAGCTTGGATGGGATCAAGCGAAGTGCCGACTCCTGCGCTGCGTGCGGAGCATGTTGAGCCTAGCAGGGCGACAGCAACAAGTGGGCCTCTCATATCGCTTCTATTGATGGATCAAAGTCTTTGGGAACGAGCGCACAGATAGACAAGCAAAGAGGAAAGCTGAACGTTCATCAATGAGGAGATATATATAGAACTACGACAGCCCTTGCTCGACCCGGAAATTAAACTCCAATTCTGTATAGACTAAATGTCATCCAGACTCTCTATTTCCGCCCTTCTGCTCGACGTCAATTGAGATCTATCAACTGCGCCGCGATAGCGAACGGGTCTAGCAGGGGATAGCACGGCACGTGTTCTCTGGGGAATAACTTATTCGGTCGCATAATGCTAAGAAGCTTGGTATCCATCGACGCATTGGTGGAAAAGTCAAGCCCTCGGTAAAGACGGGCCAATTGCCAGATTCGGAAATGCTTCGAAAGGTGTAGTAGGCCAGTAAAACAAAGGAATCAATCTACGTGCCTCATTGACGTAGTGCGTAAAAGTGATGGTTTCTATATGCCACGGTTTATGAAGTTGGAAAGAAGAAGCTGCTTTTCGGACGACGATCGCTTTTGTAGTTTGAAGCCGCGATATCACTTCACGAGGTCCGGCTTTGGACCCTTGACAGGAAGGTATCATGCTGATCACGATGCAACATGACAGATCGGCTCATGAAGCTTGGACTCGCTGTTCTCCTCTGTGATAAGGTTAGGGTTTTAAAAAGAGGCTTCAGCCCCCAGGGCACAAAGGTAAAGGACAGGCTGTTCTCCTCTTCATGTCGCTCTTCCCATAAATAGACGGAGAATACAAGAAAAGTATTCTCATAGCTTCAGTCTTGATCACCTACAAGTCAAGAGAAAATGTCAACCCGCATCATGTCCAGCCGGCTCTTTGCCGCCGCCCTCGCTCTTGGTGGTCTCACAGTGGGACAGACTACTGGAAACTTCAACTTCCTTACCTACAACGTCGCTGGACTTCCTGCTATCATCAACAACAACGATGTTCCTGGTGACAAGGGAACCAACGCCAACCTCATTGGTACCGTTCTTGCCACCCAGGAGTATGATATTGTTCATATGCAGGAGGACTTCAACTATCATGCCTACATCTATGCGACTGACAACCATCCTTACCGTACTCCTACCTCTGGAGGCGTTCCGTTTGGCGATGGCCTCAATACTGTCGCCAACTATGACTGGACCGGTTTTGTCCGCAAGAAGTGGAACAAGTGTTACCTGAACTCTGGCGATTGTTTGACTCCCAAGGGTTTCAGCTTCATGCGCATGAAGATTCAGGGCATTGAGGTTGATCTTTACAACCTTCATGCTGATGCTGGGTACGTAAGGCGATTGATGTATATTGGACGGAAACTGACCATCTCCCACTTAGCTCGGAACAAGGTGATGTCGATGCTCGTTCAGCAGGTATCGATCAAATCCTGGCCTACATCAACGCAAACTCTCAGGGAAGGGCCGTCATCGTGGCTGGTGATACCAATGACAGGTGGACAAATGCAGGTCGAAGCATCAACAAACTGATCGATGCCGGCTTCAGCGACTCTTGGGTCCAGCTCATTCAGGGGGGAAAGTTTCCCACTGCTGGGGCCACTGCAAACCCGTGCAAGGTGCCTGCCGCTGATAACACATGTGAGATTGTTGACAAGGTTTTGTAAGTCACCATCCTCAGTTTCGGTTCAATGCCGTGCTTGTAATATGCTAATGAGATTATAGCTATCGCTCAGGTAGCTCTGTAAAGCTTACTGCAAAGAGTTTTAACTATATTCCTGAGGTTTTTGTTCAGCCTGATGGGAACATTCTGTCAGACCACAATCCTGTACTGGTTGAGTTTTCTTGGTCTGCTTAGTTTTATAGTAAATAAGACCTAGTTATAAGACCCTGATACTGACAGCCTGCTGTTATCCTAGGCAAGGCAAATGCCTCTGCCTAGCTTGACTTTATAGCCTTTTTATTATAGTTTTCTTTTTATTATATTTTATATTTAATTTTTCTTAAAGTTATTTTTAATGGTAAAAAAAAGATCTTTTTAATTAAAAATATCTTATTTTAAATTTTTATAAAATAAATTTAATTATTATTTTTTAAAAAGGTTTATAATTAATTTTAATTTTTTATAATTTTTTAAAAACTTTATTAAAAGCTTTTTAAAATATAAAAATACTTTAAATAATTATA